>JARBWK010000008.1:130890392-131325186 GCA_030556195.1 Anolis apletophallus | reverse complement strand
AGGCAGATAGTCATACATGTGACACTCAATGCAAAACACTGGAAAGCCCCTCCACTGCTGGCTGACTACCTCCATTTCTTGTTTATATGTTTTATAATTTGACTCCTTTATTCTAGATAATTAGACTTTTTTCCTTATTGTAGATTCACTGTTTGTTTTGGTCTTGATTAACGTTTTTACAAGTCTTTGGATATTTCTTTTTTTTTTTTTACTTGTTACAGGTTTATGTTGTATTGCGCGCCGATAGGCGCGTGGGCTGCTAAAAAACTACCTTCTAGCAGCTAATACTAGAGCTATACAACAAATTTACCCAGGAACTTACCAGTGCTCCTTATTTTCTTATTAGCAAGTAGTCTGCTAAACTGTTCCTCACAGAGACAGTTGGCTGACTGATTTAAAGAACAGGAGCTAGGCTCTCTGCTTAAAAACAGGAAGTAGGCTAATTGCTCCCACCTGGCAGGAGGGCTGCTGTAGCAGGCCCTGCCCTTTCAAGGAATGTGCTTAAGGCAATTTGGATGGGAAAAAGAACCTCTTTTAGCTGCTGCTAAAAACTACCTTCTAGCAGCTAATACTAGAGCTAAACAACAAATTTACCCAGGAACTTACCAGTGCTCCTTATTTTCTTATTAGCAAGTAGTCTGCTTTAAACTGTTCCTCACAGAGACAGTTGGCTGACTGATTTAAAGAACAGGAGCTAGGCTCTCTGCTTAAAAATTAGTTAGTTTAGTTAGTATGGCGGGATCGAGAGCAGGGCCTCTCCGGAGGATCTTAACGTCCTTGATGGTTCTTAGGGGAAGATTTGTTCGGACGAGTAAACTGGGCCAGAACTGTATAGGGTTTTGTAGGTTAAAACCAGCACTTTGAATTGTGCTCGGAAACTAATTGGCAGCCAGTGGAGCTGGTGTTTTTCTGCCTCCAGGGTCAAAACAGCCCCCTAGGGGGCGTCACAGGTGTAACAAGGGCGTTGTGCGTTCCCTGTACCCCACTCCCGTCAGTAGTATGGCTGCTGAGCATTGGACTAATTGCAGCTTCTGGGCAGTCTTCAGAGGCAACTCCACGTAGAGAGTGTTGCAGTAGTCTATTCGGGATGTAACCAGAGCATGAACCACCGTGGCCAAGTCAGACTTCCCAAGGTACGGGCGCAGGATGGAGAGAGAGAGGGAAAGGGAAGGAAGGAAGCAATTAAAGAAGAAAGGAAGGAAAGTAAGAGGTAGAGAAGGAAGGAGGAAGAGAAAGAAGAAGGGACAAAAAAGTGGGAGAGGTAGAGAAGGAAGGAACCAGACCGAGGCCGCAGCAAAGCATGGTCGAGGACAGCTAGTTATTCTATTAAAAGAAAGAAATTGTTGAAAGTTGAAATAAACTTGGAAGTTTCCCTTCAAATATGGAAATCCTTGGGTGTACTTTCCCATATTTCAGCAGTAAAAATAAGAACACATTTATAGCACACCATTTCTATACCAAAAAATTAATTCCCATACCAAAATTATCTATTATTTTTGATAGTTGAAGACTGAACTCTGTCAGTTGCATTCATTTATTTTTCACTAGCTCTGTTTCATCTGGTTAAAGATATAGTAAAAAGCATCATTTTGTCACCAATTTAATATTGACATTTTAGAAATTAGTATTATGAATAGATGAAATGGTAGTCCGGCCCAGCTTACTTGTCTGAATGTATCCACTCTTACGTCCCACCTCGAAATCTAAGATCATCCGGGGAGGCCCTGTTCTCACACCCGTCAACAACTCAAATGCCCCTGGCGGGGACGAGAGACAGGGCCTTCTCGGTGGTGGCTCCCCGCCTATGGAATACACTCCCAACTGAGATAAAATCGGCCACTTCCCTCCTGGTTTTTTGAAATAAATTAAAGGCACGGTTCTGGGACCAGGCTTTTGGTCAATAGATGCAATGCAGCACTTTAAAGGAACGAATTGCAATGACGATACGACTAACGAGACTGGTTTACTGTTTTAATGTTGGCTTATGTATGGTTTTTAATTATGTATTGTTTTAATTATGATATGTTAATTTGTGATTTAATTATTGTAATTGCTTGTAATAGCCTCTTAACGGGGCACAATGTAAGCAGTCCTGAGTCCCCCTTTGGGGGTCGATAAATGATGGGATAGAAATACGGTAAATAATAATAATAATCTGTACTCTATATGTGCTGCTAATACCCATATGTGAACTATCACGGCATAATTGCTTGATTGTTTGGACCAGGACTCTCTCAGCCTCAGAAGAAGGCAAAGGCAAAAACACAGTGTGTGTGTGTGTGTGGGGGGGGGGGCTTGCCAAAGAAATCTCATAATATATTTGTCTTCGGGAATCAACTTTGAGATGCACAATAACAAATGCCGATGTGTGTTTATTTTAGGTGGAAGTCATAATGAAACCTGAACAACAGCATGTACTGCAGCTCCTGCAAACAAAGTCCAACATGTCATCACCAAAAGCACACATTATTAAAACAAAAACAGAAGAATAGTTTACCTGGAATAGAGAAGGAACTAGAGGACAAACAGGTATGTGCCTGATAAATATCCTAAGATAGTGAAAGGAAATCTTGGAGAAGTTGGTTTTAATGAGTCATGATTCAGATTTTTTTCACTTGAGACATTAATGGTTTCTTTGAGCATCTCTTGTGACTTGTGAGTGCATGAGTAGATCATATTATTGAATTCAAGGGTCCAGTAATTTTTTGTGTCATGTGTAGCACAGCAAAGGGAAAATCCAGACATTGCAATTCCACAGCTGGACACTGGAGGGTGAGCCAAGATAATCTATCCCAAGTCCCACATGTCTTTGCGCATTTGAGACCGCAAATGGATGAACAAGGAATTAATACAAGTGATGGCAAGTTGCTTTGGGTCATTGTCATGAAGCTGCTGTCAGATCATAAGGGGAAATCAACAACCATCGATAATGTGTGCGTGTGAATGTTGACTATTTGTGTGTGAGGTTCAAGTGTTGTTTCGGCTGTTGGCTGGTCAGAATGAAGAGTCGCTTGTGAACCATCTGTCTCTAATAAGATGCTCAGTGTCAATGCTGATTAGTTGGATGGAGACCAAGCAAGTTTAATAGCGATGGATTTTCTGCTAACACAGGGTGATGCTAGAGCAAATCTATAGTCACAACCTTTTGTACTAGAATTTCCTTTGCTTATTTGCCCCAAACACATTTCTGAATCTGTTTTAAATAACCCCCTTGGAGCTAAGAAATGATTTGCCTTATCTCTTTTCTTGAATATTTGTATCCTTGGTCCCTCTGAGGCTCAACCTTTATATGACTACTTTTGATTTTTAAAATGAGCAGAAAATGATTAATTGAAGGTTCCCCCACACTTTGGTTGCACTGGAACTTAACAATTCTATTATAGGCTTCTAACGCGAATATAATCAAAATATGAGGTTTGTTATTATCCACAAATTCATTTTGGAACATATTCCCCATGGATATGGGGCTGTACCTCTATGCATACCCCATTTCACTGGCTAAGTACTATCTTCTATCTCCACCAGGTGTAGCTAAATTCCATCCCAATCTGCCAGGCATTAGCCATAAACTCCCAGGCCCTTCAACATTTCAAATGTGAAAACTGGGACACATATAACCAAGCTCCATCAGAGCATGATTAAGGTGGCAAAAAATATGTAGATAAGGAGTAACACCAAGGCAAAAGTAAACACTGCAGTGGTTTTACTTTTGCCTTGGTATACAATCTGATTGTTTTTAAACAAAAACAGAAACAAAATAATAAATGAAATAATTGGCCTTATAAAGTCAAAACAACATTTTGCATTTCATGGGATGGACCCAAAGATAGGCCACTTGACCATGCCTAGTTGAAGGCAAAGGAAACATTGGAGGTGGTTATTATATCATTTCCAGAAATTCCCAAAATGGATGGGAAAATGAGATCATAGCCCAAGGTGAGGAATTCAGAATGGAGGTCATTAGTAATATGGGAGAAGCCATGGGTGAATGTCAGGTCATGTGCCTGCTGCCAGAGACAAGAGCTGGTGCTTGACCTTTGTCCCAACCTTTGGTGACCTTCACATCACCAGCTGATGTCCAAGGCTGGGAGATTAGGACCTCTTGAGAGGTTATTTTGGACTCAACAGGAATTCTTCCCCGCTTGATCTTGTCACCTGCTTTGTAGTGGTTGTTGAGGAGTTCCTGACATCCCGCCACCTCTGCGGTGTCAGAATGAAGAGCGGGTGCCAGCACTTTGAGGCACAGGGTGATGGGATCAGGGAGTGGAGCAGGAAGTGGGAGGTGTGTAGTGGAAGAGGCCCCCAACATGTCTGCCTCCCTCCAGTGTTACTGGCGTAGAGCAACAAGGATTAGTGATGGAGCTGTGCCATATTAATCTGAGCTCCCAGATGCAAATCCAATCTGAGCTCTCACCGCTCTGACCTTCAGCCTACGCTGCTGTCACCCAACCAGCTTGAGCAGCAACAGCTGTTTATACCGAGATCTTTTCTACAAAAACTGAGATGCACCCTGCTTCAGGGAGAAGAGCAGATGCATGGACTGGTGTTGACATAATCCCTCTCCTTCCTTTCCTCTCCTAGAGGTAGTTTGAAGAGTCAAGTGAGAGACAGATAGTTCATTATAACTGGAAACCTCAATCTTCTGGCAAATTCCCTTATGTCTTATTAAAATGAATGAAATCAGTTCATAAAAGAAGCAGAGTCCTATTTGAATGGGACCATAAATTAGTGGTGTAGCACTGGCTATGCATGCTGAGGAGGGTCAGTTTTACTCCTTTTTGTGCCCATCCAGACAGTACCTTTATCCCAGGAGCTTCCACAGCAAACAGGAGGGTGGCCTGTAAACCTGGAAGCAATGGCTACAAAAGGCAAAAAACCACGAAATTTCCAGGTGTGGGATTTTCGCATGTCTGTACATCCATGCAATCGGAAATCATGGGATTTTTTATCTGGATTTGTTCCCAGGTTTTAGACTCTTGTTCCTGATTTGTTGGTTTCTAAAAAGAAGGCGACACTTGAGTAGAAGGTAAAAACTTTGTTTGTGTGCCAGAAACTTCATGAAACAGGTGGCAGGCACATTTTCTCTGGCCAGGACAAAGTTGTGGCTCCCTAATCAATGATGTACATCTTTTGACAAGAAGAGCAATCAGGAACAGACATGTATAACTCAGGAACAGAACCTTGTTATTTGATACCACAAGTATACAAACAAATCTGTCTGGAGAGATAGCTAGGCAGCCAGGCTCTAAAAATAGTAGATAATGTCAGAGTTCTGTTCCTGGTTTAAAAAAGTGTGTTCCTGTTTCACTGAGTAGTGCTGACTTGGACAGAAGTAGTCCTATCCTGTAAACTTTGTTTGTGAGCCAGAAACTTTATGAAAGGTGTGGAGTTTCTCTGGCCAACACAGAGAGTGGAACTTTTGCAGTGATCTGCATAACCAAATCTCCGCATATTGTGGATTTTTAAAAAACAGCTGGTTTCCAATGGAAGTCCCATGGCGGCCATCTCGGGAGCCTTTAAATCTCAGAACAAAGCATCAAATCTAGACAATGGAGGCAGAAATCCTGGGATCGACAGGTCTATATGTGGACCTCTCCTGAAGTCCCGGGATTTTTTGCCCCTCGCTAAAACCCGTGATTTAGTGTTGTCTGGAAGCGCCCAGTTTCTCCAGCCACCAGTGAGAAAGACCTCTGCTTGAGACTGGGCAGATTTTCAACAGCATTGGAAACCAATTTTATGGCCCTATAATTCCTTGGAGGGCTAAAATTATCTCCTATACACACACACGCACACACACAAGATTGGAAGCAATTGGAAGTATATTTCTGGGTTTGTTTTTTTTAAAGCGAAATGATGTAGAGGGCACTGCAACCTTTAAAAAAGTTGAATTGTTGCTCATGGAGCTTTCAATGAAAGAGCTGTTCAACTTTCTCTCACTTTAACCAGGAAAAGGGTTGTCTGTGGGGGAGCCTGAAGACCCACAAAATAACCATATCTGTGTGCATGAAGCCACAAAACCACACTTGGGCCATATCTTGAACACATAATTCTTGAATAGGTGAACGATCATGTAAAGATATTCTGCAAGACAATTTCATGTTTAGGATATAATAAACTTGTTTCTAAATCTTCTTGCCTGTTTGTTCACTGTTCCTATTACCTTTTAATTATTTCTAGAATATATGGAAATATATGCTTCTGACAGGGCATGTGGGGGCACATGTGTAAATCCTCTTTAGGGTCAATGATAGGTTCAAGTCCATATTTCAGAATATTGTGGCAATTCCATAAAAACTTTGACTGGAATATGGTTTGGGAGTTAGATCTTCTAAGTTTATGAAACTACCAAATTCTAATTCCTACATACGCAAAGTCCTAAGTATGTAGGAATTAGAATTTGGTAGTTTCATAAAATCTATATCTAGTAGAGGACTACTGTTAAATAGAGACCTGGTAGGCCTGGCAAATAGACCATTGTGCAACAGTACTGATTCACACTGGGTGCATTCGCGCTGGTGTCCCAATACGCATCTTCGCAGTTCACTAAGGAGGTATCTTAGGGCCCTTTCACATGGCCATATACTGTAATCCAGAACATCAAGGCAGAAAATGCCACAATATCTGCTTTGAACTGGGATATATGGCAGTGTGGACTCTGATATTCTAGTTCAAAGCAGATAGTGTGGGTTGTTGTAGGTTTTTCGGGCTGTATGGCCATGTTCTCTCAGGTTGTGAGGTCCTCTGAGGATGCCTGCCATAAATGCAGGCGAAATGTCAGGAGAGAATTCTTCTAGAACATGGCCATAAAACCCTACAACAACCCAGTGATTCCGGCCATGGAAGCCTTCGACAATACATTGTGAGTTATACTGGTTTATGTGGCTGTGTGGAAAGGCCCTTAGGAAACTTCCACATTGCCCTTTAAACTGGAATATATCAGTCCCCACTACCAGATAACCTGGGATAAACAGATAATCTGGGATCAGACCCTGGGATATAGGGGTAGTGTGGAAGGGCCCTTAGTCAGCCAGCAATATAGATAAGTACACATAGTTACATAATATAAATGGTGATATAAAATTATGCCCTTTCCTCTGTGGTAGTGATGATTGTGTACTGCATGAGTTTGAGCATACATTTTTCTTCATTACACACTGTCCATTTTCCTTTCTTTAATGAACATAAGGATGAAACAGTTTCAATTTAATTTCTTTTAATGAGAATACTTGCTTTGCAGCTGATACATGTTATGCAATGTATACATTTCCTCATAACGAAATATTACCTTATTAGAAATATTCTCAGCCCATGATAAGCTTGCAATATTTTTTCTTGGTTTTTTTAATCAAGCCTTTCCAGTTTTGTTTTATTTTTTGCTGCTGGAATTTGAGCCAAGGGTTTTTCATTTAGGCTTGACAAACACATTTCGGGGGTTAAGATCATGTGCAGATTATCGCCCATTTGGCATAAAATGTCTAGCCCTTGTAGCAAAAAAGAAATACACACCACTAAAAATCTACAAAAACAAACCACCCTCTTCTCTAGACGTTATAGACCCCTCCCAATTCCTTGAAATTTCACCGAGATTTCACTGAACCCTCTTCCTCCTATGCATTATGAAGCCCCATAGATAAGACATTCTTCGCCCAGACCCACATGAGAGAGATTTCCTTGATAGAGAAGTATCCCTCTCATATATTCTTGGACCTCTATAAAATAATCACTTGGTCATAATCCATCAAGATTCAACCTGAACAGCCACAACGAGAAATCGCATTACCCTATGGCAGGTGATATTCCAGTGGAATATATACTTTCTCCCTATACAAATTTTTCCATGGGGTTCACATTTGTTCTCCACCTCCCCTATTTGTTACTCTTTAAAACTCTTCAACAGCTTGAATTGTCATTGGTGGTGGGGAGAATCCTTCAGTTTGTACCAGGGCTGTCATTTTGGCCCAAATACTCAGAAGTGGCTTTTTCTTTTCTCAGCGGTTGAAGGAAGAAACGCCACTACTTGTTCCAGAAAGCCATTGCCAGTTGTGTCTTGGGAACAGGGTGGATGAAGTGCAAAAGCATTATTCTTTGGCCAGCTGCCCCAGCTGCCCAACAATACAAAATGTGATGATGGCGCTACCCCAACTCCTGTTGGCCCTCCTCAGTCCAAAGACTTCAGTCTTGTCACGTGGTGGTGGACATCTCATTCTCCAGGCTCACCCGCCTACTACCCTGCCTTTCTTCTTCCTCCTCTTCTTCACGACAGCAACTGAGCGCTACCTCATTCTCGTAGCAGAAGGAGGCACGAGCAGCCGTGGCACCTGCAGGGGGTGCCCTGTATTTGAGCTCGCTCAGCTCCTTAGCGCTGCAAGCTGGGGTTCCGGGTACCTCGTATGTGCGGTGGAAGTGCTCGTAGTCAATCTCATAGTGGCCACGCCGTTCAAAGAGTACAGGCTCAAAGCGATGCCCCCAGCGCAGCTCGTTGGGCAGGTAGGAGCTACGGCACTGTGTGGTCATTGCTGTGGCTTCCACCATACCTTCCAAGATGACCACCAGTTCAAAGTCAGCCTCAGCCAGATCTGAAGGACCATACTCATAAAGGGGGCTTTCGGCATCAATCTCATGTACAATTGTCACTGGTGACACCAGAAAGATGCGGTCAGTGCCACTGTCGAAGCCCACGTTGACATCGTTGTGGTCCAGGGGGATATACTCACCCTCAGGGGTCACACGAGGCTGTAAAAGAGAAGGCAGAAGGGTGTTATAGACTGAACTGCACCTCTTTAATTGTCTCCTTGTTCTTTTGTTTGCTTTCAAGTAATTTCCAAGCTCTTTATGGTGAACCTATCACAAAGTTGTCTCGGCAAGATCTACTCAGAGGACTTTGCCTTCTTTTGAGGCTGCGAAAGTGTGACTTGCCCAAGGTCACGCAGTGGGCTTTCATAGCCAAATAGATATTCAAATCCTACACTCCAGACCAGGCCTGGGCAAACTTCGACCCTCCAGGTGTTTTGGACTACAACTCCCACAATTCCTAACAGCCTACCGGCTGTTAGGAATGGTGGGAGTTGTAGTCCAAAACACCTGGAGGGGTGAAGTTTGTCCAGGCCTGCTCCAGACTGATAGTCTCAAACTCCTATACTTTTTGTTTAATGGGGACAGGCTATAAAATATGATCCACAGTGATCGGCTGCTATTTCTTTGACTGCTAATGTACAATATAGTTCTGTGCGATCTGCACACAATATGACAAAAACAAACCTGTTGTACATATAACCTGACTACCTGTTTTTTTCCACTTACTTGTCCATCTTTGGCTTTCCCTTTCTATCTCCACACACCATTTATTCATCCATTATAATTAACTGTAATAATTACCATGCCCATGTTTTTGCTCTTACTGTTTTAAACCACATGTTCATATTCTCCACATGTCTTCATCCCCCACCCCATAATCTCCACTTTCTTTCTCTATCTTGGTCAGAGTTAGGCAGCGTTATAATCTAGTCATTATTATCTGAATGAGGTGCAGTAAATTGGCAAGGATTTCAGATTCCCATCCTGATTCTACAGTACTGCTTAAATTGAGAAAACTAATGATAACAAGGAGTGAATGTGGAAGGACTGTGTTTTGGTACTGTGTGCCCTTTGGCAAGCTGCACTCTCTCAGGTGAACATGGACAAACCCCCATCTAAACAACTGCCAAGAACGTCCTACATCTTAGGGTTGCCATAGATCATAAATGACTTGAGAGTTAAAAGATTATAAGCAGTTCTCCTCATCTTGCACCTAGCCTTTCCCCCTTTGCCTACCAGTATAACCCACTGATTTGAGAAATTCAGAAATATGATTCAATGAATTTTCAGAAACGGTTTGCTGCCGTTCTACTTTCCCTTGTTTGCGATCTTCCTACTGTTTTTGTCTTTACCTTCAGCAGTTGTGCCCGCACATGGGCCTCTACCAGATGGCTCTTTCGCAGGTTGCCCACACGCCACATGAGGCAAAGTTTCCCATCACGCATGGCTACTACAGCAGTCTCACTAAAGATAAGGGTCGCATTGCGCTTCTTGGGTTTGGCAATCTTAGCCATGATTGCTCCAATAATGAAGGCATCAATGATGCATCCCAGTATGCACTGGAAGACCACAGCCACGACAGCAGAAGGACACTCCTCTGTGACACTGCGAAAGCCATACCCAATAGATGTCTGGGTTTCCAGGGAGAAGAGGAAAGCGGCAGTGAAGCTAGTGACCTCTGAGAAGCAGGGCTTGGCATCCAGCGGTTGGTCAGGTGCAATGTCCCCATGTAGAGCAGCAATGAGCCAGAAGATGAAGCCAAAAATAAGCCAGGACAGGACAAAAGAGAGACAGAAGATGATTATCATCCAGCGCCAGCGGACATCTATGCATGTAGTGAAGATATCGAAGAGGAACCGCTGGCCCTTATCACAAACATTGATAAACTCGACGTTGCAGTGGCCATCTTTCTTCACAAAGCGGCTGCGCTGACGGGCCAGAGTTGTCTTGCCATTGTGGCAGGTGGTAGGGGACTCCACTGATACCTCTTCTTGGAGCTCTCCCACACCGCCACCGCCACCTCCACTGAGACGGCGGATGGCTTTGGCCACCCCCATCTCGGAGGGATTCGCCTTTGTCCCGGCCAAAGCTAGGCCGGGCTTGGGGGATTGGTGGCCCAGCCTGTGTACTGTTCAGGAAAATCTGGTTTAGTGGGCCATCAGCAGGTGAGGATGTGGCACAGGGAAAACTTGTAACTTTGAAGGGACCTAGAGAAGGAAAACAGAAAGATCTGATAAAAAGAGCAATCATTTGAGGTCACATCTCTAGAACTTAAGTTTAGTCTTTGATAACAGCATGTTAACAAGCAAAGCAGAACTGGTTAACTCCTGTTTCCTTAAAGACTTAATCCCCATCTTAGTTTGGTTTATGAGTTATTGCCTCAGAACTTAAAGACCTAAAGGCACCAGATCCCATCTCGTCTTGGAAGCTAAGCACCATTAGTCCTGGTTAGTACTTTGTTGGGAAACCACTTATGAATATCAGGTGCTGTAGTCTATATTTCAAAGGAAGAATTTGTCAAAATCACACCTGAGAATCCCTTGCTTTAAAAAAACTCTTAAGTGAGGCTCAGTCTGAACTACATTATATGGTTGGTGTAGACTCATAATGCAGATAGAGTTGCACTGAACTGGATTATATGAGTCTACACCTCTATATAGTCTGGTTAAATCTGCATTATAATGGCAGTGAAGAGGTGGCCCAAGAGAATGGTCTTGTAGTTGGTAGTATCCATAGAGTAAGTGTTTCATCTGACTTAGTCTAAGAAAGCTTATGCTACCAACTTTCTCAGTCTCTATGGTGCTTCAAGATCCTTTTGCATGGGGAGTATACTGTCTATTCTCCTATATGGGTCTGAAACATGGGTCACCTATCGCCAACATTTACGACTCCTCGAACGCTTTCATCAGCGCTGTCTTCGCACAATCCTAAATAAACACTGGACTGACTATGTGATTAATGTTGCTGTCCTTGAGCAAGCAGGGATCACCACCATTGAGGCCATGCTATTGAGATCACAGCTGCGCTGGGCAGGGCACATCTCTAGGATGGAGGACCACCATCTCCCAAAGATATGGAGAACTCGCCATGGGTCAGCGCAAGTGAGGCGCCCCCCAAAAGAGATATAAGGACTCCCTGAAACAACATCTCAGGCTCGGCCAGATTGATCACCAACAATGGTCCACCCTGGCCTCACATCAGGAGGCATGGAGACGCACTATCTATAATGCTGCAGCCTCTTTTGAGAAGACATGCCGAATGGGTCTTGAAGAGAAATGTCAACGCAGAAAGAACCACAACTTGGAAACATCATCCAAAGAGACTTTCTGCTGTGCTTTCTGCAACCGAACTTGCCTATCTCAGATTGGCCTTTTTAGTCATCAATGCCCTTCTAAAAAGCGTGGGATGAGTCCTTCCTAAGAATCTTCGTTCACAAAGTAATGCCGAGAGATAGGCCAGGGAAGCCTGCTCTTGTTCAATCTGAACACAATTGGGATTTGCTTCTAAGTAGACTTGGGGGCCTGAAGGCACCGGATTCTGTTTGATCTTGCAAGTTCAACAAGGTTATGCCTGGTTAGCATTTGAATGGAAAACTGTCAAGCAGTCCCAGGTTTATTGTTTTTGTGTCCCTTCATGTTGTTTCCAGTTTATGGGGACCCTGAAGTAAATCTGGTATGGATCTCATTGGCAATTCTTATGCAGAGGGGATTTGTCTTTGCCTTATTCTGAGATGGAGAGAGTGTGGCTTGTCCAAGAACACTCAAGTGGGTTTCCAGGGCTGAGCAGGGATTCAAACTCTGGTATCCTGGTATCCTAATTTAATGCCCAAACCATGGTATCTCTACTACTGAGAGCCTGAGAGCGGCACCTAAATCTGTGGGAACACCACAAGTCAATAGGAAACTTGAAGGCATCGCCATAGAGACTTAGATTGCACTCCTGTACTTAGTTACCTAACTAAGAACTCTTTGGGGCTTAGCATGTAGAGCTGTGGTTCTCAACCTTCTTAATGCCACGACCCCTTAATACAGTTCCTAATGTTGTGGTGACCCCCAAACATAACATTATTTTTGTTGCTACTTCAAAAGGCCCATGAAGTCAGACATAAGTTTAGAATTAATCTGCAATTATTGTAGACGTTTGTTTTAGGATAGTTGTATTTTATGCTTTTCTGCTTTTATGTTTTATGCTTTTAGTAGGATGTATTAAACTGTTATTGTGATACTGTATGTGAACCATGCAAACCGCCCTGAGCCTGCCGGAAGGAGCGGTATATAAGAGTGAATAATAAATAAATAATAAAATTAATAACTGTAAATTTGCTACTGTAATGAATCATAATGCAAATATCTGGTATGCAGAATGTATTTTCATTCACTGGCCCAAATTTGGCACAAATACCCGATACACCCAAATTTGAATACTGGTCGGGTTAGGGGGGTTCATTTTGTCATTTGGCAGTTGTAGTTGCGGGGAATTATAGTTAACCTAAAATCAAAGAGCATTCTGAACTTCACCAACGATGGGATTGAACCAACCTTGGCACACAGAATTCCCCTGACGACCAGAAAATACTGGAAGGGTTTGGTGGGCATTGACCTTGAGTTTTGGAATTGTAGTTCACCTACATCCAGAGAGTACTGTGGACTAAAATAATGATGGATCTGGACCAAACTTGGCACAAATATTCAATATGCCCAAATGTGAACACTGGTTGAATTTGGGGGGGGGGGGGGAGACTTGACATTTGGGAGTTGTAGTTGCTGGGATTTATAGTTCACCTACAATCAAAGAGCATTCTGAACCCCACCAAGAATAGAATTGGGCCAAACTTTTCCCAGACAGAAACCCCATGATCAATAAAAATACTGTGTTTTCTGATGGTCTTTGGCGACCCCTCTGACACCTCCTTCATGACCCTTCCCCCAGGGGTCTCGACCTCCAATTTGAGAAGCACTGACGTAGAGAATCAGGCAGGATCGCAATGCTATTCTTCCCAATAATACTTTCATTCAGTTGAGGAATGTTAGAAGTTGCAGGTTGTCGACCAACTGTAAGATAATTTGTGACTTTCCATTATTTTGTCCCACAATGTATCTTGCTACCTACATTCTTTCTTTGCTCAATGTTTAATGGAACATTTTGCTGAAAGTCAGCACTTGCTGGCTAGTTGGCCTTAACATTAATATTACTCTCCCCAAAAGAGCAACTGAATTTGTGAAACATTCCCCCTAACAGAGTAACATAATTCATGTAAAGAATACTTCTGAATACAACTGCATTTTAGCACATTTGGTAATAAATCAAATATTCAGACAGTACGCTCTTTATCAGAGCATCTCCATGCCAGGAAGGTTTCACATTTCTGGCGCTATTGATGACACAAGAGGTCAACCAGAAAATAAATCAAACAGTCATAGCCACAGCCAGGGCTTGAAAGGTTACTATAAAAACACAATTGCTTCATTTCTAGCTATAGTGGCCAAACCGTAACTTATGACTTTTACTTATTACAGTGATGAAAACAAGTAACTACTTGAGTAATTTCTGGCACAGCTCTTCTCTATTTTGTTGTTTGTAAAGAAAAGCACTCTTTAGGCTTGACATGAGAAAGATATAATATTTGAAAAAAGTCTCTTTAAATTAAACCTTTGAAACTGTATTTATTGTCTCTTTAAAGTAACTTTGCTGTTTTTTGATACACAGTTTTAGAATTGTGTCTGTTACACCCTCTTTAAATGTGAATAGTTTTAGAATTGTGTCTGTTACACCCTCTTTAAGTGTGAATAGTTGCAATTATTTGCAAGCTCTAATTACACAATGTTGGCTTGTCACTTTAGAAAGCCAACATTGCATCTTCTCTGCTCCCTGCATTTTTGTTTGGAAGATCTTCGAAGAAACTATGTTTGCTGGTGTCTTTCCTAATATCCTACAGGCACAAGATCTCAATTGACCTTTGAAATTAAGTGGTGTCAGCCCTTGTTAGTACTTGTTAGTAGATGAAAGACTGCCAACAAGTAATGTAGGTAATATAGGTTGCATTTCAGAATGAGGAAATGGCAAAACCACCTCTGAGTATTCCTTGTATGTGAAACCCATAAGAAATTCATGGAGTCGCAATAAGTCAACAGGGGACACACACATTTGTATATGTATTATGTGTATGCCTTTTATGCAAAAGTTGTTCTGCTACAGAATTATGGCTGCAAGAGAGACATTGAGCTCTCAAGACAGCTTATTCCTCCTGAGTCTAACACAGGCATTCTTGAGTTAAAAATATTCAACTTACAAATGCCTTGTAGTTAAGAACAGAGGTGAGACAACAGAAAATGAGAGAAATCTATCTCTAGGAAGGGATATTCACTCCTGAAAGAGTTATCATGGGGAAAAGGTACCTCCACTGAAGCTTTGTCACCAATCCTTGTTTCCAGAACAATCAATTTTTTTTCAAAATCCAATTATCATAGACAGCAAAACAAACACCACAGGGGATTTAACTCTTCCCTATGCTATCCAAAGCATAGATAATATACATACATGCATACATACATAGGCATACACGCTCACACACGCACATAGTTGGCTGGAATTATAGTTAAAATGTAACTGTTCTGACTTACATACATATTCACCTTGAGCACAAACCTATAGAACCTCTTTTGTTTGTAACTTGGGGATTGTTTGTACAATTGACTAGGGGGGCAGAGTACATATGTTTGTATGAAGAATCAGTCCCTCTGTCAGCTCCAGCTCCCCATGTGGAGACATGAGAAAAGCCTCTCACAAGGATGGTAAAAACATCAAACATCTGGGGGTCCCTTGGCCAGCGTCCTTGCAGACAGCCAAGTCTCTCACACAAGAAGCGACCTACAGTTTCTCGTCACTCCTGACACACACACACACACAGTCCCTTGTATCTGGAAAGAACTTCCTAAAAACCTGAAAAGATGTTAATATGCAAGTATGTTGGACAATACCAGCTGTAAACCAATCTGCTCTGGTTTTTACTTCACACTTCAAAGCAGCTATTTCTGATGCTGAACATGCCCATCCAAATAGCTTCAGCACTTGGATAGCTCCTTTTAAAGTTTCGACTAAAATCCAAGTAGATTATCTACCCGGTTGACGTCAGAGTTATCAGTTATCCCAAACAACACTGAGCTAGAAATAAGTCTCTATAGCAGTGGTTGTCAACCCAATGGGTCCCCAGATGTTTTGGCCTTCAACTCCTAGAACTCTGAACAGCTGGCAAACTGACTGGGATTTCTGGGAGTTGTAGGCCAAAATACCTAGGGACCCACAGGTTGAGAACCACTATTCTATAGAAAAGTCCACTTCCTTTGTTCTACTGTATATCAGAAGGCCATGCATCACTACCTGTCTAGTAAATCCCATTTAACTTTCAGAAGATGTGCCATAGACTATTGAAAAACATTCAAACCCAGGGAGGGAATTTTACCTGTTTTAAATTGTGAGTTTTCTGATGTGGTTTTGTCTTTTCCGTGGTATGTCTAGAAAGCGTGGCCTCCCTAAAGCCAGGGACACCTCGCATATTTATCTGGAAGTGGAGGGTGTGGCAAACCACACCAATAGGCTAAGCGTCTTCCTCAAAAAGGAGGGCAAGGTGGCGTTGTAAAATGCATCTCCTGGCCCCCAGGCTAATAAACCAGCTACAGCCAAAGCTGGGCCCCAGGGGCAGAAAAGAACGCAGGAGGAAGAAAGAAGGCCGAAACTGTTTCCTTCACGGGAAGGAAGAATGATTGATACCAACTCAAAATCACCATGTAGTGTGTGTGCTTTCAGATTTTTTAAAAAAATTATTTCAATAGAATCAAAATTCTTTTGCAACGAATACATTTATAAATGTAAGATATTATAGTTGGCAGATAGTAGTATTCAGGTGAAGTATCCCAGTTTCTTTATCAAATGAATGAATGCACACCCTCCAATTGCCCCAATGAGTCCCCTATCCTCCCATGTTCTGGTTGCTTTAAAAATGTTCCAGTTTGTCTCTCTTCCTCCCACTTTACCCATTTATCTTGCACTTGCTTCAGTTCCCAAAACCAAGTTCAAAGTTTACAAGGAGTGAGGAAAGAAAAGGTGGATTTTTCCCCCTTTAGGCTCAGGCAGATCCATATTACTAAAGCCTTTCCTAACTTATGTGTTCTTTTTGTCATTTTGATTCTATCCTGTTGTTGATTGGCTTCACACATCTTAGTTTTCATCTCATCTGCAAAATTTTAGAAGGTATATAGAATGTTTCTCTTAAGATGAGACCTAATGCATATAAGACAAATCTCAAACGTTGATAATATGCAAAAACATATTATAAAAATAGCAAAATGCAGCAGACAAGTCACATAGAGCCTGAAGGTCATTTCTGCAGCCTCTCTGGGTTCCCTCTAAAATTTAGTGATAAACTAGGAAAGGCCACATTTTAAAAGCCTTGCCAAGTCTTCCCCCACTCTATTTCAGTACTTTAAATTCAGCAGTACAATTTGTTTTTCAAATTTTGACAGGGTTTTGTGTGTCCTGGGAGTGGAATGATCGCAAAATTGCCTCCCAAACCCTTGACATTTTCCACCAGTGTGGGTATCAGTTTCTCCTCCAGATTCACTGCTTTATTTGTGAACACAAATACTATATATGACTGTATATTACATAGTCAACTAAGCTAAAGGTTTTCCCTGACATTCAGTCCAGTCGTGTCCAACTCTAGATGTTGGTGCTCATCTCCATTTCTAAGCCAAAGAGTCAGCGTTGTCCATAGAAGCCTCCAAGGTCATTTGGCTGGCATGACTGCATGGAGCACTGTTACCTTCCTGCTGGAGCGGTACCCATTGATCTACTCACATTTGCATGTTTTCAAACTGCTAGTTTGGCAGAAGCTGGGGATAACAGTGGGAGCTCACCCCGCTCCCCAGATTCAAACTTGCGATCATTCAGTCAGTAAGTTTAGCAGCTCGGTAGTTTAACCCACCATGCCACTAGAGGCTCCACTCAACTAAACCTCACATGAATGATTAATTCATTTTTCCTTAATCGTAAACCAGATCTGTGCATCTCAATTTATTCCTGGTTTAGCTATATTTTGGACTTCCAATTAGTTTATGGTAAAAATAATATATTTTCCATCTTATTCTGCCATCTTATATGTTAGAGACATTCATATCCATACACATGGCACTTGGGGTTACTTTAGGATGCATAGTGGATTAGACCCTGATAATGTTAATTGCATAGTTTTCTGATTGAATCCATAATGTCTACAGGACATTATGGCTGCTTTGTCGCAGTGTTTTCAGTACAATCCTATTCACGACTAAGCTCTTTTATCAATGATTCTCCAAAGAAACAATTAGGACAATCTCATTAACATCCAGGGCTTCCCTAAAGCAATGTGCTACTCGAGAAGAGCACAAAAGCTCCTTCACTGTTTCACTGATGTAAACCAGTGGTTCCCAACCTTTTTTTGACCAGGGACTACTTGACCAGGGATCACTTTGACCAGGGACCACTCTCCAACATTAGTACCAAAAGGGTTATGGATCATTTTTTGGTCAACTTTAGATTCAGTTTGGCTATTTGAGATGCTAATTCAAAACTGCATTGGATAGACAGTGTTTCTGATATGCCATCCAGTAGTCACCATCTGCTCGCTCACAGAAAACCATATTTAATAATCTAGAGCTGATGTGGTAGTAGTAATCTTTTGTAGGTAGTCAGCCTCTCCTCTCCTGACATTCCTGTTACCTCGACACTATAAGAGGGTTTTGTGGGACCAGTTACTCTCGTTGCCGCATGATTTCGAGGCAATAGTGTAGTAATGGTGAGCCGCAGACCATATATTGTCCACAGACCACAGGTTGGGAACCACTGATGTAAGCTGACCAAATTGACAGCTGAGTCTCATTTCAAGTGAAGAAAGTTGTAAAGGTGAAAAGTGGAGAAGTTCTAAACTTATTTCAATTGCGTCTATCTTAACTCGAAGTCTAAAATTAGCTGGAACTCTATTAACTTGGGGTGGAGAGAAAGAGAGCATGAAATCTTGCCTTTCCCAGGAGGATCAGGCAATAATATAGCAAACGGTTGCAGTCTTTCCTAGCTGGTGTGTTTTTCCTTATTAATAACTCACTATATTAGACATACACTGATATTGCTTGTTCACAGATGTCTCTATTTTCTGCAAAATATAGGAGAGTATGATAGTGTCACCTATGAGGAGCAGTAAATTAAGAACGCCACTGGTCTTGCCTCCCTTTTATACATTGGTTTTCTATCTCATATCATGTTGAGAGGCTTTTAAAAATTGTGTACGTAGGTACTAGAGGCATACTTGTTTTGAATGTTATTATTTTATTATAGTTTTGTGCTGTGTTTTATCCATTTTACTGTGTTAGATTCTGAGGAAAGCACGAGGAGTACATGGTGGGATTAAATATGTGGGCAATGTAATTAAATGTCACTTTTTTAGCAGTCCCAGATTTGTTCCTCTTTTCATCTTATAATTCCCTCCTAGTCCAAACTCCACATTAATGTAATGCCTTCATTAGGGCAACACTCCTCCCTCCTCCCCTTCCAAAGGCACAAAATTGTGTAGAAGTCTTAAAGATCTCTAAATCTGTTTGTCAGGCATGGCAGTGCACAAGGCAGTGTGACAACAAAGAAAAGAGGGAAACGAATAGTTAAAAAACAAACCGCCAGACTTGATTGAGTGGCATTTTCTCCCCATGATGTCTTGAGTTGTGATGGCGAGAGAAAAGTCAATGGACATTATACTTTCTCAGTGAACATTGTAGTGTTTGACTGTAGTTGAGTGACTGCTATGGTAGCTGAGAACTAAATTATATGAAAAATTTAGTCCATTATTTTAATTATCTGTTTACTTCATAGCCCCTGGTGGTGGACGGGTTAAACTGCTGAGCTGCTGAACTTGCTGATTGAAAGGTCAGTGGTTCAAATTCGAGGAGTGGGTGGAGCTCCTGCTGTTAGCCTCATCTTCTGTCAACCTAGCAGTTCGAAAACATGCAAATGTGGGTATATCAATAGGTACTGCTTTGGCGGGAAGGTAACGGCGCACCATGTAGTCATGTCGGCAACATGACCTTGGAGGCACCTATGGACATCACAGGCTCTTAGGCTTAGAAATGGAGATGAGCACCACCCCCCCAGGGTCAGACACAACTAGACTTAATGTCAAGGGGAAACCTTTACCTTTGCTACCTGATATCTCCCAACATTTCAGTGATGAAAATTGGAACACATGTGGCCAAGCAACATCAGAGTGTAATTAAGATGGCAAAAGATGGTGGACGCAGAGCTGAGTTGCTATAAGAACTAGACGAAGAAGGACACTAAGTACAGTACAACCTCTGTACCTGTTTGCAAGTTCCCATGATTTCACCTATCTGTGCCTGACAAAATGTGTCCTTTGTAGGAATTTTCTAGGTCCTCTAGCTAGCTGATTCAGTGGTGTGCTTCTGCCAGAAGTTACTAAAAAGTTGCATTGGAAACCCCAGTACATTCCTTGAGAGGATGCCTCTCTAGGAGTTTTCAGAGTCCTCCAATGTGACACTATTGTAAAATTGTTCATTTCAATAGGGTTCACTGTTATTTATAATGTATTCTTTCCATGGTCAGTTCAGAACTTTTCCCTGGTGAATACAGGGGCCATACTGTCAGTTAATACAGACGACTCTCTGGAGATTCTTTTCAAGTTGCAACAACAAATTATGTAAGTCTTGGAAACTAACAAACTACTGTTCTCCTTGCTGAGATAGAGGCTTTCACCTGGCCTTTTTGTCTTACTTGGAGCAGAGCCTCACATAAGTGTAGAATTTGCACAATTGTACCAATTGTACATGAAAACAGCAGTTAATGTATCCATCTTCACTTAACGGTATGTCTCGGCATCTTAGTACTTAATGCTTCCTGATGCGATCATTACTCCTAGGTAGCAACCACTTCATCAGACAAACAACTTCTCTTAACACAAGATATGTTTTCCATCGTTCTGCCATTCAGTATGTGGAACAGCTTCTGAAATTGATTGCAGGGCTTGAAGCCGTTCCTAGTGCCAAGTCTTGGCTCAACATAGCACCCTGCTCTGGTGCCTCTGCCCCACCCCACACACTTTACTTGCACACAGAGAGAGACACGTGTGGGAAGCTTATGCTTCCAAATAAAGCTGACACTAGGCTTAGTGCTTGGATAAGTGGAATTTCATGACAAAGTCAATATCTAATCTCAGACAAGATTTCTGGACCAAAACACACACTTCAGCCTCTCCCTCCTCCCTGCAATTCACTGGCTGGATATAACCAGACTTCTGCCAGAAAAGTCAAGGGCTGCTGTCTGTGTCACAACTGGAGGAAATTTCAGTTTTTTTTCATTTCTGACACTGACATGTATAACTGCTATAGCATAAGCTATCTATATATGGATGCACCATAAGCTGGAAGCAACTTGAAGGTCCAGTAGCATCTCTCTTATCCAAACGTTGCTCATCCAACGTATTATCTAACGCAGTCTTCCTCCTGCCTGGATCCACAGCTGTTTCAATATATTGTGATGTTTTGGTGCTAAATTCATAAATACAGTAACTACTATATAATGTTACTATGTATTGAACAGCTTTTTCTGTCGATTTGTTGTAAAACATGATGTTTTGGTGCTTAATTTGTAAAACCATAACATAATTCGATGTTTAATAGGCTTTTCCTTAATCCCTTATTAACCAACATTTTTGCTTACCCAACGTTCTGCTGGCCTGTTTATATTGGGTGAGACTCTAATGCAAGGCTGCTCATTAGGTAGATCATGATCTATAGGTAGATCGCGTAGGGCGTCCTGGTGGATCACAGGCAGGGCGGAAGGAAGGCTCAGTCCCGCCCGGCAGACTCCCGACGCTGCCCAAGTGGTGCCGGCCCTGGGTTATCTGAGGTCCTTTCCACACAGTTGAATAAAATCCTATGTTATCTGCTTTGAATCAGATTATATGGCCGCGTGGACTCAGAAAACCCAGTTCAAAGCAGATATTTTTTTTTTATAAAATAATTCTTTATTGGTTTTTCAAACATTTTTTGTAACAGTGGGTGTGCATGGTAAAGCTGTTGTGTTATATGTCATTTTTGACTTGGTACTGTAGATCATTTTGACTTGGTTGTTTTATAAGTAGCTCGCATGCTGAAAAAGTGTGAGCACCCCTGCTCTAATGTATAAGAATACATGCCTTTAAATCACCTTTTGGCTTATGGTGACTCCATCAATTTAATAGGGTTTTCAGAGGCAAGAAATACTTAGGAAGAGTTTTCTTAGTTCCTTCCTTTGAAATATAGCCTATATTACCTGGTATTGGTTGGTAGTCTCCCATTTAAATACCAGGGTTTCCAAGATTAAAAAGGACCTGGTGCATTTAGGTATTAGGACAAATAGCATATTGTATTGATGTCAAATGATAGAAAGGATGGTGCACAACAGAGAAACACTCAAGTCCAGGTCACAGTCTGCAGCCCCAGACAAATTCTACCTGAACTATCCTTGGCCAACAATCAAATATCCACATGACTAATACAGTATATAGGGCACCTAGATTGGAGAGCAGTCCCCTGACTGAGATCAATGGAAGATGGACTCCTCTAAGACTTATATACAGTACAGTCTCGCTTATCCGACCTTCATTTATCCGACATTCCGTCTTATCCGACGCTCTTATCCAACTCCTTTTCCTCCAGCATTTCCCCTTCAATTAAAGGAGCGCTCCTCAACTATTTCTTTATTCCCAATAAGTGAAAAAGGCAGGACAAGGAGGAGGAAGAGGGAGGAAAGGGGGAAAAGAGACAGGACTGGAAGCGGAAGCGTCCTCCCTCCTTCCCTCTGTGATTTCTACGTTCCTCTTCTGCCTCCAGGCACTTCCTGCTGGGCCGCTCTAGCCCCAAGGCATTGCCTTGCTTTAACCCTTTGGGTCCCTGTTAGTATTCTACGTGTTTAGCATCACGTCGGACAGGTAACAGTAGGAGACTCTGCATTATCCTACATTTTCGTTTGTCCGACGTTCTACTGGCTCGTTTATGTCGGATAAATGAGACTCTACTGTAGTACATACAAGCAAACAAATAAAAAGTGCACAAGGATGAACCACCCCACTCCCCACCCCCAATAGCTATAAGAAGTGTGCAAGGACATTAACTACAGAAGAAAATTCACTTCCCCAGTTCATTCCCAGCCCTCCTATCTTTTCTTAGCCTCTGACTGCAAAGTGAATGCAAGAAATGTCAAACAAGGTCACTAATACAGATGGACATTTTTTTGTACATAAGACAGCTGTTGGTGCTTGGCCTTGATACTAAGACGGACTCCAAAACCCATCTGCATCTGTAGAGGCACTCTTGCTGCAGTCATTTCTTGCAGATTTGGAAGGGAGAGATAAGCACTAGAATAAGGAGCGGGTCTGAATTAGCCACCCTGAGAATCTCAGCTTTTTATTGTATAGTCAGCCCTCCACGTTTCCTGATATTAGGGTCACAGAATCCCTGTGAATGTGAAACACTACATTGGAGGACCTAGAGATTTCTAGAGAAAAATATTTCAGTCAAATCTATACAAACCTACTAAAGTCAAACCTGAAAATGTGGGAGGCAATCTGTATATGGATTATTTTTTTAAAAGACAAACATGTTTTTAGTCCTCTAGGGCCATGATGGCACTTTGACCTTGAAGCACAGGGAATTGTTTGAGGGGTGAAAGGAGAAAGTGTCATCTCTTTTCATTTGGGCAAATAAAGACAGGCCTATATTTCAAGATATTATTATTATTATTGTAAGGAGCAACCCGAGAAACTGCAAGTCGCTTCTGGTGTGAGAGAATTGGCCGTCTGCAAAGACAATACCCAAGGGACGCCCGCATGTTTTGATATTTTACCATCCTTGTGGGAGGCTTCTCTCATGTCCCTGCATGGGGAGCTGAAGCTGACAGACGGAACTCATCAGCACTCTCCCTGGATTCGAACCTCCAACCTGTTGGTCTTTAGCCCTGCTGGAACAAGGGTTTAACCCATTGCACCACCAGGGGTTCCTACAAGATGTGGTAATACTATCTGCTGGGAGGAAGGGTGCAGTCTGATGATTAGGTCAGACGGCAGCTGAGAAAGATGAACTGAAGATCATGCAGCTCTCTTATAGGGTCTTATTTCACAACCATGCTGAGAACCAATTTGACTTTTGGAAAAGGTTGGAATTAGCATAATTGCTGTTATTGATGCCCTCGTTCTATTTCTGAAATGAACAGCTATTTTAAAATGCTGGTAGAAGCTGAGTGAAGGGCTGACGGCCTCAACCCTTCACTCAAATGATCTGATTTTTCTAATAATGATAACAACAACAACAACGGAGCAGCATACAGAGAGCATACAACCCCTCTGCTATGCCAGCTCCACTGGCTGCCAATCCGCTACCGAGCACAATTCAAAGTGCTGGCTTTAGCCTGTAAAGCCCTGAACGGTTCCAGCCCAGCTTGTCCAAAAGTATCTCCCATATGAACCATTGCAAAGTCTAACATCAGCGGGAGAGGTTCTGCTCTCGGTCCCACCATCTATGCAAATGCGACTGATGGGGATGAGAGACAGGGCCTTCTCAGTGGTGGCCCCGCACCTATGGAACTCTCTCCCCAGTGACATCAGATTGGCCCCTCCCTCTTGTCCTTTAGGAAAAAACTCAAAACTTGGTTGTGAGACCAATTGTTCAAACAGTAGAGGCAACAATCAAGACTGAGACCCAATTTGTGCTAATGACAATGGACTGACCCGGACTATGATTTTAAGCAATGTTTTAGTAAGTTAATGTTTTAATGAACTGTTTTAATTACTATTATCATTTATTACTGTTGTTGGCATTGAATGAATGCCTGTTGTGAAGCTGCCCTGTGTCCCCCTCCGGGGGTGAGAAGGGCAGAATACAAATATGAAAAATAAATAATAAATAATAAATAAAGTTATATTCCATTCTATCTTCCCAAAGAAAGATACAAAAAGGCAAAAATTCAGTTGTAGCACAGCTGTTGTGTCATACATTTGATCAAACATTTTCTGTAGGTATGAATACAGATATGCTTGTTTTCCCACAACAGACAATTATTTGATTATTTCCATTATTTTGTTTTTTTAAAAGTCATCTGTATCCATGGATTTGTGGCCTCTGGTGTTGTAGCAGGTTAAACCACTGAGCTGCTGAACTTGCTGACCAAAAGGTTGGTGGTTTGACTCTGGGGAGCAGGATGGGCTCCTGCTATTAGCCCCAGCTTCTGCTAATCTAGCAGTTTGAAAACATGCAAATGTGAGTAGATCAATAGGTACCACTTCTACAGGAAGATAACAGCGCTCTATGCAGTCATGCTGGCCACATGTCCTTGGGAGGTGTCTGTGGACAATGCTGGCTCTTCGGCTTAGAAATTGAGATGAGCACCACCCCCCGAGTTGGATATAACTAGAATTAATGTCAAGGGAAACCTTTACCTTTACCTATCCATGGATTCAACTATCCAGCCTACCCAGCCAGTTTTAATCATGAATTTTAACCTTGCATCATGTGTTCACTGTAGTTTAAATGTTTGTTCTGTGTATTTTAATATATGTATGTTGTAGAAATACATTATGTGTATTTGGGATGCTTTTATCTGCCCTGAGTGGGGTTGATTAACGTTAAGGTGTTCTTACTTAGGTTTCTAACATGACGGATCTTTTATATTGGTTTCTTACCAGTGAATGTGCAGTTCCTAATGCACGTCACAGTTGTAAATTTTGCACGCTCTGTTTATCTTGCTTGCATTCTGTTTTTAACTGTTGGATTTTACAGTGTTTTGTATAGATGCCTGTTACATGTTGTTTCTGTTGGTGTAAATCAGCTTTTCTCAACCTGGGGGATCAGAACCCCTGGGTGGGCCGTGAGGAGGTATCAGAGGGGTTGCCAAAGACGATCAGAAAACACAGTATTTTCTGTTGGTCTTGGGGATTCTGTGTGCAAAGTTTGGCCAAATTCTATCGGGGTTCAGAATGCTCTTTGATTGTAGGTAAATGATAAATCCCAGCAACTACAACTCCCAAATGTCAGGGTCTTTTACCCCTCAAACTCCACTGGTTTTCGCATTTGGGCATATTGAGTATTCATGCCAAGTTGGGTCCAGATCCATCATTGTTTTAGTTCACAGTGCTCTCTGGATGCAAGTGAACTACAACTCCAAAACTCAAGATCAATGCCCAACAAACCCTCCCAGTATTTTCTGTTTTTCATGGGAATTCTGTGTGCTAAATTTGGTTCAATTCCATTGTTGGTGGAGTTCAGAATGCTCATTAATTTTAGGTGAACTATAAATCCCAGCAACTATAACTCCTAAATGACAAAATAAATCCCCCCTCTAACCTACCAGTATTCAAATTGGGGGAAACGGGTATTTGTGCCCAATTTGGTCCAGTGAATGAAAATACAGCCTACAAATCAGATATTTACATTATGATTCATAACAGTAGCAAAATTACAGTTATGAAGTAGCAACTAAAATAATGTTATGGTTGGGGGGGTCACCATAACATGAGGAATTGTATTAAGGGGTCACAGCATTAGGAAGGTTGAGAAACACTGGTGTAAATGCATATGACCATTGGTCGGAACATTAATAAATGTATTAATATTGATTATGTGTATTTTATATCATGATTATGTGTTTTTAGCTATTTTGTAACCAACGTTGAGCCACAAGGAGAGGTGAGTAAATAATAATAATAATAATAATAATAATAATAATAATTCCCAAAAAGCAAACCTTAGTTTTGCCATTTTACATAAGGAACCTCATTTTATTACACTGCAATGGGACTACACAATTGTATATAATAGACTTGCTACTGGCAGGAAGAACTTTAAGATAAAAGATGCCGATATTTTTGGTTCCTCCTTTGGCCCCATCCATCAAAGGCAGGCCCGTGAGAACCTTGCTGGAGCTGAAATTTGGCTGCTGGGCTGAAAAGGGTTTCTCACCCTTACTTTAGATCTTCAAAGAATAGAGGTGGGGCAGGTTCATCTGCCCTTATCTGCCCCAAACCTGCTGGCTGCAGCTCTCATCTTTGTAACTTGAGCAGAAGAGTCTTGAGGGAGGGTCTCCCTTTGTTCTCCCTTGCAATCCTTCCCGTGATTAGGAATGGGAAAGGGACTTTCTGACTTATAGGTCAGATCCAGCAGTGATGGGAATGATGGATTGGAGCTGATATATGCTGTTGCCCTGGCCCTTTCACATACCCTTCAACTGCCTTGATTTGGCAGATACAGCCCCAATTAACCCTCCATCATGGCACTTTTTCAGCAGTTAAAAAATTTCTCAGTTTCTCTCTCGGCCTCACATTTTCCCTCTTTGTTCCCAGCTTACTTCCATTGCTGCAAATGGAGTTAAAGTGCAAAAATAGGCCATACTCCATTAACTCAGCAAGGAGGAGAGGTGGATTCAGACAAAAGCAAATTGCTACAGCCGCTGCTGTCTTGTGTGTTCTTCCTCTTGATAACTTTTGGCATCTTGACCACACTGTTATGTTGGACATATGTGTCCCAGTTTTCATCTCTGACATGTTGGGGAATGTGTTTCTATGTGATTACTGAAATCACGTAGGAACAGTTTCTGAAAAAGCGTGTGTCCACTCAATTGATGCAAAGATAGGTTTTGTCAACATTTTGGTGAGGGAATGCATTCGGGCAAACATTTGACAAGTGAAATAATAAGTTTTTGATTTCATATTGTGAAGTTGTGTATACATGGACACCAGAATGGGAGGGCAGGGGAGATGAGACTTCCAAGACAAAGCAGGAGGAACCAAGCCTTCCCCTCCTCCAAATGCTCTGGCAAAATGGGACCACTCACCAGACATTTAGATAGTGAAGCTTCCTCTGGAATTATCTATCAGAAGTGTGCTAAATGATCAAGGCCAAAAAAATACTGCTATGAGAGGCAACATGGTATGAGCAATCAACTATGTCTTGGCCATAGAAACCCACTTGGTCATCTTGGGGAAATCACACTCTCTCGGCTGCATAGAAAGACAAAGGCACGAAAATCCTGTGATAGTGCCTTAGTGTAAATAATAAATGACTTGAGGACAACACCACTCAAAAATAACAACCATTAAAGGTAAATGTAAAAGTTTCCCCTTGACATTAGGTTCAGTCTTGTCCGACTCTGGGGGGTGGTGCTCATCTCCATTTCTAAGTCTGTAGACACCTCCTAGGTCTTGTGGCTGGCATGACTGCATGGAGTACTGTTATCTTCCTGCCGAAGCAATGTACTCACATTTGCATGTTTTCGAACTGCTAGGTTGACAGAAGCTGGGGCTAACAGCAGGAGCTCACCCTCAGTCCCTGGTTTCGAACTGCTAACCTTTTGTCAGCAAATTCAGTAGCTCAGCAGTTTAACCTGCTATGCAACCGGGGCTGCAACAACCATTATTAATGGGAAAGAAAGGTTGGGAGAAGATGCAGCAGTTTGGTTTTGCAAGTTCCGACTTTCTTGCCACATCTTTCAAATAAGCTGTATAGAGATAGTAATAATTAAAAGGAGATACCTATGAGAAACTGGAAGAGACCAATGAACAAAATTTAGTCTTGCTTTAAATATTAAGCTGCTTCATCATGACTGAAAAATGTGGCGTGAGTATAATCCAGAAAATGAATGTATCACTATCACCCAGATTTCCACAAACTAGGTTCTTCTTAGGATACTAGTCCATAACTCAATGTAACATAATTTTTGCCCCTGCGTTTTAAATGTCATTTCCTAATTGGTTCTATTCTAAAAACATGGAAAACGCTTATTAAACTGCAAAACTTTTTTCAGGATATGCTGCAGCACATTTTTCTATAGTTTTCCAATGACTATCTCACAGAATCTCAACCAATTCAACAAAGTTTGTGGCAGCGGCAAAAACAAAGTTTCTGGAGTATAACGTAAGTACTGCACAATTAAACAGGAAATAACACTTTCAAACCAGGAACAGAAAAAAATCTAATATTGTTAGATTTTTTTCCTGTTCCTGGTTTGAATGTGTTATTTCCTGTTTAATATAGTGTAATCCTACTGGTTGTGCTTATTGAGGATGATGGGAGTTGCAGCCCAGCCAATTTAAAGAGCATCCCAAAATCACAGAGTTGGAAGAGACCTCGTGGGGCATCCAGTCCAACCCCCTGCCATGAAGCAGGAAAAGTGCATTCAGAGCACCCCTGACAGATGGCCATCCAGCTTCTGCTTAAAAGCCTCAAAAGAAGGAGCCTCTACCACACTCCAGGGCAGAGAGTTCCACTGATGAACAGCTCTCTAGTTGGGGAAGACAGTTCTCTTTTAGAGACTGTGGGATGGATCCCCCAAAAATTGGGTGGAGGTCTGTTTGTGTTCCAAGACTTTCCTAGTCCCTTCTCTTCACTACAGCTTCATGCGCAGTCACGCCTGTTGGCTGTTGTATCATTCCCCATGTTGTTGCTCAAGATGCTGCATCATTGTAGGGAAATGGAAGAATGTGAGCAGAGCAAATGCTTTCTCTCTCATGTAAGCAAGACAAACTCTGGACACCAGACACTGAATTTCTAGAAAGCAGGCAGTTGCATGTCTAGTTTATATAAGAGAATTATTTTTCAAGTAGGGATGGGGCAGAGCATGCCAAGAGTAGCTTCTGAAAGATGAATAGAATATGCCTACAGTGTCAGCACTATTTTTCACACCAATTGAGAAGGATTCCCCCAAGTGTTTTGCATCAGATGACCTCACCTTACCCTTTCATCTTCATGACCTCCACAGAAACTTGTTGCTGCCCCAAATTGGACCAGCACCAAGGGATCCCACCTCTTAAAGTTGGCCAACTTTTCCTCCTCAAGGGTAGAGCATTGCAACTTCTATAATTTTGTGGCCATTGTTCTCTTCAGAGGGAGATAAGGGACCAATCCATTTCTGTCAGAAATCTGATAAGGCCCCAGGTATGCCTACGTGCCTCAGTGTGAGAGGCAAAGGACAAAAAGAAGCTGTAATCTCAACCCCTCCAGCTACCAATGGCAAGAGGTCTTCCCTGGATATGCCGGGTATTTGAGGCTGTTCAAGGTAATTTTGTGCCATTAATAATAAGTGCCAGGACAAGAAGTGACACTCATACTTCATTTAGTGTTCTTAAAAGAAGACGCTCCTTGGGTTTAAGGATCAAAATCAACCAACTTCAGGCCATTTAGTGGTACTTGTTTTGTGCCTTCAAGAGATTTTTGAATTATGGAAACCCTAAGATGGGGTTTTCTTAGCAAGATTCCCTCAGATAGGATTGTCACTGCATTCTTCTAAGACTGAGAGACTGTGATTTGCCCCAAGGTCACCCAGAGCATTCAAAGAGCATTCTGAACTCCACCAATGATGGAATTGAACCAGACTTGGCACACAGTACTTCCATGACAAACAGAAAATACTGGAAGGGTTTGGTGGGCATTGACCTTGAGTTTTGGAGTTCTAGTTCACCTACATTCAGAGACCACTGTGGAATCAAACAATGATGCATCTGGACCCAACTTGGCACGAATACCAACAGAAAATACTGTGGTTTTTTATGGTCTTTGGCGATCCAACTGACACCCCCTCGAGACCCCCACGTTGAGAAACACTGGTCTATACAGTTGCACCTAAAATCCAATTATTAGCTCCAACTAGGATAGAATCACAGGATCAATGGAACTTACATGTGTTGACTTACTAATTTCCCTTCCATCCAGTGCAGGGGTGTGAAAAGTGGGGGATACCAATTCGTGGCCCCTGACACTGTCCCAAATTATTTTTTTCTAGAAAAAAATGGATGGCTTTTTATATAAAACTTGGCTTAAAGCTATTCTGAAATGAACAGGTTTTACCCCCAATCTCCTGGCCCTTTGTACCTTGAAAGTATTATACTCTCAGGTACGTAGGCCAAAAATCATTGGAAAAATAACACTGGAAAAGTTATGGTGTCACTTCCACTTGTGTCAGATGTGTTGGTGCTTCCAGGGGTAAAAAATGGCCAGGAGCGCGTCTACATTATTTCACTCTAGGATACTTTCTATTCCAATTTGGCATGGACAGTTCTAGTTAGTCCACTGCCATTTTCTCAGCAGTTTTTAAAATGTCCTAGTTTGAAGTTTCTCCCTCCTCCCATCCTCTGTCCCTCTTCATCCTTCTCTTACTTCAGTTGCTGCAAACTGACTTCAAAATGCAAAAGGAGAGAGACAGAGAGGGGGGGGGGGAGAGAGAGAAAGGTGTACTGTAGTCTTGTCCTTCCTAAAAGCAATGCATAAATTCGACAATTTTTTCTACTTGAAACTTTGTTCTAACTCAATATTCTTTGTCCTCTCGTTGCCGGATCACAATCTTTTGTTGCTGACTCTCCCCAGTTTTAATCTGTGAAGAGTTGGGAAATATGCTCTAGTTTGGGATTAAGAATTGGATTTAGCACTAATGGAGTAGGTATCATTTATTTATTTCCAAGATTTGTACCCTGCCCTCACCAACCCCTGAATGGGGAATCAGGGTGGCTTACAACGGCAAAAATTTGATGCCAACACATACAGAATACATACACAGTATATCACAACATTACATATTAAATAAAACCATTAAAATCCGTTTAAAAGCATTATTAACAACCATGTAGCCAAATCCAAGCCAATTCAGCATCGCAAGACTTTGTCAGTGCCTATCCATTGTCAGTTCATGTAAACATTGCAATCACTATCAAGCCTGCTCCCCAAATGCCTGGCCCCAGAGCCATGATTTAAGCTTCTTCCTGAAGGAGAGGAGGGATGCAGCTGACCTAATCTTGCTGGGGAGGCTGTTCCAGAGGCGAGAGGGCCACCACTGAGAAGGTCCTGACTCTTGTCCCCACCAAACATGTTTGCGAAAAAGGCGGGACCAAGAGACCCCCCCCCCCCATGATGTTAAAGTCTGAGGTGGGACATAGAGGGAGATACGTTCAGACAAGTAAGCTCAGCCAGAACCATTTAGGGCTTTATAGGTCAAGACCAGCACTTAAAATTGTGCTTGGAAATAGGCTGGCAGCCAGTGGAGCTGACACAACAGGCGGGTTGGTATACTCCCTGTATGTCGCTCCAGTTAGTAATCATGCATTCTGCCACATGTTGTTGGGCTGCATGTCCCAGCAGGGGAAGAACATGGAGAGTTGCAATCCAACAGCAGCTGGAAGGTGCATGATTACCACCCTTGGGGTAGCACATAGAAGATAGTGCACATATGCCTATCAGGTCAACACATATGAGATGCAATAGTGTGTGGCTTCCAACAATGTGTTCTTGTAAGATGTTGTCATTCCCTGCATTCCTGTGTGAAACAAGAACAATATGTTCTGTCATTTTGCTGATATGTTGCAAAAGGCCAGGCAGTGAAACAATGACTCCAATCTACCCAGCACAGGCTCAATCCAGAATACATACATATTCACCTGTCCCCACATTTTACTTGCACTTTTTGCATTTTAATCTTTTAGAGTGTAAATGCGAACCACATTAATCTATATCCATCCTAGAACGTCTGAATCTTTCTAGTTTTACTATGTTATGCAAAATCCATATTCTGCCCTCCGTTCCATAGAAAATAGAAGCTATTTCCAAAAGAGGCTTTGCAATTTGTTGTTCAAGGATTTTTCAGGAGAAGGGGGGACAAACAAATTGCCCTTTCTAATCATCTTTCTAACCATTTTCCACCACCTTTTTGTTTGTTTACTTTGTTAATTGTTCATGTTCATGTATCATAGTTTACAGATTGGAAGACTGTCCATGTTCTATGTCGTGGGATGGGGAATCTACACCAAGTTTCAGTTTGAACTTTAAAAAAGCTGTCCATGGTACTGAATCCAAATACTCCCTTTTTTGGTGATGAATTTCAATGCAGATATGGGTCACTGTGGACACCTTTTGGACCACAAGATTGCAAACTGAATTTTTAATGCATCTGGGATAGTTAGTATAGAGATTTTAAACAAACCCAGCTAAGGAATGTATATCTCTCCTTATACTGTCCACATTAGTTGTAGTCCTTTTCTCATGGCTCTTTTCTGAGTATTTGCACCTGGAGGACCAAAGTTTGAGTATCACCAGTTTAGATTAAAACCCCAAACATGCTGGAGCATGCAAGCAATCAGTGTGTGTGTGTGTCAACTGCAAATTAAGATGCGTGAAGCTGATTGATCAGGCACTGCATGGGGTGATGGCTGAGCCTGGAACTTTTGGATACTGTTGCAGTTTTGTTCAGGCTCGAGCTATGCATGTGCAGAGAAAAGAGAGAAGTAGAGAGAGACAGAGTGATTTGCGTCTTGACTGCTGAAAGAAGGTCTCTCATATGGACAAAGACATACCATTTTAAATATCTCTAAAATCTCTCCAGCTTATGTATCCAAACGCATCACCTCCTATGAACACATCAGAAACTTGAGATCGTCAGAAGAGGCCCTTCTCTCAATCCTGCCTGCTTCACAAGCATGTTTGGCGGGGATGAGATATAGGGCCTTCTCTGTGGTAGCCCCTCGGCTGTGGAACTCCCTACTTAGGGATATTAGATTGGCCCCCTCCCTACTGACCTTTTGGGGAAAAAATGAAAACATGGCTTTTCCAGCAAGACTTCGGAACTGCAGTATAATTTAGACAAAGTTGAATTGGAAATGACCTAGGAATGGCTATGACAATGGAATGAATAAGGATTGAACATGAAGACATAGTTTTTTTTAAAAATTCTTATTGCTTGTTGTTTTTATGCATTTAAATGTTTTGAGATGTTTTTACTTTTTAATGTATGTATTTTATATATGGCATCGAATTGTTCCGACTTGTTCGCCACCCTGAGTCGCCTTCGAGCTGATATGGGTGGGGTAGAAATAACGTAAATAAATAAATAAATAAATTTTTAAAAGGGCATTTAGAGAGTTGATGCAACTGATCATATTGTACATATGCTGTTCCGAACTAAGAAGAATAAACTACTTGTTCTTTACTGTTCACCTGCATGGCATATTTTCTTTCTCTGACAAGGCAATGTGTGAGCTGATCCAACGTGAACTGTATGTGGTTTATTTTACATTATGCCACAAAACATGCCACTTAAATAGAAGCATTCAGCTTCTACCTTATTCTTTTCTCTATGCTTCATAGAGAGAATGCAAGACCAGCTTATTTCTTGTTTGGTGAATAAAAACCGGCTAACTTGTTTGCCTGGTACTATTATTTTGCTGATTTTGGGGGGTGGGAGGAAGAAGAGATTGATTCCTTATTTTATTTTTAAAGCCAATGTTCATTTCGAGTAGGTAGAAATATGGTTAAGAAGTGATTTAGGGGGGAAAGGACAAAGAAATACTCTACCTCTACCCCTCTCCCCTCTGGCTGTTCTGAGGGATTCTAGTTGCAAAAGTCTCAGAGTAGAGGAGGGGTCATAAAATATGGGTTTTTTATGGTCCACAGTTCTGGCTTTCTCAGGTCTGTAATACAAGCGGATTGAACTGCATCTGTTTGCTTGGTGTGCATGGAGGGGAGGGGAGGGGAGAGAGAGGCTATCTGTCCATCTCCTAAAGCCATGCTCCTGGTCTGATTAATTATCAGGGCCGGAAAGCCGGAGTAAAACCCTGCTGTTGGTGCCAGAGGCCAGCTGCCCTTGATTGGCTGCCCAAAGGACACTGCACGCTAAACTGTTCTGGTCCCGGCTGGATCTAGGCATCGGAGAGAGGCAGGGACTGCGGGAGGGTGGGAGAGGGCCCATCCTCAGCATGAAGAGGTTCAGAAGAAGTGACAGCCACCAGCACATGGATGGCACAGAGGCAGATGTATTCCCTCATGCATTATTAATGCTGTCTTTGTTTCATCATCATCATCATCATCACAACAACAGCAATCATTATCTGCCTCTCCTCAAGACATGAAGTGATCACAATACAGTTAAAACACATAGACAAAAACTTCGACCCTCCGGGTGTTTTGGACTTCAACTCTTATTCTGAATCATGGGACTTAAAATCCAAAACACCTGGAGGGCCAAAGTTTGTTCATACCTGATGTAGACGGATCTGATGCAGTTTGAACTGCACGGAAGTGCATGATATGGGTCCACACTGACCATATAATGCAATTCCAAACTGTGCTGAAAATACCCTAACAGTGATTCTCTAGCTTAGTTTCTTTAGATACTTCACCTCCCAGGGTGGATCTTCACTGCCAAATAATCCAGTCTCAGAATGCTGATAAACTGCATTGAACTGGATTATATAAATCTACAATGCCATATAATCCAGTTCAATGCATATCTGCATTCTGAAACTGGATTATATAACAGTGTAGATCCAGCCCCAGAATCTCTGACTATTCACCAAGGTGGCGGAGGCCCCTTCCACACAGCTGAATAAAATTCCACATTGTCTGCTTTGCACTGGAATATATGGCAGTGTGGACTCAGATATCCCAGTTCAAAGCAGATTTGTGGGATTTTCTGCCTTGATATTCTGGGTTATATGGCTGTGTGGAAGGGCCCCTAGTCAACTGATCCAAAAGAAATCAAATTGTTAAATTACTTTAAGTCTATTAAGCTGACTGCTTTCTGAATTCTGACTGCTCTGCAATGATTCTGCTTGCAAAGAATTCTACTTACATCCAGCCTAAATACCCTAAAAGCACCATATCCTTTCTGATCTTGGAAGCTAAGCAGGGTCGGTCCTGCTTAGTATTTGGATGGGATGCTGCTAATTAATATCTGTTGCTGTACACTATATTTTAGAAGAATATAGGAAAACACTTCTGAGTATTCCTCACCTAAGGAAACCCTATGAAATTAATGGTGTCATTATAAATTGACAGCCAACTTGATAGCACACATAGACACATACACAGGTAAATGGAGACCACCATTAAAGTATAAGAAATGAACATTCGGGCTTATATTTTGTCCTTGGATTAAGCAGTGAAAACATGCACTCCACCATCAAGCCCATAGCCAGGGTGGGATTATGGGTTCAAACCAAGCTGGTGGACATGGCCCAATGCTTTTACTATGGACGGAATACTGTTTTTAACTTATGTGAATGTATATGATGTATTTTAATGCTAATTGTATTTAATGTATTTTAATTCTGACTGGTTTTGGTTTTCTATTATATGTATACTGTGTTTTTGGCATCGAATTGTTGCCGTTGTTAGGGCGCTCTGAGTCCCCTCTCGGGGGTTGAGAAGAGCGGGGTAGAAATGGTGGAAATAAATAAAATAAATAACACCCCCCACCCCATATTTCAGGTTGAAAAACCTGGTTTACTCATGCATTTTAACTGGTTAACCAAATCCCCATGCTAAGTCTATGAGAAGCAAAACTACAGTTCCACCAGAAACTGGAAGCACTATCTCAACCAAAGTTTGATCATTTGTTCAGATTATCATTACCTAACTTTCTGCCAAATTACATTGCAATAGCTGCAATAGCCAACATGGTGGAAGTGACCAAGTGTTGACATCATGGTTGTTTAATTAACGTTTTTGACATGAAGATGATGTAATCCATCGAAACTGACATCAGAATCGGACTCCCCAGGTTAAGCTCCATAAGAAAAGCTTACGTTTAAATACAATTTACGCAGTTTCCAGCTATAAAAGAACTATGATAATTTGTGCTTACTTTAAAAGTTTATGCTTTAATTTCTCACAAACTTATCAAGTATTTTTAATAACTAGGTACCAGATGAAAGGTATTTTATATAGTTTCTAAAAATGTAATAATATGGATGGCTTGTAGATTTTGATTTTTAGATCTAAAGTGAAAATATATGTATAAAAGAGCTTTCAAACTGCTGTATCTCTGATTCTAATCAACATTTTTCATGGCATTTGAAACTAGTTATAGATTTCATTATGTAGTTCTATTTGTTTTGTACCCCATGCAATTATCTTTAACAATTTTTGAAATATTATTTTTAAAGACACCTGAAAGTAGACACATCACTGTCCTCTTGCTCGTCCCCCTTTCAGAGCTCTCTCTTATGCCTGCCTTCTCACTCACAGGCATGTAGCCGGGGGGGGGGGTCTAAGGGGGCTCAGCCCCCCCGAAATTCTCAGGGTGGTCCGTGAAAAGGCCTTACTAGTACATTATTTAAACTGTTATGTTTATTCATATCATGATCTGATCACCATGCTCATTATATCCCACATTAATGGGGTTATTGGGATAACAATACAAAAGGTTTGCTAGGGTAGACCCTCTTCCACCCAGTCTCAGTCCCCCAGACCAAACTCAGCCCCCCGAATCAAAATCCTGGCTACGGCCCTGCAACTGGAGTATAAAAGGAAGACACGAAAGCAGTTGTGGGCCATTCTAAACACAGCTGTCTTACTGTGCAATTGTCCGCTAGCTTGAGTTGTTCTGAGACTTACAGCCCTGTTAGTTGCTGTTAGTGTTTCCTTACATACCTAAACATCTATCAAAACAACTGAACATTTTTGAGTTCATGGCAAAAAAGAAAAGGCCAAATGTTGAAGACCAAGAAGGCAGCAGGTTGAGAAACACTACAGCAGCTGATACTGATGAAGACCCCAAAACAATCACACCTGGATTGCATGTGAAAACTTCAGAAACTGCGGTTTTTATCGCTGGCTTATCTAATTCAACCCCTGCCAAAGAAACCCATTATCATGATAAAGGAAATAAGAAAAAAGCAGCTGAAAACAGGGAAAAAAATCTGCCACTTGTGGAAACTATTGTCTTTTGTGGTTGACAAGAACTGGCTTTCAGAGGGAGCAATGATTCAGAACCTGTTACCTGTAAAAAAAACAACCCCAAACAAAACAAAATCTTTGACCAATGGTGGTCATTTCAGAGCCTTGTTGAGATCTCATGCCAGATCAGGAGACACTGACCTGAGAAGTCATCTCAAAACTGCAGCTATGAATGCCCAGTATACTAGTCCTCAAATACATAATGAACTAATAGACATTTATTGTGATAAAATAGTCGAAACTTGTTGAAATATGCAATATATCATAGTGTTTCTGTCTTGGCATGTGAAACTTTGGATGTTACGTAGTACCTTAGAACAGTTATTGCTCCCATTAAGTTATGTTGATGTTGAAGCAGCAGTAATAAGAGAAGACTTTATAGGCTTTGTGAAGATAACTGATTTCATAGGAGGAGGACTTGCAGGCATTATTTTAAAAATACTGGGAAGAAAAAGGGATGAACTTGCAATACTTATATGGATAGGGTTATGATGGAGCTGCTAATATGAGTGGTTATATTAGTGGTTCACAGGTAATTATATCGCAGAAGTATCCAATGGCTGACTACATCCACTATAATATTCGCTCACTAAATCTAGCCTTAGCAAAGACTTGTAGCATTTCACCTGTCAGAAATTGCCAAGGAACAATATTGCCTATGTGCAATTTCTTCTTCAGACTGGATCTGTTGAAGAAGAAAAAAAAAAGACTGTTTCCCTGAATCAAGAGCAAACAACGTATTGCCACTTTGTGAAACCTGTTGGGTCAAGCAACATGATGCAGTTTTACATTTTGTTGAACTGTACAGTGTGGTGGTGAGAACACTTGAAGAACTAAAGAAGAGTCCTCTATACCAGGGCTGTCCAACTTCTAACCGGCCAAAGGCTGGAATTCAGGTCACTGATGACCTGAAGGGCCGCCCCGCCCTGCTTACGGCCCCACCACGGCCCCGCCGATGGCCCCACCCCCCTCCCCCCCCTCCTCCTAAAGTGTCATGCCGGGGCGGCAGAAGCGGGCGATTTTGCCCGTTTCTGAGGCTGGTGTGACACTTTAGCAGAAAGGGCAAAGCCAAGGGGAGCCCTCCATGGCTTCGCCCTTCCTGCTAAAGATTCCTCCTCCTCCTCCCCCCCCCCCCGCCGCGGCGATCGGGACACCAGCGGCGCCGGGAAGGAGGAGAAGGCTCGCTCCTCCCGCCCTTCCGGCGCAGCTGGTGGCCCGATCGCCGCAGCGGCGGGGGAAGGAGGAGGAGGAGGAGGAGGATTCCTCCTCCTCCTCCTTCCCCCGCCGCCGATCGGGACACCAGCGGCGCCGGGAAGGAGGAGGAGGCCAGCCCCTCCCCCTTACTGGCGCAGCCGGTGTCCCGATCACCGCGGCGCTGGGGGAAGGAGGAGGAGGAGGAAGGAGGATTCCTCCTCCTCCTCCTTCGCTCCGGTGCCGCGGCGATGGGACACCAGCAGTGCCGGGAGGAGGAGGAGGAGGAAGGGAGGATTCCTCCTCCTTCCCCTCGGCGCCGCGGCGATCTGGACACCAGCGGCGCTGGGAAGGAGGAGGAGGCCCACCCCCTCACTCCCTCCTGCTCTTCCCGGTGCAGCCGGTGTCCCGATCGCCGCGGCACTGGGGAAGGAGGAGGAGGAGGAGGAGGAAGGGAGGATCGCAGCGGCGGGGCGGAGAGAGGGACGGAGGGGGCGAGGCAAGGAGGAGGAGCTGGCTCCCTTCCTCCTCCCTGCCCCGCCTCCTCCCCCCCCCCCCGGCCGCCATTTTTTTAAAGGGTAGCGGGGGCCGTGTCCAACAGGCTGGGGGCCGTGTATGGCCCGCGGACCGCCTGTTGGACAGCCCTGCTCTATACAACAGTGAAACTTCTTCCCAAGTTTAAGTCAACCCCCTGATTAAGGAGCTACATTGGCTGCCATTCATCTTCCAGTCCCAATTCAAGGTGCAGGTTCTTACCTACAAAGCCCTGAACATTTTGGGATCTGCATACCTATGTGACCACATTTCTGTCAGGCGTCTCTCCGTTCATCTGGAGAGACCCTACTCTCGCTCCCACCGCCTTCGTAAGCGTGGTTGGTGGGGACGAGGGAGAGGGCATCTCTGTAGTGGCTCCCCAACTCTGGAACTCGCTCCCCAAGGAGATCCGACAAGCCCCCACTTTGGCAGTTTTTAGGAGGAGCCTGAAGATGTGGCTGTTCCAATGTGCCTTCCCTGAATAAAGTAAATAACACCCTGTGGTGTTCAATCCCTGCAAATGTCCCCAGAAGCACTTTAATTACCTGTTGGGTGTCTCCCCCACATTGTCCTTGAAACCTTCCTGCTATACAATCTACCTCTGTCTGCATCCAATGTTTATTTATTTTAAAAAATTTAATATTTGCATTTGGCCCGCCCAAGATGATTTAAAATTGTCTGTTATTGCTTATGTTGGGTTTTATTGATTGTATTTTTTATAATTTCTGTTGTGTTGTTATTATGTGTTATTGGGCTTGGCCTTATGTAAGCCGCCCCAAGTCCCTTTGGGAGATTGTTCGCGGGGTATACGTGAAGTTAATAAATAAATAAATAAGTTGGACACCTTTTTTAGCTGTTCTAAAATATGTATTAATATGTGAGGGGAGGTCATAGGGAGGAGGGGAGCAAGCTTGTTTTCTGCTGCCCTGGAGACTAGAATGCGGAAAAATGGCTTCAAACTACAAGAAAGGAGATTCCACCTGAACATTAGGAAGAACTTCCTGACTGTGAGAGGTGTTCAGCAGTGGAACTCTCTGCCCCCGAGTGTGGTGGAGGCTTCTTCTTTGGAAGCTTTTAAATAGAGGCTGGATGGCCATCTGTCAGGAGTGCTTTGAATGCAATTTCCTGCTTCTTGGCAGGGGGTTGGACAGGATGGCCCATGAGGTCTCTTCCAACTCTATGATTCTGAATGCTGAATTTGTAGTAACCAAACACATCCTAAGAAATCATCTGTCATCATCCCTTCAGTTTTACAAAACATTACAAAGAGTAGATATGGACATTGGACATGTTCTGTAGTCTGCAACATGTTGACAGCCTCTTAGAAAAAGCCAGGGAGATATGCAGAGAATCAGTGAAAGAATTTCAGCAAGATCAATGGTGGAATCTATGGATGGAGAAGTTAGGACTTCTTGCATCTGTTCAAGGCAGACTTTTAAAAGAAACATCCAGGCAACTTCAATACCAATGAAATATTATAGGCTAATAGTGAAGAGCAGAGACATCACATTGGCAACGAAGATCTGCATAGTTAAAGCAATGGTATTCTCCATGGTAACCTATGGATGCAAGAGCTGGACCACCAGGAAGGCTAAGCAAAATGACAGAAGATAGAAGAAGATAGTTGAGAGTGCCTTGGATCACAAGAAGATCAATCTGGTCCATACTCCAGGAAATAATGCTTGATGGCTCACTGGAGGGAAGGATATTAGAGGCAAAGATGAAGTACTTTGGCCACATAATGAGAAGACAGGAAAGCTAGGAGAAGATAATGATGCTGAGGAAAATTGAAGGAAAAAAGAAGAGGGGTCTATCAAGGGCAAGATGGATGGATGTTAACCTTAAGGTGACTGGCTTGAACTTGAAGTAACTGGGGGTGGCAATGGCCAATAGGGAGCTCTGGCATGGACTGGTCCATGAGGTCACGAAGAGTCGGAAATGAAAGGTCATTTTCAACTCTCAAACAATTGGAAACACACATAAGAAGTACAAAGAAAGACTGACTAGGTGTAGCACAGCAGTTCTCGTTTGTGCCTGGTGGGCAGGGGACAGGACTTGGGGTCCCATTAGCTTTAGAACCAGCAGTGCCAGTACATGATTCAGAGGATGAGCTAGATGATTGGGGCGACTGGCAGCTTTCCCCTCAGGAGCCTCTTTCGCCCACAGAGAGCTTGGCCTGGGAAGAAATGTGTTTTGGTCCTAGGGAGGATTCAGATAACCAGGTGCAGTTAGATAGCGATTCTGGGAGTTATGAACATCCGGGCGGAAGATCTTCTCAGGAGCCTCCTGAGGAAGATATGGAAGAAGGCGAATGGGAAACGGCTAGGGAGGAGAGCTCTCAGAGAGATAGCAACACAGCTGGGGAAAGACAAGGTCGAACCTTTGATAGGAGACGGAACATAGAGTCTCGCAGAAGGGAATGGTCAAAGAGCATAGACCGGCCGAGGTCTGTGAGCAGCGATTGGAGACGCAGAAGCCTAGAGCGTCGGGGACCTCGGCCGAAGGATTAAGTATAGGATCCGTGGGAACGGATCCTCAGTGCTCCGCCACGTCTCATCTGAATAGGCGAGAAGCGGAGTGGGACCACACGCTAAGCTAGCCGTGGTCATCAAGCCTTGCCTTGCCTTACCTTGCCTTGCCTTGTTTCCTGATCCGCATTGGGTTGCGGAGCCTTGCCTTGTTTCCTGATCCGCATTGGTTTGCGGAGCCTTGCCCTGGTTCCTTTTTTTAAAAAAAATAATTTTTATTCATTCCAACACAAACAACAAAAACAACAAAAACAGAATACACGTAAACATAGACATATACCGAACCATGACAATAACATAACCTAAAATCGTATCCCCCACCCTTCCCACCCCCACTCCCACCCCCACTCCCACCACCAGTCACCTACACAAATACATTCCCCTATTGCCCTCCTAATCCGTTTTGCAGAGGCTCATATTTCCCTCGCCCTTAGCACAGCAGGGTGATCTTCCTGCCGCTTGCTGTGTTCAAGCGCTTGATTGTCCGATTATTCCATATCTAAACTTCTGTATTGCTGTCCGTCATATTAACTTATATTTCTTCGCCTTAAGATAATTGGTATATTTACTCCAGTCCGTTCTATTTTCAAATGCCCTGTTTTGTGCTACTTTCTGTGTTAACAAATCCATGTTCATTATGTCGTAGACTTTTTTTAACCAATCTTGGTGTGTTGGGACTTCTTTAAGTTTCCAGAATCTGGCCAGACTTATTCTTGCTGCCGCAGCCAAATAAAAAAGGATTTTATCATCATTTTTGTCTAGTTCAAAATCAAATATCCCCAACAAAAAGTATTCTGGCTTAAAATCAATTTTTTCCCAAAATATCTTTTGACCTCTTAAATATCTCCCACCAAAATTTCTTTACCAGTTTACACTCCCACCACACGTGGGAGTAAGTCCCGACATTTTTCCTACATTTCCAACATTTCGCATTTAGTTTTCCTCTGCTAAACTTCGAGAGCTTTTCTGGTGTTAAATGCCACATGTAAAATACCTTATACCAATTTTCTTTTATCTCCACCGCGTAGGTAAATTTTAATTTTTTACACCACACTTCTTCCCATTTATGCAGATCTATAGTATGTCCCACTAATCTGGCCCACTTTACCATTACCTCCTTAATGACATTTTCCTCAGTGGCCCAGCCTAGTAATAGTTGATAGGATTTCCGTATGGTTTTAGTGTCACTTTTAACAATTTTAGACCAACTAGAGTCTTTTATTTCAAACCCCTTTTTCCGGTCTTGTTTATAATTCTCCTTTATTTGCCAGTAGTGGAACCACGTTGTACCAGGTTCCACTCTCTGCATCTCCTCCAACGTCAACAGGTCAACTTCCTGCCCTTTGATCTTTAGTACATTTTGTATGTCAACCACCTCTCCCTCGGGATTTCTCTCTTGTGGTCTGCCTCTATCGGAGAAAACCACAGGGGGGGTTTGTTACATAATCTTTCTTTATGCTTATCCCAGACATTAATAAGAGCCGCCCTTATAAAGTGATTCCTGAAACCCTTTTCTACCTTAACCTTATCTCTCCAGAGATAGCTATGCCATCCCCGGAAGAGGTCTTCTCCTTCCAGCGCCAAAAGTTTCTTTTTTGTCAGTGTTACCCATTCTTTCACCCATACCAGTACCGCAGATTCGTAATAGATTTGGAGATCCGGCAATGCCATGCCTCCTCTTGTGATGTTGTCTTTCAACTGTTGAAAGCCTATCCTGGCCCTCTTATTAAGCCACACAAATTTCAATATATCCTTTCTCCACTCTTCCAAGATTGCTTTTGTCCTTAGGACTGGTATTGTTTGAAACAAAAATAATATTTCGGGTAACACAGACATTTTAACCAGGGCTATCCTGCCCATCATTGAGAGTTGCAACTTACTCCATTTTTCTAACTTTAACCTTATTTCCCTCCATTTTTTTTCATAATTATTTTGAAGTAAGTGGGCGTTACTTCCTGTCAAAAAAATTCCCAAATACCGGACCATTTTCTCTATCTTGATTCCTGTTGTTCTTTGCAAAATCTCTTTTTTCCTTTCCGTCATGTTCTTCACAATAAATTTAGTTTTGTCTTTATTTATTTTTAGCCCAGCGACTTCCCCATAAGTCATTAGTTCCTTCCACCACACATTCCATTGTTGCAAGGGGTCTTCTATTACGCAGACCATATCGTCTGCGTATGCCGAGACCTTATACGTGTTGTTAGGGATTCTCAACCCTTTAATTTCTTTATCTTGTCTTATACTGTCTAAGAGGACTTCTAATGTCATTATAAAAATCAGGGGTGACAGCGGGCAACCTTGATCTGATCGCCTTCTCAAAATAAAACCCCATGTCCATTTCTCTTATCAACTCAAATATAAAATTCCAATTAACCTTATCAAAAGCTTTTTCGGCATCCAAAAAAAGGATGCCAACTTCTTTTTGGGTATGCTTATTGTAGTACTCAATTATGTTCAGGATCAACCTAGTATTGTCTTTTATTTGACGGCCTGGAAGAAAACCCGTCTGATCCTTGTGCACTCTTTTCGTTCAGGACCGTTTTCAATCTTGCTGCCAGTATGCCAGCGAAGATCTTATAGTCCGTGTTCAGTAAGGCAATTGGACGAAAACTTTTGGGTGTCATCACATCTAAATCATCTTTTGGTATCAGCGTGATGTTTGACTGGGTCCAGGAGGGTGGAAGTTTACCTTCATTCAGAACTTTATTCATCACTTTCAGCATTGATGGTATCAGCACCTCTATGTGCACCTTATAAAAGTATGATGAGAAGCCGTCCGGGCCTGGGCTCTTGTTTAATGCCTGGGTTTTAACTACAGCCCTAATTTCTCCCTCGTTTATTTGTCTATTCAGGTTCTCTCGTTGACATTCTGTTATCTTCTTTATTTTCTTTCCCCCCAGATACTCTGTGATCCTTTCTCTGGGAATATTGTCATCAGAGTAAAGCGTTTTGTAGAATTTTACAAATTGCTCCTCTATTTCCTTTTGATATAAATACTCTTGCCCTGGTTCCTGATCCGCATTGGTTGCGGAGCCTTGCCAAGCTTTGCCTATTTGCTACGTTATTTTGGACATTGTTACTTCAAGCCTTTTGGATTACATCATATTCTATTGGACTATATTCTTTGGAACTGTTTTTATATTCAATAAAGTAGTTAGCCTTTATTCTGTCTCTGTGTGTGTGATTAAGGGGCCGGTCAAGTCCGTGCATCGTGACACTAGGCTTTCACTCTTGAGTGTCCACCAAAGTTTATTGATGAAGCTTTATTTCTGTCAAAGTGTATTGACACAGTTTTCAAGTGTTTCCAACAGGTGTTATGGTATTCTTTTGTAACGACCAAATTACCAATTAAGCATAATTTTCAGATTTTTTAAAAAAACTTGAAACTTTACAATTAAAATAGAAATTTCATTTAATTAAGTCTATATAAATATATAGAATGCGTCGTAAAATTTAAATTACTTTGTGTTATGGACATGCTCTCATGATTCGCTTTAAAAAAATCATTTCAACACCCACCCCAAAATTTATTTCTGGCTACGGGCTTGCCCACCATCTGTTTCCATGCCAATCTTCCCTGTCCTCTCTCCTATCCTGATTTAATTGAAGTTTAATTAAATAATTTAATTTTTAACTGTAGTGCTTTGGACCAGTGAAGGGGAGTCAGGATTCTTGGGCTGTCTGAGAGTCATCTAGTAGATTAAACTGGGAAAGGGAGATTTATTTAATTAATGCATGGATTTATTTTTAACTTATGCCAGAACACATCCAGCATGACCCTACGTGTGTAATAACTCAAAGTGAGGCCCTATGAGTTCAATAGTATGCTATTTCCTAGGAAGTGCAGATAGTAGTTGTTGGCAGCATTAAAAACCACCAGGACTTCTAAAAGATTTTTGTTTTGCGTTCAGGTTGGTTCCTATATTTTCATACATCATTTGATAGACAAGGGAAAGCTAGGTTCGACGAAGTAAAAAGATTGTGTCGTCGTAGGTTTTTCTGGCTATACATGGGTTCTAGAAGCATTCTCTCCTGACATTTCACCTGCATCTATGGCAGATATCCTCAAAGGTCTGTTGGAAACTAGGAAAAGGGGGTTTACATATTTGTGGAATGTCTCGGGTGGGAGAAAGTACTCTAGTCTGTTGGATCTAGATGTGAATGTTTCAGTTGGCTACCTTGATTAGCATTTGATGGCCTGAGAGTTTTTATGTGTGGCATTCACACCTACCTCCAACAGACAAGAGGTCTTTCTCCCACCCGGGACATTCCACAACCCAATTTTCCTAGTTTCCAACAGACCTCACAACCTCTGAGGATGCCTGCCATAGATGCAGGCAAAATGTCAGGAGAGAATGCTTCTGGAACATGGCCATATAGCCCGAAAAACCTACAACAATACAGTGACAAGATTATGAGCCTCATCACACTAAAGAATGAATGCACTTTAAATTCAGTTGCTGCAGAATTCTGGAGTTTGTAGCTTAGGAAGGAGCCTTTAACAGCCTTGCTAAACTACAAACTCCAGAATTCTGCAGGAGGCAGCAACTGAATTTAAAGTATTTCCCCCAACTGGCAAAGTGAGACCCCTTCCTGTTTAGACCACAAGCCGCTCTGCATGGTTTGCAAAGGATGTTTAGAGGCTATATTGAAAAATACTCTTTTTCAAGGTGCTAGAAAAACACCCTTTTCTTCTGATTTGTGGTTCCCATCGAAACAAACATTAAATTATTTATGTGCTTGATGTTGTAGTCATCAAATGGGATATCACACTTGATGCCTAGGGCTGCCAACTGATGAATGAAATTGTACCTAAATAAGTTTGTGAGTTCCAGCCTATTCATTGATTACTCAAAGCTATTGCAATGTACGAGGAATATGGTGGTTTGAACATTGGACACAGGAAATGTTGGGTTTAAATCCCCTCTTAGCCATGAAAACCCACTGGGTGACCTTGGACAAGTCACGCTCCCTCATCCTCAGAGGAAGGTGAAGGCAAATACTATCTGAACTAGTATTGTCAGAAAACTCTGTGATAGGTTAGGTTCGCCTTAAGTTGGAAACAACTTGAAGGCACAACACACTTTCCCACTTGCTTCAGAATGTGATAAATTGCCCTACCAAGTGGGTTTTGATGACCGAGCAAGAATGCAAACCTTGGTCTCCAGAGTCATCGTCCAATCCTTAAACCTTTAATCACACTGAATTGTTTTGTGTGTGCCCTTTTCCGTAAATAAATGTGGACTTCAATAGTTAGCGCATAAGGGGGGGGGGTATACATGTGTGAAATGACAGATTTGTAAGAGATCTGCTAGAACAGTATCTTTCAAACATTTCTTCTCCCCCTCTTTTTAAAAATTTGAACCATTCCCAACAGTGGGATGATACGTGGAACTGCAGAGCTTGTGTGTGTGTCTGTGTATTTGGGAGCACACATAATTTCCCAATTTCAATGTAAGCATGGGGTTTAGTCCCTATAGCAAATCCGCACCCAAGTTAATAAAGATTAAGACCACTTCCCCATGTAGACAAACCCTGAGTTGAACTTTAAAGCCACTTTTTAATCTGTAATTAATCCAGGGGAGCGGAAAGCAAATACACAACCCTGTTCTGCTGGAAGTTTTAAGTTGCCTCTGGATAGGTTATTAATGCTTAGGGAAGCCGCTCTTTTCAAGGTCAGACTGTAATGACGAAGAAACTACCTTCCTCTGACTAGAATGAAGTCAGGAGGCTGCATTGTAGTTTCTACTCTACCAAGAAAGTAGAAGCCATCGACAGTTTTGTCCTGTAATGTAGGAGCAGATTGGGGAGTGGGCATAAAGACCCTGACATTAAAATTAGCTAAACAAGATGCATACCACCAACATTTCACAAATGGCAATATTTCGGTGGACAGTGCTTTCAGGCGCAATATTCTATTTTGAGGACTAGGCACAGGAAATCTCTTGTTTTAAGAGATAGTATGTCAGAGTAAAATGATATTCAAGAAGGTCTTGCTATGTGAAGATCCCCTAACACATGGATCAGCTGTTTACCAGTGCTGCTGTCACTGGTGGCAAAGACACTACTATACACATCCACTACATTCAATTGGCAATTTCAATGTGGTACCGGCATGAGAGAGCCGGAGTGGTATAATGGTTTGGGTTTTGGGGCACAACACTGGAGACTAAGGTTCAAATACCAACTCAGCCATGAAAACATACTGGGTGACCTTGGGCAAGTTATATTCTCTTATCCTTGGAGGAATGTAGAGGCAATCTCTGCCCCAAACAAATCTTGCCAAGAAAATCTGGCCATAAATGGAAAATTATTTGAAGGCACATCACAACAAAGGAAGCCGCGGTGGCACAATGGGTTAAACCCTTGTGCCGGCTGGACTGCTGATCTGTGTGTGTGTATGTGTGTTTGAAGTGACTTGAGATACTTCAAGTCACTTCTGGCGTAAGAGAATTGGCTGCCTGCAAGGATGTTGTTCAGGGGACACCTGGATGTTTGATGTTTTTACCATCCTTGTGGGAGGCTTCTCTCATGTCCCTGCTGGAGCTGACAGAAGGAGCTCAACCCGCTCTCCCCGGATTCAAACCGCTGACCTATTGGTCAGCAGTCCTGTTGGAAAAAGGGTTTAACCCATTTCGCCACCGAGGTCTCCGACTGCTGACCTGAAGGTTGGTGGCTCGAATCCGTGAGGCGGGGTAAGTTCCCATCTGTCAGCTCCAGCTTCCTTTGCAGGGACATGAGAGACACCTCCCACAGGATGGTAAAACATCCAGGCGTCCTCTGGGCAACATCCTTGGAGATGGCCAATTCTCTCATATCAGAAGCAACTTGCAGTTTCTCAAGTCGCTTCTGACACGATAAAAAAAATAGAGAGTTGAGCCTCTCTCAAAAAAAGTGTAACTGTTTTTTAAAAGGATGCAGAGCTGCTTTCCTTAACTGCATATTGAGGGAAGTAATTAGCAAGTTGGCCCTCAAATGTTATAAACCATTGATAATAAATCTAACAAATCATTGAATAGACACAGCAGGATTTGTGCAAATCTTTGCATATATGTGTGGCTAAAAGGGCAAGGGGGATCATATGGCCCACTTGGCTGCTGACACAAACAAGAGTGTGACCGATTAGATGGCCACCCACTGTCTACTCTTAACCTCCTTCCACACTCGTTTTCCAAATATATGTCAAAAAAATAAGGAAAGAAAAGCAGCTTCTTCTCCACATACCCCAATTACTACAGTAAAAATAAGATTCTAACAAATCAACTTAAATTCATCAGGTGTAAAAAAAAATCTAAATTCAATGGAAAACATCCAATGCCACCACAATCCCGAACTCTTCCTAGAAGCCAAGATGAGTAAACCGAGATTGTTATTCTTTGGTCATATCATGAGAAGACGCGACTCACTGGAAAAGACAATGATGCTTAGCAAAGTAGAAGACAGCACGAAAATAGGAAGCTAGCAGGTTACTCTCTTTTACCAAAGTCAGTGGCACAGATAACTACTGGTAGTAACTTTAGAGTCTGCATGTAACAGTATAACTGCCTCCACCCCCATTTTAAATAGTAATGCTTCACATCTCATGAGAACCAATGTTGGCATAGTGGTTTGAGCATTGGACTACAGCTTTGGAGATCAGGGTTTACATCCCTGCTTAGCATGTGAGGAATCAGTGAATGTGTGTAAAATAAGATGCATGAAGCTGATTGGTTGGGTAATGCCCAGGAAGATGGCTGAGCCTGGGACTTTTGGATACTGTTGCATTCCTGTTTGGGCTTGAGCTATGCAGGAATAGAGAGAGACAGATAGTTTGGAGTGTGCTCTCGCTTCATGAGCTGCTGAAGTAGTTACTGAAATGGACATCCAAGTGCCACCTCTGTGTTGATGGAGGCAGGCAGGATTTTCCCCGGGTACTGGTTGTGGGGGGTCGGGAGCAGGTGAGGGTTTTGCCCTCCTTTCTGCTAGAGATCCCTGTGTACAACTAGTGGGCCACTGTGTGACACAGAATGCTGGACTAGATGGGCTGAGGCCCGATTCAGCATGGCTCTTCTTATGTTCTTATGTTCTTATGTAGGAGTTTATCCACATGGACAGATAAAGACCATTTAAAATCTCTCATAAAAGGACATTATGAGAGTTGTTGCAACTGATCACACTGTACAAAGGTTGTTCTGAACTACGGAGAGTAAACTATTTGTTCTTGTGGGGATTTGTAAAAAGGCCATGATGTAAATGGGTTGATTGGAAACATAGGTGTCAGCAGCTGATTGGCTGGGTATGCCAGGAGCCAGAATTCTGATTTGCTACTATCTCTAGCTTGTTGCTGAGAGAAATATTGTTGCTTTGATTGATCTTTTGAACTGAAGTAAAGTTGTTGTTACTTGTTACACAAATCTGAGTGACACATTATTATACTGCGGGGTATGTTTTGGTTCAGAAACAATGGTAAGGCTTCTGTTTATTTACATTTGCAACCTCCCAAAGTTCTCTATTGTTAATCTGCGTGGCATATTTTCTTTCTCTGGCAAGGCGGTGTGTGGGCTGATCAAACGTGAACTACACATGGTTTATTTTACATTACGCCACAAGTTGCACACTTTCAGCCCCAGAATGAGGCTAGGGCAAAGCACCTCTCAACACATATTTCCAAGAAAACTTTGTAATAGGTTTGCCTTAGGGCTGCCGTATTTGGAAGCGACTTGAAGCACACCACAACAGTATCTCACTTGCTTATAGATTTAGAAAATCTACCATATTGCTTTGGAGGTCTTCCCATCCATTTTGCCAAATGAAGGGCCCCAAATATTGCCTTCAAGACCTACTCTGACAGCACCACTGCTTGAAACCACATCCAGTTTTTTAAAGAAGCCAGGAGGAACATTGATAGGCACTGGGGCTTCTTGAAATGGAGGTGGTTGCCATCACTCTCTCCATCCCTTATGCATGGCCTAAGCCTCTCGTGTGCACTGATCCCCATCAAGTGTTCAGCCCTGTGCCAAACTGCTGACATCCACAGAGCTGCTGGCTCAGCCAAGTGCTTCTCATGTGCCATGCATGTGCCAGCTGCTTTTCAGAGCGTGGCAAAACAGAAGCTCTCTGCCTCAGGCTAGCGAGGGCCAGGACAACAGAAATTGGACATAACTCTGGGACAGAAGAAACCCTATTGGTGGCATGTGGTGTGTGTGTGTGGCGGGGAGAGTAGTAGGGGTGACATGGCGCCAGACCTGGTGCAATAACCAGAATGAGAAGAGAATCACTGTCCCAATCCTCCCAGTGCCTCCAAGGGCTGAGAGCTGTTGACACAATTTGCTCTTGCTTGGAACATCTAGAAATGAACTGGGAGAAAGACTTTGATTTCCAATACTGTCCCTTAGTTGCCACTAGCTTTTGGAATAGGGATAGGAATTTGGACTCATTACAGATATTGTTTACCAATGAGAATGTGTCATCGATCCTAAGACACATTCTCATTGGTGAAGGATTATGGGAAGTATAGTACAGCAACCTCTGAAAAAGCCACCTAGCACGTATCGTGATATACAGTAAGAAGAAAAAAGACAGAGGAAAAATGAACAAAATGCTTGTAATTTAGATGTCTTTTTATGCCACACAATGTAATGATTCCATTTTAACAATGATACCAATATCTTATGAAATCTACAAATTTTGGTTTAGGAAGGGTTGTTGAAATTCTCTGCCAGAGAGCTTTAGGGCAGTGTTTCTCAACCTGGGGATCAGGAGTTAGTTGCTTTATGCAGATATCCACGGCACTAGAAAACAGAATTTCTCTCATGGAAAAAGTCATTATTTTACTTTCCTTATACATTTTGCTCTGAATGACTTTACCATTGAGATAAAGGATTATTTTAGTAGCATGATTCCTATATTTGTTTAATATATTGGTAACTTTTAGCAGTGAGATCCAGCATGATTTTTTGTGTGTGTCAGGAGTGACCTGGGAAAACTGCAAGTTGCTTCTGGTGTGAGAGAATTGGCCATCTGCAAGGACATTGCTCAAGGGATGCCAGGATGTTTTGATGTCTTTACCATCCTTGTGAAAGGCTTCTCTCATGTCCCCGGATGGGGAGCCGGAGCTGACAGAGGAAGCTCATCCACGCTCTCTCCAGATTTGAACTTTCGCAATACCGCAACCCCTTGGCCGTCTGCAAGGATGTTGCCCAGGGAACGCCTGGATGTTTGATGTCTTACCATCCTTGTAGGGAGCTTTTCTCATGTCCCTGCATGAAAAGCTAGAGCTGACAGAGGGAGCTCAACCCGCTCTCCCTGGATTCGAACTGCTGAACAATCGGTCAGCAGTCTTGCCAGCACAATGGTTTAACCCATTGCGCCACTGGGGGCTCCATCCAGCATGATGTAGTGGTTTGAGTATTGGAGTAGGACTCATAGAATCATAGAATTGGAAGTCACTTTGTGGGTCCTCCACTCCAACCCCCTTCCAAGAAGCAGGAAAATCGCATTCAAAGCACCCCCGACAGATGGCCATCCAGCCTCTGTTTAAAAGCCTCCAAAGAAGGAACCTTCACCACTCATATAGGGTCATCACATAAATGGCTCTAAAGGGGGCAGGTAGACAACTTCACCAGCCAAAATGGTTTGAGTATTGGAGTAGAATTCCAAAATAAAAGGATTCAAATCCTTGCAAGGCAAGGCCATAAAAACCCACAAGCATGTCACGCTCTTATCATCTGGATTTCAGCAGAGCATTTTTATAAGATCCTCCCATGATATTTTGATTAGCAAACTAACAAACGGTATAACAGCTGGAAACACCATCCAATGAGTACATAATTAGTTGGAATTAGGATTATCATGCATTATAAATTGAACATAAGCCAGGAATGTGATGCTGCCATAAAGAAAGCAAATGATATCTCAGTCTATATTAATGGAAGCACAGTTTCTAAATCAAGAGAAGTAACGGCCCTACAATCTTCTGTGCCAGTCAGACCTCATCGGTTCCGGGTACCTCATTTTAAAAGGTTATGGAGAAATTGGAGTGGGTTCAGAGAAGGGCAACAAAAGTGATAAAAAGTAGGAGAACTAATGATTTTAGGTTGTAGAAGGGTAGATTTCACCTGAACATTAGAATGAATTGATTGACCTTGAAAGCACATTGGCAATGGAATCGATTGTCTATAGAGGTAGCGGAGTTTCCATCTCCTTCAAAAAAGGCTGGGCAGCTACTTGCTAGATATGTTTTGGTTTGACATCCTCCATTGAGCAAGGGGTTGAATTGATTCACCATGTGGCCTCTTCCAACTATGATTCTAGGATTATGACTCTATGATAAAACCAAGTATTATTGATCCCATGCAGTCATGCGACCACATGACCTTGAAGGCGTATACGGACAACACCGGCTCTTCGGCTTAGAAATGGAGATGAGCATCAACCCCCAGAGTCGGATATGACTAGACTTAATATCAAGGGGAACTGTTACCTTTTCTTATTGATTCCAAGATGTCACAACCCTTGTGTCTATACCTGCCTTCCTTTTTACATGGTGCATTACAAATATGCAGAAATTGGAGGTTTGAGAGTTGTATTTTTTCTATGTTTAAAAGGCAGTGGGTTGGAAATGAATACCATAGCAGGTACAGATTATTTATTATTTATTATTTGTCACGTTTCTATACCGCCCCTCTCAGCCCGAAGGCGACTCTGGACGGTTTACACAGGCAGTCTCTGCCCTCAATACAACACAGCAACAAGGCAACCTCCCCTAAAACCATATAATAACAAATTAACAATTAAAAACATATAGTTGCAGTCTCAGCGTCATGTTGAAATCAGTTTTCATCGCATCGTCGTCATTCCATATATCTAATTAAGCCTTATATTTCATCAGGAAATGCCTGCTCAAATAGCTAGGACTTATTTATTTATATTTATTTATTTATATTTATTTATATTTATTTATTTATTTATTAGTTCAGCTTGATATACCGCTCTCTCTGGAGCCCAGAGCGGTTTACAAAATTAAAATAGCAAGTAAAACACATAAAACACAGTAAAACCAATATAAAACCCCCAGTTAAAATCCCATTCCCAACAATACTGCAATAGGGCAGCAGAAATGCGATGGCGGCGAGGTAGCAGAGCGCTAGTCTTGACTTTCTTGCGAAATGTCAGGAGAGAGGGGGCCAATCTGATGTCTCTAGGGAGAGCGTTCCAAAGCCGAAGAGCCACCACTGAAAAGGCCCTGTCTCTTGTCCCCGCCAGTCGCGCCGGCGAAGAAGGCGGCACCGAGAGCAGGGCCTCTCCAGATGATCTTAAACATCTCGAGTCAACATCAATACCCCAGGTAGGGACCCAGGAGAGACCCAGATCAATATCAATCTTTCCCCAGCTTCCATGGATAAGAGTTAATTTCAAAGTCATGGGTCTGGGCTTCAAGAAGGTGATGAGGTTGGAGTTTAAAATGCTGCCTCAAATTGAATCTGTCAACACTTATTTTTTGCAAAGATTAGGTAAAGGTTTCCTCTTGACATTAAGTGTAGTCCGATTCTGGGGGCTGGTGCTCATCTCCATTTCTAAGCCGAAGAGCCAGCGTTGTTCATAGACATCTCCTAGGTCATGTGGCCGGCATGACTGCATGAAGCACTGTTACCTTCCTGCAGAAATGGTACCTATTGATCTACTCACATTTGCATGTTTTCGAACTGCTAGGTTACCAGAAGCTGGGCTAACAGCGGGAGCTCACCCTGCTCCCCAGATTCAAACCGCTGACTTTTGGTCAGCAAGTTCAGCAGCTCAGCGGTTTAACCCACTGCGCCACCAGGGGCTCCACAAAGATTAGTTATAGCTTAATCCAAAAATTGTTTAACAATTACAGCAACAAAACTCCCAAAAGCTAGCCATGAAACAAAATTTCAGTCCGCTCCAAAAAGAACTGGAAGACAATGTTTAGCCAGTCTCCGAGAGGAGAGCATTCCACAATAAGGAAAAATCTATTCCTTGATCAGCAGATGCCGCAATGGAGGAAAGCACCTGTGAGTTTAAGATTGGGGCAGGTTAATGCCAGAAGACATTTCTGAGCAGTCTTCAGGGATGGTCCCAGGTATGACAACATTATAGTAATTGGGTTGCTGTGCATTTTCCAGGCTGTATGTCCATGTTCTAGCATTCTCTCCTGATATTTCACTTGCATCTATGAGGCTATGGCAGACATCCTCAGAGGTTGTCAGATGAAAGGTCAGGAGAGGATGCTTCTGGAATATGGCCATACAGTCCGGAAAACTCACAGCAACCTAGCAATTCCGGCCATGAAAGTCTCCAACAACAAATTATAATAGTGGTTTCATAAAGCTTTACATCTCACCATCATACAAAAAACAAAACAAGTGAGGTGGCAAAACAAGGGATAAATTGATGTGACAAGGTACCCATGGTTATGCATCAGAGTGCAATGACTTGCTTATATTTGCAGCTCAACTCTGATAGCAATGCATTGGCGTTCCAAGTGCCTCCCTTCTGTTTATTCTATACCTGTCCATCTACATCCAGTCCCATGTTTCTCCCTTCACACTTATGAGTACCCACTTCTGAATTTTCACCTTCTTATGTAGGCATCCTCAAACTGCGGCCCTCCAGCTGTTTGGGCCTTCAACTCCCAGAATTCCTGACAATTGAACAAGCTTGTTAGGGCTTCTGGGAGTTGGAGGCCCAAACAGCTGGAGGGCTGCAGTTTCAGGATGTATGTTCTAATGATTGCAATGTATTTGTTGTCGTTGTCGTGCGTTTTCAAGTCTTTTCTGACTTATGGTGACCTTATCACAAGATTTTCTGAGCTGAGAGTGTGTGACTCACCCAAGATCACACAGTGTGTTTCGCTGGCCAAGCTGGGAAAGAGTTGTGGTAAAACATTCATAGAATCATAGAGTTGGAAGAGACCTCATGGGCCATCCAGTCCAACCCCTTTGCCAAGAAGCAGGAAAATTGCATTCAAAGCACCCCCGACAGATGGCCATCCAGCCTTCGTTTAAAAGCCTCCAAATAAGGAGCCTCCACCACACCCCGGGGCAGAGAGTTCCACTGTGGAACAGCTCTCACACTCAGGAAGTTCTTCCTAATGTTCAGATGGAATCTCCTTTCTTGCAGTTTGAAGCCATTGCTCTGCGTCCTAGTCTCCAGGGCAGCAGAAAACAAGCTTGCTCCCTCCTCCCTATGACTTCTCCTCACATATTTATACATGGCCATCATCATGTCTCCTCCCAGCCTTCTCTTCTGCAGGCTAAACATGCCCAGCTTTTTAAGCCGCTTCTCATAGGGCTTGTTCTGCAGACCCTTGATCATTTTATTCATCCTTCTCTGGACACATTCCAGCTTGTCAACATCTCCCTTGAACTGCGGTGCCCAGAATTGGACATAGTATTCCAGATGTGGTCTAACCAAGGCAGAATAGAGGGGGAGCATGACTTCCCTGGATCTAGACACTAGACTCCTATTGATGCAGGCCAAAATCCCATTGGCTTCTTTTTGCTGCCGCATCTTATTGTTGGGTCATGCTTAACTTGTTGTCCACGAGGACTCAAAGTTCTTTTTCACGCGTACTGCTGTCAAGTCCCCCATTCATACGTCCCCCATTCAAACCATTACAGTTCCATGTATCCACTCTCTTCCTGTCTTCTCAGCCTCTCCGTGTCCGCATCTTCCACTGATGAAAGTAGACAACCTGTTCTTTTTCTAGAACTCTTATAGTGTTGCACCTATTGTAATGTGTTGCTGTTGGCATGTACTTTGGATTATTTCCACTGTTCCATAACGCTTTGTTCGACTCCACTCAATCTACCCACATGAGTTGCTGCTGTGTTTCTGTTACTTTCGCACCGTACTTTTTCTAGTGCTAAACTGATACAGTCTTCTCATGTTGCCTTGGCATACAAGAGTCAACATTTTCTCATTTGGGCAAAAGAACCCCTAAGTACCAAAAGGATCACAGTTGTCCCAAAAGTCGCAATCAAAACCCTTTCCACCACATTGCCTCCTTCTTGAAGTCCCTCTCTGGACAACTCTTTGCAAAGAAGCCACTTACCCCATTGAACTTGGACATCCCCTGAGCATCTTTTCCCAGAATGTTTCTGTGTCCTCTTCCTCACTCTTCTTTAATCACACATCTCTTTTCTCTCTCTCTCTCTCTCTCTCTCCTTTTCACCTCCTCTTTTCCCTTGATGCTCTCCTTCTGGCTGCCAAGGATGTCTTCTTCTTCTTTTTCTCCGCCTCTTCCTGACTTCTCTCCTTTGCTTCCTCAGAGTAACTGTTGGGGATGCAGAGCCCAGCTAATCCCTGGAGAATTTGCCACAAGTTGAAAAGGAGGCAAGGACACAAGTCCCACCCCTGGCCTTTGGGGATTGGTTGGTTTTGGGTATCCCTCTCTCCCTGTCCAGCTGTTTTTAAACAGCTGGACAGGGAGAGAGCCAGATTAGGGTGCTGGGAGAAAGAACTGAAAAGTGAGGATGGGTAGAGGCCTATCTTTGCATTTCTTATATTTTTGTGAAATCTCTCTCTCCCTGTAATTCTCGGCTTGTTAGGTTTTTCATCCTCTCTTTGGCAAGCTCTCTTCTCTCCCCCTATTTTCCCTCCCTCTGTACACACAGCAATAAAGCACTGGCCTTCAAATCAATACATGGAAAATGCTCCCAGGGGATCATGAGAGGTTCAAACCATAGATAGCTCTGTCTTTCTCCATCATATTTACTATACTTGGCTGGAAAAACAGTTGCCAGGTATCCTTTAATATAAGGGATGTTTAAGGGCTGAAAAGTGTGTCCCTTAGCAGGCTGGCAGGTTTCCTTATTATAAAGGAGGGCACTTGGGAGTTGTAGTTGCTGGGATTTATTGTTAACCTACAATTAAAGAGCATTCTGGACTCCATAAATGATGGAATTGATCCAAACTTGGCATACAGAACTTCCATGACCAAGAGAAAATGCTGGAAGGGTTTGGTGGGCATTGCCCTTGAGTTTTGGAGTTGTAGTTCACCTCCACCCAGAGAGCACTGTAGACTCAAACAATGATCGATGTGGGCCAAATGTGGCACAAATCCTCAATATGCCCAAATGTGAACACTGGTGCAGTTTGGGGAAAATATATCTGATAATTGGGAATTGTTTCTGGGATTTATAGATTACCTACAATTAAAGAGCCTACCTCCAACCTTGCACACTCTCCCTCGCCCCGCATATGTGCACCACACTGCCATGCACCGAGCATGCCTGCTCTCCCCTCCATGCTTGGAATATCATGAACAGCCTTCCCCTTGGCTGAGAGGTCGGCTAATCACAGTGGAGGAGAGCTTTTGGTGGGAGGATTCACTATCTATTCTGTTCCTAAAAAGGAAGAGAAGGACAGTCGGAAAGATCTTCAGCCTTCTCTGTCAAAGGAGTTCCTAAGACTATCAGAAATATATGTTTTCGGATGGTCTTTGGCAACTTCTCTGAAACCCCCTCAAAACCCTCCAGGGGTCCCGACCCCAGGTTGAGAAATGCTGATATTGAACAAGTAGTAAAACAATCCTATTATTTGGACATGTGGGCCCTTTGCAAAGACAGAAGTGTGCATCATGTAAATTATGAATGTGGCAAATAACGTTGATTTTACAGGGACAAACATGGTTAACTTAGCAGGGAGTTGGAGTTTGTGAAGCACCAGCATGCTTTGACAGAGAAGGCTAGAAAGCTTGATAAACTACAACTCCCATAACCATGACATCGAACCATGGAGTTCAAGTAGTATCAAACTGCATTAATTCTGAAAACAGGCTACATTTTCTTGTAAAGTATGGCACTTTAAGAATTAAAATGCATACACTGTACTTCTCTGTCAAGTGATCAATTACACAAGCCAACAAAATCAAACTTTTTGTAATCATCAGAAATGAGCATAGCACATCTTAAATCCATTTTATGCTGATTTTAAATGTGTCTTTTCCCCAGCTTATCAACTTTTTAAAAAATTGACAAATGGTACATTACATTGGACTACTGTAAAGTCTGCACATTTCGCATCATATTCGTTTAACACAAGCCAACAAGTATTTTTCATAAGATGTAATTTTAGATAATATTTATAGAGTTTTTCACGCTGAATTCAAGCGTGTTTATTTTTTCTGTCATGTGTAGTTTTTGCTATGAGGCTAATTGAATAATTAATGCATTTACGCACTGTTATCCATTAGATTCTATTGATATCCGTGCATAAATGCATTAATTATTTAATTAGCCTCATCACAAAATTACATGTGTTAGAGAAAAAATAAACACAGATCTGAATTCAGCATGAAAAACTCTATAAGAATGATTTAAATTATATCTGATGAAAAATACTTCTTGGCGTGTTTTATTTGGCTTCACTTGTTGTGGCCTGGAGTGATCTCATCCCATAGTCTTATTTTGGTTGGCTCTGTAGCACCATAAAGGCCATGGTGGTGGAGCGGTTAAACCGTTAAACTGCAGAACTTGCTGATCAGAAGGTTGGCAGTTCAGATCCATGGATGGGGTGAGTTCCCGTTATTAGCAGGCCCAGATTAACACTTTTTTGCACCCTAGGCCACAGTTTGGAATTACGCCCCCTTTAAACCAACCTCCCACCATCTCCAAGGTCCCCATTCCCACCGGCTGGAAAGATCTGTGCTCTGAAGGTCTGTGCTCTGAAGGTCTCCTCGGGAGTTGGGAGGCTTGGGGAGATCGCAGTGGGTGCAAACTCGCTCCAAAGGCGCGCACGAGAGAGAGAGAGCGTGCGCGCAATGCCAAGCCAGCAAGCACAATCCTCTCAGCTGCACCCTAGGCCTTGGCCTAGTGTGGCTTTATGGATAATCCGGGCCTGGTTATTAGCCCCAGATTCTGCCAACCTAGCAATTCAAAAACATGCAAATGTGAGTAGATCAATAGCTACCACTTTGGCAGGAAGATAACGGCACTCCATATAGTCATGCCAGCCACATGACTTATCTATGGTATCTGTGGAAAACACTGGTATCTATGGAAAACACTGGTTCTACAACTTAGAAATCGAGATGAGCGCCATCCCCCAGAGTTGGACACAACTAGACTTAATGTCAAGGGGAAACCTTTACCTTTACCTATCGCACCATAACTCCATGAAGTCTACAAGGTGATGATCAGGGCTTCTTCTCCACAGGCTCTGCATTCACAGATTCAACCAAACACAGCTTTAAAATGTTTGGAAGAAAAAATGAGAGCAAGCCTATCTTGATTTTGGCGTTTGATATGATGCCCCCTTACTATGTTATATATAATGAGTCTTGGCTATCCATAGATTTTAGTCATCATGGATACTGAGGGCTCACTGTAATCATAGCCCACCTCACTTTTCAGGATAAAATTTTATCCAACCAAAAATTAGATTTTTAAAAACATGGAAATCTAAAAATAATGTTGCCTGCACCATGGACTGAAGTCTGCATGAACACGTCATAAATATCTCTCAAGAATCACTTTTAAAATAACCCAATAAAATAAACTGTTAAACACGCCCCCCCCCCATATTTTTTTTATAATGCCAGAAAGGTGTCAGAGAACCACAGAAAAGAATCTAAAGGCTAGGAATTATAACCTTGACAATCACAACATTGATTTATTTAAAGCATAAACTGAGTTGCTTCTCAACTAGGCAAAATTATGATCCCTCAAATGCAAATAGGACTATATGTCAAAGATTGAATGTTTAGATCCTTCTTCTTATCAAACAGGACTCTTGTTTGGTGCTGGCTTACACTGATGCTCCTGCAATTTTCTTCCTGCAAAGAGAGATCAAGAAGAGGATAGCAGAGCACACCTGTATGCTGAGAAGAGAAAATCCTATAAATCTACTGTAGATGCCTTGTTCTTTAAGCCAGTGGTTCCCTCTTGTGGCGAAACAGGAAGTTTGCATTAAATAATAGACTTCCTTTTTTCATATAATTTGTGTTGCAAATACAGTAGAGTCTCGCTTACCCAACCTGCGCTCATCCAATGTTCTGTATTATCCAACGCACTCTACCTTCCGCCCGGATCCACAGTTGTTTCAATGCATTGCAATGTTTTGGTGCTAAATTTGTAAATATGGTAATTGCTATATAATGTTACCATGTATTGAACTGCTTTTTGCTGTTGATTTGTTGTAAAACATGATGTTTTGGTGCTTAATTTGTAAAATCATAATGTAATTTGATGTTTAATAGGCTTTTCCTTAATCCCGCTTTACTTTCCAACATTTTCGCTTATCCAATGTTCTGTCGGCCCATTTATGTTGGATAAGCAAGATTCTATTGTATACGAGGAATGGGGAAGGGTACAAGAGTGGATTTAGAACAGAAGCGTTTTTAACATCTTAGCATCTTCGTCTTCTTCCATTGTTGTATAATACACAAAAGGTTTCTAAGATGTTAAAAAAGAAAAGAGAAAAGAGAACATTTCTTATTTCATCTAAAACAGAACATTAGAAAGGCGAGTGTACAGTGTTTTGATGCTAAGGAGATAAAAAAGTTGAGAAATGGAAAATAGAAAGCCCTAACAAATGCTTCCTACCCTGCCTCTGCTGTGTTTTTTTGTTGTCTCTTTGTTACAATCAAAAATCTGGTTTTTTCATAGAACTTCTTATCTCTGGTAGATTAATTTAGGGGACTTTCTTGATAGTGAAGAGGCGCTGTGAAGCTATGCAGCTAATGGTGCATCTACACCAGGGGTGCCCACACTTTTTCAGCATGCGAGCTACTTAAACTAAAACCAAGTCAGAAAGATCTACCAAGAGATAACAGGGGCGGAGCTGGGGAAGGGGGTGGGGCTTAGCGGGGCTTGGCTCGCCCCCTCCTCCCTCTGGCTTCAGCATTTCCACTGCTTCTCCAGGGTAGGAGAGGTAATGCCAAGCCAGTGGTGGCATAGATAGCGCCACCACTGGCTTGGCATTACCCTCTACTTGAGAGCAGCTGTGGAAATGCTGAAGCTGGTGGCCAGGGCGGAGCTTGCCACGGCTTAGCTCCGCCCTTTTCCTCTGGCTTTAGCATTTCCACCCTTCTCCAGGTACAGAAAGTTTATGCCAAGAGGTGGTGGCTATCTATGCCACCACTGGCTTGGCATTACCCTCTTCTACCCAGGAGAAGCAGTGGAAATGCTGAAGCTGGCGGAGGGGGCGGAGCTTGGCGCAACATGGCTCCGCCCCCTCAGAAGCCTCCCATCCAGCTGGGATCGACCTCCCTGGGTCCCAAGATCGACCAGTCGATCACGATCGACTTTCTGAGCACCCCTGATCTACACTGTAGAATTAACGCAGTTTGATGCTGCTTCAATAACCATGACTCCATGCTAGGAGTTGCAGTTTGGTGAGAAAACAGCACTTTTTGGCAGAGAAGGCCAAACACTTTGTAAAACTCCCATGATTCCGTAGCATTGAACCCAGACAGTTAAAGTTGTGTCAAATGGCATTAATTCTACACTAGTGCAGAAGCACCTTCTGTCTTAAATAGTTATTTTGTATATGTAAATGTGGATGAAAACCAAGTTAGGCTGTGTCGTGTTAAACCTGAGCTCAGGCTTTATTTATTTATTGCTTTTCTCTTGTATTTTTCCAAAAATGAGGGGATAAAAATGAGAGTCGTGCAAAAAGATGCAGTCACTTTGGTTATAAAACAAAAAAAATATTTTGAACTGTATATCAGTCACATTCCTATGTGTCATTCTTAGAAGCAAAGTTGGGGTCTACTTACACTGTCATATAATGCAGTGTAGACTCATAATGTACAAGCATCACTCCACAGAAAAATACAAGACGTTTTATACACTGTTGACAGTTATTCAGACTCCCTGCGCCTCCTCCTGATTGGCTGAGAAACAGGGGCTAGGATCCACACAGGGATTGCGCAGAGGTTTCTTGGATGTCACTGACAGGAGGAGGGGATTCCCATGGCGGAAAGAAGGACAGCTGATTATTGGTAGATTTAAAGGTCCAGTACATTGCAAAGACACCCCTTGGGAGGGTGTGAAACTCTGGGGGGGTGATGACATGGGTATACAGATGATTTCTTGATTGACTTAAATGTCTAGTTCCATGAATACAAAGGTGCAAGACCTGGAAAACAAAAGGTGGCAAGCCTGGATGACCAGAGGCTTGGCTGCCTATTCAGAAGGCTAATGTATTCATCTCTGTTTTAGCCATCTATTCCATGGGAATGATAACCCTCCAATCATAGTTAAACATCCTTAGCCCCTCTGTCTCACATGCATACACAAAGGGTCTGGCTTGGGAGACCACGGGGGATCTTTCTTAATTGTTCAGCTATATCTGTTGCCAGGAGTTTATGTAAATAGATGACACTACAGAAGCTGATGTCTTCAGGACATATTTGATATAATTGTATACATTTAGAAATTGATACAGTACACACAAAAAATACAAGTTACACAAGAAATATCATTTTATATATTTATTAAAGAGTTTTGGTTTGATATAGTTCAGGTATAGTTGCTGCTGGGTCCTTCCGGAGCTTCAATATTGTGAAACTTCAAATGTGCAGAAAATGTTGGAAAATAAAGGGGGGAAATCATCTCTTGCTTGGAGTCTCTCTGAAGGTCTGGATCACTTTGGGAAGCAGGGTGCTGTGGCTCGACAACAGATGCTGTTAAACTATCAGGGCGGTCCAACTTCTACCGGACCAGGGGCCTGAGTTCCGGTCAGTGATCACCTGGGAAGCCTAAGAGCTGAAGCCAGGGAGAGGCATGCATGGTATGGCCTGGCTCCTCCCCCTCCCCAGCTTCGGCACTCCCAGCAGCTGCTCCCAGCAGGCCACCATCCCCAGCCGTTCTTTACTGTGTTACAGTGTCATTTTGTCATTTTGGTTGGTGTTGTGCCCCCGGATTTAATGTTAAAAGTGTGCCATGGCTCAAAAAAGGTTGGGAAACACTGTTCTACATAACATCCTTTGCCTCAAGCATGGACAAAATTCGGTCCTCCAGGTATTTGTCCTTCAGCTCCCAGAAATCCCAGCCATCTTACTGGCTGTTAGGAATTGTGGGGATTGAAGTCCAAAACATCTGGAGGGTCAAAGTTTCCCCATGCTTGGTTTACCTCCTTGCACCAACACTATCCCGCCTTTTATTACAGCATTTTGTGATTTGCTCGTATACATATTGCATTTTTAAAAGGCCTGTTTATTCAAGTGCATATCAGTAGCCTTACTTCATGGAACAATGTGTGACCACAGGAGATCTTTCCTACTGATTGAAAGTTTCTGAGAGATGCACCCTTCGGAGGGGGATAGCAGATGATGCTGTTAGCAGTTTCCTGCAAGTCCAGATGCAATCTGAGGTCTCACCAAAAAAATATTGCCATCAATAGACTTCACAATAAGAGTGCGGAGCTTACTATTTGCAGGACCTAATATTTCTTTGTTGGGATGCCTGCTTTCTTCGTCCTTTTCCTTGGGTGAGGGCAGCTGACAGAAGAAAGCACATTGATAAAGGAAGACAGGTTGTATGGAAGGCAGGTGGGGGAAAGATAGCTTTCAGCTATCTGAAGTGAAATGTTTTGCATACAAGTGAGATATTAGGATAGAAAAACCTCCTTCCCAAAGGGTTGGGGATATGGAAGAGGCTTCTTAGTAGTGAGTGGCACAGCACTCTATCCATGCTCAGTGGCTCATTGTTTGGATTTGATGTGTAGAATGAATTACTTTCTAGGCAATTATACTTATTTCTGGAGATCAGCCTCAGACTTCACTGTGTTTGTGTTTTGGGCAGGCGAGCAAATGGAGAAATGTGGTGATCTGGCAGAGCTTTTGTCCTCTTTTTAGTAATGGCTCTTTCTCCCTTTCCAGGATCCTCATTGTGATAGGAGAAGAACAAAGGCTATGGTAAGAATATGACAACAATAACAAATGGGAAATGGTCTTTTTGGGACTGGCCTCTTTGCAATTGAGCTTGCCTTTGTTCCTGTTTTTAGCTGCTTCTCAACAATTATTAAATAACATTGCTTTCCAATCTGTTTTCAGCTGCGGATGCTGAAGTTTTAACTCTTTATCATTCTGTTTTAACTTTGCTGATCAACAGTATGGTATTTCCAAGGGATCATGTACACAGTAGAATTAATGTAGTTTGACACCACTTCAACATCTTATATGTACACTAGCTGACCTGGCCACGCTTCACTGTGGCTTTTTTCTTCCTTTCTGGTTTGTTTTCCTTCCCCCTCCTTCCATCTATCACTCTTTTTCCTTTCTTTTCCTCTCCTCCTTCCCTCCTTCTTTAATTTTTTCCCCTTTCTTCCCCACTTCCATCCTGCTATTCTTTTCTTTCGCGTTGGTTACTTTTTTCTTCTCTGCTTTCTCTTCGTCGGTGGCTGTCTTCGATACGGCGCGCTTTCCACAACACGGCACAGTTGCGGAAAGGGGGGCCTTCACGAGGACGACGGCGGTGTGGCCGCCTCCTCCGCCACCTCCTTGGCCTCGCAACCTCCCTGCCGCTCCCGGGAGGGGGGCCGGGAGGGGGGCCGGGAGGGGGGCCGGGAGGGGGTACTTCGCTAAGAGCATGGCGGTGCCATGCTCGCCTCTTCCGCCGCCTCCGCGCCCTCCATCGCCACCTCCAAGCTGCTTCCTGGAGGTGGGCTGGAAGGAGGAGCTTAGGAAAGATCAAGGGGGTGCTGTGGCCGCCTCTTCTGCCGGTTGGAGGTGGGGATGGAGGGCGCGGAGGCGGCGGAAGAGGCGAGCACGGCGCGGCCTTGCTCTTAGCGAAGTGCCTCCTCCCGGCCCCCCTCCCGGGAGCGGCTGGGAGGTTGCGAGGGCGGGGAGGCGGCGGAAGAGGCGGCCACAGCGCCGCCTTGATCTTTCCGAGCTCCTCCCTCCAGCCCACCTCCCGGAAGCGGCTGGGAGGTGCCGATGGAGGGCGCGGAGGCGGCGGAAGAGGCGAGCACGGCGCTGCCATGCTCTTAGCGAAGTGCCCCCTCCCGGCTCCCCTCCCGGGAGCGGCAGGGAGGTTGCGAGGCCGAGGAGGCGGTGGAGGCGGGCACAGCGCCGTCGTCCTCACGAAGGTCCCCCTTTCCACAACCGTGCCGTGCTGCGGAAGCGCGCCGTATCGGAGATAGCCACCGGAGGAGGAATCTGTGAGAGAGGGGTGTGTGGGGGTGCTGGGTTTGGGGGTTATGAGTGTGCTGCCATCATTTTTAGTGTAGCTTTTCCCCCTCCCCTCCCCTCACGGGGGAAGGAGGCCGTTTGCAGTCATCAAACGCCGCTGCACTATGTTTCTATGGCAGTTTTTTGGGGATGGTGTTTGGGGGTCCTGCAAGGTATCTAGGGGGCGGGGTTGTGCCCTGTAGGTACCTCGTGGTATGGTTGAATGTGTTTGGGTGGTTTAGTGCTTCTGGGGCTCATAGTTTTCCTGTCTATTTGCCCCGTTGCACGACCATTCTCTTTTTATATATATAGATGTGGCCCGCCCTCTCGTCTTCCTTTTTCCTTCTGTTTTAGACGCATTTGTTATTGTGTTTTTCTTAGATGTATTCATTTTACTGTGTTTACTGTTTTTATTGTGTTTATTGTTTTTTGATTTCTGATATTTTGTGATTTGTGGTTTGGGCATGGCCCCATGTAAGCTGCTCCGAGTCCCCTTTGGGGAGAGGGAAGCGGCTTATAAATAAAGTTTATTATTATTATTATTATTATTATAACTGCCATAGTTCACTGATATGGAATCCTGGGAGTTGTCATTGAATGAGGCACCAGCACTATTTAGTGAAGACCTTGCAAAGCTACCATTCCGTAGTACTGTGCTAGGGCAATTAACATGGTGTCAAATTGCATTACAGTAAGGTCTCGCTTATCCAACCAACGTTCTGTATTATCCAATGCAGTCTGCCTCCCGCTCAGAATAATGTACAGGGTGGGAGAAAGAAAGAACTCTTGTCTGTTTTGGTGTTAAATTCGTAAATACAGTAATTACTACATAACATTACTGTGTATTGAACTGCTTTTTTGTCGATTTGTTGTAAAACATGATGTGTTGGTGCTTAATTTGTAAAATCATAATGTAATTTGATGTTTAATAGGCTTTTCCTTAATCCTGCCTTATTATCCAACATTTTTGCTTATCTAACATTCTGCTAGCCCTTTTTGTTGGATAAGCGAGGCTCTACTGTATATCATAAGAAACTTTCTTGTCCATGAAATGAGGAGAATTAAATAACTACCTAGATAAAATAAGTATACAATGTAATTCCATTTGTGGGGCAATTTGCTAAAGATTTGTGAAATTAGGTAAGGAGAAAGGATTTGCTCACAACAACAACAACATTTTTGTTATTGTTGTGGCATAAAATAAAAATTGCATTATAATTTTGTTGTTGTGAGCAAATCCTTTCTTTTTTTACTGGATATGAAATTGCCCTATTACAGCTCTGCTAATGTTCTGTCTTTTCTCATTTTGTTCAGGGGCAACTATGACTTTCCAACCAGGATTGACCAAGATTACAATTTCAACGATAAGTGGGTCACTTTGTATTTTTTTTAATATACTGTAGATTGCCAGCATAGCTTACAGAAATATCAATTAGACCTGGGAGTTGTGGTTTTGCAAGATCTCTGGTCCTCTCTGCCAAAGGGTTATGGTGCTTGACCAAGCTACAAACCCAAGGAATATATCATTGGAAATAGCAACCTTCCAAGCCTCCACTAACTTTTGTAAATGTGTATAATTGTTAACAGATATTGTGTTACATTTTGGTTAGCCAGTTTGACTGTACCTCTTTGCTGTGGGAGGGTCTTCAGACACAGGACTTCATTTTGTATTTAGTATGCTTTTAGACCTCAATGGAGGTGGATGCAGTTTGTCTCCTTTCAGACTTCAGTGAGTACAGTTATACAATTTGGACTATATCTATATGCTTAAAGACATTGGACTATGGACTAGTATGCTAAATATATACAAGAAGTTTGTTAGTAAACCTGAGATGTTATTTTTAAAGAAGACTACTTTGTCTTTGTCTCTTGTGCATGTTTTAAACAAGAGGTTTTTAAGGAAGAGTAAGTGGGCAATTTCAACTTCAAAGAAACAACAAATCTCTGCTAACCAAATATGTTTTTGTAGTGGCATGTCTTTATCCTTGCCAGTTTAAATACATGGTTCTTCAGTTTAACAGCTGAGCAACCTGTGTGCCATTACATGAATGCTTATGAATGTCTCATGTTCAAAGAGTTGACTTCTAACAAGGTCATGCTTTTATTCACTAGTGGTTTTCAAAAGATGGTCTCTACATGTTCATGGGATTCACATTTGCCAAACAGATGTGACATCATTTTTACCTTTTCAATAAGGTTATGGTGCACTTATTTCCAATAGGTTATATTTATTTATTTATTATTTGTTTCAAACATTTGTACCCCGTCCTTCTCAACCCCCCAAGGGAGACTCAGGGTGGCTTACAATGGCAACAATTTGATGCTGGCAACATACAAGACATGTTACAATGCAACATTACACAGTAGATAAAAACATTAGGTTAAAATCCATTTAAAAACATTATTATTAATCGTATAGCCATATCCGAGTTTGCTTCCATAACCAACGAGTAGTAAGAAACGGGTGAAAAGGAAGACACCAAGGGTTCAATATATATTCAATGATAATCTTTATCTTGTAAGTTTGTTCTTCAAAATCAAGGCAGTATTCTGCATTCGTCGTTGTGAAACCGACAAGTATTTCTAAATTAATGGTCTGTATTAGATGGTATACTAAAAGCAAAAGATAGGTCTAGAGAAACCACGAAGTACACTAATATCAAGTAAATCCACCATATATCAATCAAATACAGGCGTGGTTCTCAGGGGGGGTCGACAATCATGGTCCCAGTTGTTTCGCCACTCCTGGCTTCATCAGGACCCCAGACTCAATTGCTGTATATAAGTTTCACAGGTCCGGATTTCTGTTAATATATACAAAATCTACAATCAATACATGATACAAATGATAATAAGTAGCCCGTACATGGAACTATAACGCTGAAGGTCTGAGTAGAAGTACATACCAATCTCAATATTCTTAAGCATTTCAATGTGGGCGCAGCCACCGACGCGATGTAACCGAACACTGGTAGTTGGGAAAGCGCATCAATATAACTCTATTTGGCAACACAGGTGTAATCACCCTAGCAGTTCGCTGATTGACAGGTCGTCGTTGAGTCCTCCCGGATACTCAGATTTTAAACTGATTATCCAGAATTTTTCTCTTTTGAGTAAGTGCATTTTGATGTCACTATGTGGTTTGGGGTTAATTCTTTCAAGAATCAGCACTTTGAAATCCTCAAATTGGTGGAATTCCCTAAAATGTTTATAAAGAATAGAGGAATCATTTTTTGTCCTGAAACGCGATTTATGTTCCTGGATGCGAACTTTGAGTTCACGTCCAGTTTCACCTATATAGTATAAGGAGCAACTGCATATTAGACAATAAATGACGCGTTTAGATCCGCAGGTACTCCACGTATTAAAGTGGAAGGTGCGGGAATGGTCACTGGATTCAATGGATCTCTGTTGGCTGATATGTTTGCATATCGAGCAACGACCACATGGATGGGTATAACAACGGGAGGGGTCAATAGGAACCGACTGAGGGGTGTCGGCATGTACCAGGATTTGTTTTATATTTTGGGTTTTGCGGTAAGCAATCATTGGAGGTTTCTCCAGGCCGGGAATGGAATTGACTAGAGGCTAAAATTTGCGTACTATACTTTCAATGTTTTTGGCGTGCGGGGTAAGGGTAAGAGGCCAGATCAATCTATCAGGGGTTGTACGTTCTTTAGGTTGCAATGAGTGGGATCTGGGTACTTTTTTAGCTTTCTGATAAGCCTTCTCAATGATCCGTGAGGGGTATCCTCGTTGCAATAATTGGTTAGTAAGGAGCTTGGCAGATGCCTGGAAATCCTGCTCACGGGAAGAGTTCCGTTTTAACCTAATTAGCTGAGAATAAGGTAAGTTATTACGTAGAGAATGATCATGGAAGGAACTGTAGTGTAACAGCGAATTGCGGCTGGTGGGTTTGATGTAATTCTTCACATAGATTCTATTATTACATTTAAATACACAGACATCCAAAAATTAACAGAAACATCACTCACTACAATGGTGAATTCTATATGTTCATTCCAAGAATTGAAATAGGTCTTAATATTGTCTAGGTTGCCCTCTTGCCCCATAATAAAGAAAACGTCGTCTATAAAACGGTAGTATTGCTTAATGGGTGCAGTAATGTCATTTTCCATAAACAAAAATTGAGATTCTAGTTCACTCATAAAGATATTGGCTACGCTGGGGGCGAAGGAAAGTCCCATTGAAATGCCACCTTGCTGAATGAAAAAATCCCCATTGAATACAAAATAATTATAATCGAACACAATGTCCACAATTTCCATTAGAAAAGCTGTAGGAGGATTTTTTGGTGGTGGTCTTAGATCCAGTAAACGAAAGATAATAGTGCGGGCTAGAGGTAATTGGATGTTTGTGTATAAAGAGGTGATGTCCGCTGTCACAAGACGATCCGTGGGGTTCACATCAATGTTGTCAATTTTCGCAATAAAATCCATAGTGTCTTTGATGTAAGCAGGGTATTGTGAAACAAATGGTTGCAGGAAAGTATCCAGGTAAATTGCCAATGGTTGTAAAAGAGAATCCGTGGCAGTAATAATTGGTCTGCCAGGAGGGGGCAGTATTCCCTTATGTATCTTTGGTAACAAATAGAATTTCGCAATGGAGGGATGCCGATTACTTAGTGATTCCGCCAGTTTGGAGGAAATGAAGCCCATTTCAACTCCGGATTGAATGGTATGGGTGATGGTGCGTAAAAACGTGTCTGTGGGATCTTGAGGGATGGGGCGGTAGAATTGTCTATTTGATAGTTGTTTTTCTGCTTCTTTAAGGTAATCCTCAGAATTTAATAGGACTACGGCCCCACCTTTATCTGCTGGCTTGATTACGATGTTAGGATTGCGGCCTAATTTCCTAAGTCTAATGAGATCTTGTGTAGATAAATTCGCTTTGGCTCTGTCATGGTGGTGATTTATTAGATTCACTTGTTGGGTAACCACTGTTTCAAAAGTTTTAATCTTATCAGAGCATACAGGAGGAACAAAGGTGCTTTTGGGTCTTAAACGTAGTGGGATAGTTTCTGTTCTCAATGATTCAGGATGATTCTGGAAATGTTCCTTTAAACGGATATTCCGGAACAGAGTAGCTAAATCCCTCCGAATATCAACAGATGAACAATTGGGAGTGAAAACATAAGAAATACCTTTGTTGAGAATCCTGATGTCCTGGGTCGAAAGGGGGAAATCCGAAAGATTTATTATCAAGTTGTCCTGGTTTTGTTGTGGCCCCTTCGAAAATTTGCCGGTCTGGGGGGTTGAGGGGGATTCCGTTGATTCCGTAAGTTGTACCTGGGGCCTGTAGTAGATGTGCCAGAGGAGTCAGAGAGCGCGCCAGTGTCTTCTCCGGAGGTAGTTTCCCCTTCAGGGAAGTGAACCCTTCTGGGGGAGGGTCCTCTGGAAGAGCGGTATTGCCATTTGAAAATCCGATTGTTGGAGTAATCTTTCTCATCCCGTTGGATCTTCTCCAATTTGTTTTTCTTGATGTCTGCATATAATTTGTTGCATTGCTCCTTAATGGCGGCTAAGTCGGGGGTGTCCATGGGGGGATCTAATGATGATTTCAGGGTCCCAATTTCTTGAGAAAGAGTATCAAGTTCCGTCATGCCACGTTGGATTATTAAAAACATTAGATCTTTAGAACACCGTTGGACTATATTTTTCCAATGTTCAACAAAGACAGGGTCGGTATCATAAATGTCTGGAGCAAGGTGAATGCGGAGGCCCCTCGGGATGAGTTTTTTTCGACCCAGGACATCAGGATTCTCAACAAAGGTATTTCTTATGTTTTCACTCCCAATTGTTCATCTGTTGATATTCGGAGGGATTTAGCTACTCTGTTCCGGAATATCCGTTTAAAGGAACATTTCCAGAATCATCCTGAATCATTGAGAACAGAAACTATCCCACTACGTTTAAGACCCAAAAGCACCTTTGTTCCTCCTGTATGCTCTGATAAGATTAAAACTTTTGAAACAGTGGTTACCCAACAAGTGAATCTAATAAATCACCACCATGACAGAGCCAAAGCGAATTTATCTACACAAGATCTCATTAGACTTAGGAAATTAGGCCGCAATCCTAACATCGTAATCAAGCCAGCAGATAAAGGTGGGGCCGTAGTCCTATTAAATTCTGAGGATTACCTTAAAGAAGCAGAAAAACAACTATCAAATAGACAATTCTACCGCCCCATCCCTCAAGATCCCACAGACACGTTTTTACGCACCATCACCCATACCATTCAATCCGGAGTTGAAATGGGCTTCATTTCCTCCAAACTGGCGGAATCACTAAGTAATCGGCATCCCTCCATTGCGAAATTCTATTTGTTACCAAAGATACATAAGGGAATACTGCCCCCTCCTGGCAGACCAATTATTGCCGCCACGGATTCCCTTTTACAACCATTGGCAATTTACCTGGATACTTTCCTGCAACCATTTGTTTCACAATACCCTGCTTACATCAAAGACACTATGGATTTTATTGCGAAAATTGACAACATTGATGTGAACCCCACGGATCGTCTTGTGACAGCGGACATCACCTCTTTATACACAAACATCCAATTACCTCTAGCCCGCACCATTATCTTTCGTTTACTGGACCTAAGACCACCACCGAAAAATCCTCCTACAGCTTTTCTAATGGAAATTGTGGACATTGTGTTCGATTATAATTATTTTGTATTCAATGGGGATTTTTCATTCAGCAAGGTGGCATTTCAATGGGACTTTCCTTCGCCCCCAGCGTAGCCAATATCTTTATGAGTGAACTAGAATCTCAATTTTTGTTTATGGAAAATGACATTACTGCACCCATTAAGCAATACTACCGTTTTATAGACGATGTTTCCTTTATTATGGGGCAAGAGGGCAACTTAGACAATATTAAGACCTATTTCAATTCTTGGAATGAACATATAGAATTCACCTTTGTAGTGAGTGATGTTTCTGTTAATTTTTTGGATGTCTGTGTATTTAAATGTAATAATAGAATCTATGTGAAGAATTACATCAAACCCACCAGCCGCAATTCGCTGTTACACTACAGTTCCTTCCATGATCATTCTCTACGTAATAACTTACCCTATTCTCAGCTAATTAGGCTAAAACGGAACTCTTCCCGTGAGCAGGATTTCCAGGCATCTGCCAAGCTCCTTACAAACCAATTATTGCAACGAGGATACCCCTCACGGATCATTGAGAAGGCTTATCAGAAAGCTAAAAAAGTACCCAGATCCCACTCATTGCAACCTAAAGAACGTACAACCCCTGATAGATTGATCTGGCCTCTTACCCTTACCCCGCACGCCAAAAACATTGAAAGTATAGTACGCAAATTTTGGCCTCTAGTCAATTCCATTCCCGGCCTGGAGAAACCTCCAATGATTGCTTACCGCAAAACCCAAAATATAAAACAAATCCTGGTACATGCCGACACCCCTCAGTCGGTTCCTATTGACCCCTCCCGTTGTTATACCCATCCATGTGGTCGTTGCTCGATATGCAAACATATCAGCCAACAGAGATCCATTGAATCCAGTGACCATTCCCGCACCTTCCACTTTAATACATGGAGTACCTGCGGATCTAAACGCGTCATTTATTGTCTAATATGCAGTTGCTCCTTATACTATATAGGTGAAACTGGACGTGAACCCAAAGTTCGCATCCAGGAACATAAATCGCGTTTCAGGACAAAAAATGATTCCTCTATTCTTTATAAACATTTTAGGGAATTCCACCAATTTGAGGATTTCAAAGTGCTGATTCTTGAAAGAATTAACCCCAAACCACATAGTGACATCAAAATGCACTTACTCAAAAGAGAAAATTCTGGATAATCAGTTTAAAAATCTGAGTATCCGGGAGGACTCAACGACGACCTGTCAATCAGCGAACTGCTAGGGTGATTACACCTGTGTTGCCAAATAGAGTTATATTGATGCGCTTTCCCAACTACCAGTGTTCGGTTACATCGCGTCGGTGGCTGCGCCCACATTGAAATGCTTAAGAATATTGAGATTGGTATGTACTTCTACTCAGACCTTCAGCGTTATAGTTCCATGTACGGGCTACTTATTATCATTTGTATCATGTATTGATTGTAGATTTTGTATATATTAACAGAAATCCGACCTGTGAAACTTATATACAGCAATTGAGTCTGGGGTCCTGATGAAGCCAGGAGTGGCGAAACAACTGGGACCATGATTGTCGACCCCCCCTGAGAACCACGCCTGTATTTGATTGATATATGGTGGATTTACTTGATATTAGTGTACTTCGTGGTTTCTCTAGACCTATCTTTTGCTTTTAGTATACCGTCTAATACAGACCATTAATTTAGAAATACTTGTCGGTTTCACAACGACGAATGCAGAATACTGCCTTGATTTTGAAGAACAAACTTACAAGATAAAGATTATCATTGAATATATATTGAACCCTTGGTGTCTTCCTTTTCACCCGTTTCTTACTACTTGGATATCCTGGAACTACTTACCTTATACCCTGTGTTTCCATAACCAACGACCCAGTCCAAAGCCTGTCCATAGTCAAATCTCAAAAACATTATAATTACTATCAAACTTGCTGCCCAAATGCCTGGTCCCAAAACCATGTTTTGAGCTTCTTCATAAAGGAGAGGAGGGATGGTGCTGACCTAATTTCACTGGAGGGCGTATTCCACAGGTAGGGGGGGCCACCACTGAGAAAGCCCTTTCTCTCGTCCCCACCAAATGCATTTGTAAAGAAGGCAGGATCGAGAGGAGGGCCTCCCCGGACGACCTTAGGTTCTGGGGCAGGATGTAGAGAGAGATACGTTCGGACAGGTAAGCTGGGCCAGAACCGTATAGGGTTATAGAATTTCCAATATATATATATAGCATTATGTCATGGCAATTAAAGTGGTGTCAAACTGTATTCATTCTACACTGTAGATGCAGTTACATAATACTTCATTAAACTCTCCATTATTGGCTCTATTAATGTATGAAAACAAGGTAAGAGATAAAAACCACATCAGGCAACTGAAGGTATGTGAATCTGATCTTAGACAAAGGTTGGAATAAAACTTAGTTTACACCAACGTTAGAGAAGATAGCACATCAGTTGAGGTTAGTCCACTATACAGAGATGAAATTGATAAAATGAATGCTTTTGCATAAAAAATAGAGATCTTTTATGGTGTCCCTTGCCTCTTTAACAAAATATGATTTTTGTATTTTTTTTCTCTTGTCAATGCAGAAATATGCCCATAAATTCATCCAGCCAATTGTATCCTGTTTTGGTAGTTTCTCCTGGAAAATGGGTCACTATCAACTGTAATAACACCTTTAGGGAACAGGGTTTTGTCTGTTTAATTAAAGATGGAATATTCACAAAACATTGCAATCACGTCTTTAGAGGTCATCCTACATCTTTCCAATTTCGTGTGAATCAAGACGATAGAGGGTTGTACCAATGTTGCTATAAATGGGATCATCTTCCATGCAGAACTGAAGTACTGAAACTTGTAATAAGAGGTAAGAGCATCAGATGAAAGTTTTGTTCTGAATTTCAGAGGAATATCTAAGTCTGAAATCAGGTGGAGGTTTCTGTATAAATTGGGCCACAACAATGGTCCTGCCACACTACACAATTATAGCAATATGATTCTACTCTGAAATCCTAGAGTTTATAGATTTGGGGGGGGGGGGGAGAGAAGACTGAGAGGTGACACAGTTATCTTTGAATTACTGAAAGTATATGATATATATAAGGCGAGCTTGTTTTCTGTTGTTCGTCCCTGCTGGCCAAAATCCTGTTTCTAGCAGCTTTGTGTTTCTTCTCAGTCTCTTCTTTTCCTTTGTACAGATCACAGATTACACAGACCACAAGTCTCCTTTCAATCTATTCCAGTACGCATTGGAGGCAACTTTACTGTCCATTGCAGAGTCCAAATAACTGCCGAAAAGTTTTATTTCCAAAAGGATGGGAAAGAGGTGCTTCACCAAAGTCCATCCAAGAATGAGCTAACCATCCAAGGAGCAAGTGAGGAGCATGTAGGGAATTATAGCTGCAGTTATTACTGGCAGTTTCTCATGTCAGAACCCAGTGACTCTATGTTGCTGCTAATAACAGGTGAAAGCATTTGCATCCTTCCCTCTCCCTTTTTTCCCACTGTTGAATTTTTGTTTAATTTTAGTTTTTAGTTTTAGGACATGTTTTGCTTTTAATAGGAAACACTGTCATTGTTGTTTATTCGTTCAGTCGCTCTTCGTGACTTCATGAACCAGCCTACTGATCCATTTAGTTTTCATGGTAGGAATACTGGTGTGGGTTGCCGTTACGTCCCACAGGGGTCGTATTTAGTCTGACCTCTCTGCCATGACTTTCCCATCTTGGGTGTCCCTTCATGGTTTTGCTCCTGGCATCATCGAGGTGCTCAAGCTCCAGCATTGCGACAAGGCAACTATCCTTTGCTGGAGAGAAAAGCACTAGACTGCTTATTTTGTGGCAATCGAAGGGAGAAATCAGTGGGAGATGCCTTCTTAAAGGTATTGAGGAAATGAGGAATAATATAAAGTTTATTTTTCTGAAGGGAGGGATGTGAAATTTAACTCTTCTCACTTCCAGAAGAGTTAAATCACACATCCCTCAAAGATGAGGAATCTTCAGGAGAAAAAGTTACTGAAAAGGACATTCAAGTGCCACCTCGGAGTTGGTTGAGGTAGGCAGGATTTCCCTGGGTACTGGTTGTGGGGGGTCGGGAGCAGGTCAGGGTTTTGCCCTCCCTTCTGCTCGAGATCCCCGTGTACAACTGGTGGGCCACTGTGTGATACAGAATGCTGGACTAGATGGGCTGAGGTCCGATTCAGCATGGCTCTTCTTATGTTCTAAAGGAAAAATCTTCCCAGAAAAGATGGGGTGCATCTACATTGTAGAATTAATACAGTTTGATGCCACTTTCATTTCCATAGTTCAGTGCTTTGGAATTGTGGGGGTCATAATTTTACAAGTTCTCTACCCTTCTCTGCCAAAAAGTACTAGTGCCTCACCAAACTACAAATCCCATGATTTCATAGCACTGGGGCCCTTCTGAGGGCCCTTCTACACAGCCCGATATCCCAGAATATCAAGGCATACTGCGTTCTATGGCATTGTAGACCCAGCCATACTTTCAACAGTGCATCAGAGAGCATATTGAAGTGAAAGAAAGTGCAGCAAAATTGAATCTTTGAGAAATCACTTTTGGCTGTACAGAGAAAAGGCAAGCAAAAGTTCCCATGGATGGGTGACATGACTGACATTTTGTGCTTGCCATATCATTTTCCGTTTCCTTCTTTTCCTAGGTGCTGATTTACCAGAGCCAACCATCTCCAGCAGCCAAAGTGGGCCAGTTGCCCTTGGGGCACAAATGGCAATTAAGTGTGAAACTGAAAAGCCAACTGTCATATTCTATCTCCATATAAATGCTACCCCACCAAAAAGAATAATGGATACTAATGGGATAAAAAGCAAATACTACTTTAAGAATTTCAGAGAAACGGATCAAGGGTTGTATAGCTGCAGCTGTGCACGCCCAGAAAAACCTTTTCTTGTTTCAGAAAGAAGCCATTCCCTGGACCTTCGTTTAGGTATTTTCCTAGTTCTCCATACTTGCTTGGAGTTTTAGTTTCATTTTATGCTCTTTCCATGCTACACATCAAACTGAGATGCTCAGAAAGGTTGGCATTGAAATAAAACCATTATCAACACTGGACACTGCTTCCATCCTCTTTTTCATGAGCTCATCAGAATAGGGAAAAGGGGATGGAACATGTTCATGTTGTTGTCTTTGCCACCCCCAGCTGATTGCAGATCTCAATGTGAGCTTGTAAGTATCACAGATAACTGTTGGCCCTATATCCCAGGATATCAAGGCAGAAAATCCCACATTATCTGAGTGTGGACTCAGATAACCCAGTTCAAAGCAGATATTATGGGATTTTCTGCCTTAATATTCTGGGATATAGGGCTGTGTGGAAGGGCCCTGTGCGGACATTAGCAGAGATGCCCGCGTAAGCAGGAATAAGGTGGGGAGATCAGCCCCCCTCCTTTTCTCATCACGTGGGCACCTCTGCTGATGTCAGCACAAGGTACTGTACTTCAGTAGACCACAAGCAGAATATGAGTCAACCGTGTGATGCGGAAACTAAAAAGCCAAAATGTAGGTGACCAAAATTTTTGGAAGACAAGCCCTATGAGGAGTGGCTTAGGAAGCTGAGGTTGTTTAGTTTAGAGAAAAGAAGGCTGCGAGGTAACATGATTGCCTTGATTAAATATCTGAAAGGGTGTCACAGTGAGGAGAGGGGAAGCTTGTTTCATGCTGCTGTGGAGACAAAGGCCCCTTCTACACTGCCATACAATCCAGATTATTGAAGCAGATAATCCACATTAACTATTTTTAACTGGATTATATACACCTACACTGCCATATAATCCAGTTCAAAGCAGATACAGTGTGCCCTCGCTACTTCGTGGTTCACTTTCAATGGACGTGCTGTTTTGCGGTTTTCAAAAAATATTAATTAAAAATATATATTATGGTATTCTCTGTCGTAGTCACTGTGGATTCACACATCTGATATTCCTGCGGCCACGCAGAACAGTTCGGAACCTTCTAGAAAATATAAGCCAAAGATCTAAGGCTTCAAGAAGTGCATCCAGTGCTTGAACACCATCCCCGACTCAGATGGACATTCTTTATGCCTGAGTTGTCTGGGTGAAGGTCATCTGGTTCAAGCCTGCTCTGTCTGTGTGGCATTCACCCCACAGACAAAGAAGAACAGGGAGGCGCGTTGAAAGCTGCCCTTTACGAGAAGTCAGTCTTCTCTCCCCCTGCTCTAGTGCCCCCCGCGACCCCCGCAGCCCCCCAGTTGGATTCTAGCCAGACCGCTGCTAAACCCCAACTTAAAAAGAAGAAGAAGGCCGTGGGGAAGACTGGCGCCACTTCGACCGCAAAACATGGTGGATTACCTTCTTCTACAACTTATGTGGGGCAAGATGGCGCCCGGGCTGCTGTGTCGTCGCAAAGTGTTCCCGCTGCCCCAAAAACGGCGGGAACTTCTGTTTCTCCGCTGCAGAAGCAGCCAGCGAAGATTGCTCTAACTCAGCCTTCTGGCACTGTAGTAGAGCCACAGCGCCCTCTGCCGGCCGCTGGCCAGGCGGTGCGGCCGGCGGCTTCCCAAACCGCCTCTCCTGATGCTGCTGTGGAGGAAGAGCAGGGAAGCGGCGTTTTCGCCACCCCTCCCATGCCGGAGCACCTCACCCCCGCACCAGCGATCAGCTCGATGGCGAGGGCACCACAGGCGGCCCCGCGCGCTCCCGAGGCCCTGCAACAACCAGCTGATGCCCAGAGCCAGCGGCACCGTCGGGAGCAGTCCAGACGGCGCGCGCGCTCCCCGTCCCGGAGGGGCTCTCGCAGGCGCCGCCGCCGCTCCGCCTCCTCCTCCTCATCCTCGACACTCCAGGAGGAGTGTCGACACTCCAGGAGGCCCCGATCCCCTCCGAGAAGCAGATCGTCGGAGGCGCTGGCATCTCTCCCCGGCCTTTGGAGGTTTGCCCCGGATGGCAGGCTGCTCTACGTGGGGGAGGCTGCCTCTGCCGCCGACCCCCCCCCTCGTTTCTCCTCCAGCCCGAGCTGCTGCTGCTGCTCCTCTGCCTGCCATCGCCCAGACTACTGCTGCTGCTCCCTTGCCTGTCACCATGACTTGCCCTGCAGCTGCGGTACCGGCGCCCTTACTCCCGCCTGCGCCTCTTCTGCAGCCTCTGCCTCCATTGCCTCCTGTGGCTCTTGCACCAGTGCCTGTGCTTCCTCAAGGTCAGCCTACACTGCCTCAGCTACCCATGCCTGTGCTGCCCCAAGCTGCCTTGGTGGACGTTGTCACAGCTGACTTGCCCCATGACTCTGACTCTCTATCTGATGGGGAATCTGGGCATGGGGACCCAGGACATGAACCTGTGCCTAATGAGGGGTTGTTGCTTCAGCCTCCTGATGTGAATGCCTTTATTGCTATGGTAACCCGCATGATGGGGGCGCTCGCCCTTCCAGCCCCTCCTGCCCCGGATGCAGTGGCAGACCCCATGTGGGCGTCTCATGAGCAGGTGGCCCCTTCATCGACCCTTATGCCTGAACTTCCATTCATTCTGAAGCTGGCAAAGGGCGCTCCAGCGGCCCCAAGTTCAGTCCCTGCGGTACCTAAAAAGTTAGAGGCCCTCTATAGGGTAAACCTCCCATCGGCCCAGTGGGTGCTCAGACCCCCTAGAGCGAATACGGTAGTCACCGACCTCGCCAAGACCAAGCGCCCCAATGCAGCTGGGCTCTCCCCAGCAGATAGGGAGGGCAGGAAACTGGACTCTATGGGCAAAAAGGTCCATCTGAATGCTGGCATGCTGGTCAGAATGTCACACTATGCCACGTATATGGCGGGCTACATGAAATATCTCTGGGATAAGGTTACCCCTATTTTGATCTGATCCCCTTGGAGCACCAGATGGTCCCAAAGTCCTTTGCTGTCGAGGCACTTACACTAGTGCAGATGCAGAAAGAATTTGCCAGACACCTCGCGGAGGATGCGTCTGGCCTCATTGGGGCGGCAACCTCCATTAGGAGGCATGCGTGGCTTCGCACTGCAGCACTCTCAGATGAGGCGAAGGCCTTGGCGGAGGACCTCCTCTTTCCATACTGAGGGACTATTCAATCCCGATACCGACTCTAATCTAAAATCTAAACAGGAAGTTAGAGTGGCAGCAAAGGACTACGGCTACACCTGGCAGCCGTATCAGCAAAGAACGCGTAATCGTCCCGGCCAGGGGTTTTTCCGTAGATTCACCCCTTCCCCCTACGGGGGATCCTATAGGAATAGATTCAACAATTCAAGCCGGTTCCAACAAAACAGGAGGAACTTCAATTCCTCGTTCAACTCCAAGCCCTGCTTCCAACCTTACCAAAACAAGGCTAAAGGCGCACCTGCCTCAAAGAAGCGTCTTTGACGCTCCTATCCCTACAATAGACCCCCCCTTGGGGCCTATCCCCTGTGTTGCCCCCCTTTCTCCAGGTCCCCTGTTTGGGGATAGGTTACGTTCCTTTGGGGTGGCATGGGCTAATATCACCTCTGATAGGTGGGTTCTGTCTATTGTCTCATTAGGCTATGTGATCGAGTTTTTTGACCAGCCCCCTGTGGGTAAGGTTAGAGCTACACCGGTTAGTCCGGCCCTGCTGGCGGAAGTCGACACCCTTCTCCTCAAGGGTGCCATTTCTGTGGTCCACCCTTCCATGTATTCACAATGTTTCTTCTCTAAATACTTCCTTGTGGAAAAACGTGGGGGTGGTTTCAGGCCCATCCTTGATCTGAGGGGCCTGAACAAATTCATTTCGCCGAAACGCTTCCGCATAGTTACGTTGAATACCATACTGCCTTTTCTAAATAAAAATGCTTGGTTTGTTACCCTTGACCTTCAGGATGCGTATTTTCATGTGTCAATTGCCCCCCATCACCGCAGGTTCTTATCCTTTATGGTCAATAACATGGCCTATTGTTTCAATGTCCTGCCCTTCGGCCTTGCGACCGCCCCTCGTGTTTTCACGAAGTGTATGGCGGTGGTCGCAGCCTTCCTTAGGACGAGGGGCGTGGCCATTTATCCATATATTGATGATTGGCTCATCGTGGGCCGTTCACCTGACCAACTAAATTCTCATGTTGTTTTTATCTTATCCCTCCTGCAGTCGCTGGGCCTACTAGTCAATTTGGACAAATCCAACCTCTCACCATCCCGGCGGGTGCTCTTTATTCCGCTACTGGACTCCGTCTCCGAAAGGGCTTATCTCCCTCAGGACCGGTATTCCAACCTACAACTGCTTCTCCGCTCGGCCGTGTCACAGCCTACCCTGTCGGCGAGAGAGGTCCAGGTGGTACTAGGCCACATGGCCTCCACTGTGTCGGTGACCCCCTACGCCCGTCTTCGCCTTTGCCCTCTCCAGGCATGGTTCCTGTGCGTCTTCAACCCACTCACGGGGGACCCCAATACCATCCTGACCCTACCGGAGGAAGTCAAACAATCCATCCTTTGTTGGTTGAATCCCAAGTGGGTCTGCGCAGGTCTCCCATTCCGTCGCCCAGAGCCCACCATCACCATCACCACAGATTCTGGTTTCTCTTCAGATCGTATAAATCTTTCGCCTTTTACCATCACCACAGATTCATCCTTGATGGGCTGGGGCGCACACTCAGGCGACCTCATTGCCCACAGCACCTGGTCGCAGCAGGAACGCACGCTCCACATAAACATGCTAGAGCTCCTAGCAGTGGAACGCGCTCTCCTATCTTTCGAGGGGGTGGTCATGGGCAAGATAGTGCAAATACTCACGGACAACACCACCATGATGTTTTATGTGAATAAGCAGGGGGGCACACATTCCAGGCCACTGCTGGAACTCACTATTCAAATTTGGAACTGGTGCATCGTTCGCGATGTGCACCTGCTGGCCCTCCATGTCCCGGGGGAGGAGAATGTCCTAGCAGACCATCTGAGCAGGACCCCCCGGTGGCGCACCACGAATGGTCTCTCCACCAGTGCGAGGTGCGAAGACTCTTCCGGGCCTGGGGTCACCCAGAGATAGATCTCTTCACAACAGACCGGAATGCGAAGTGCTCACTTCACTGCTCACGCTACGAGACCAGGACGGGCACGTCTCTGGGGGGTGCATTCCTCCTGCAGTGGTCGGGTCGTTTCCTCTATGCGTTCCCCCCATTCCCACTCCTCGCGAGGGTGGTGTCCAAACTGCAAACAGACAATTCCCACTGTATAATGATCACCCCTTGGTGGCCTCGCCAGCCGTGGTTCTCCACGTTGCTGCTCCTCTCCAACAGAACCTTTGTGCCCTTACACAACAGAGTGGACCTCCTCACCACCCAGGAGGGGAGGGTCTTCTATCCAGAGGCACACAAACTAAAGCTCACTGCCTGGAAGATCCTCCCCTCTCATTAACTCGTTTTGACAGTTTATCTAGGCCAGTCTTAGACATCATCGAGGCTGCGCATAGAGTGTCCACTAGGCGCTCTTATGTTTATAAATGGAATAGATTTGTTCAGTTCCTTGCCACCAAGCAAGTTGACCCGGTTAACACCCCAGTTTCCCTGGTTCTGGATTTCCATGTTTCTCTATCTGAGTTGGGCATGGCTCCTTCGTCACTGAAGTGCTACCTTGCAGCACTCTCCTGGTATAGGAGGAAGGCCGGCACCCCATTCCTCTTTGCAGATCCTGTGGTGCGCGTTTTTTTGAGGGGCCTCCGTAATCGCAGGCCAGCTGTCTCTCCAGTGACCCCTGCCTGGAGCCTAGATCTTGTGTTAACAGCGTTGATGAGACCTCCGTTTGAGCCCCTTTCTTCTGCCCACGTGTCTCACCTTTCATGGAAGGTGGCTTTCCTTGTGGCAGTGACGTCCGCGAGGAGGGCGAGTGAACTGTGTGCGCTTCGAGCGGACCCCCCCTATATTAGATTTCATAGGGACAGAGTAGTCCTCAGAACGGACATTGTGTTCCTTCCCAAGGTAGCCTCATTATTCCATATGTCCCAAGAGGTAGTGCTCCTGGCCTTTTTCCGGGAACCAAGTACGCCCCTTGAGCGTAGTCTTCACTATTTAGATGTTAGGAGAGCTGTAGCCTTCTATGTAGATAGGACAGTGGCTGATAGAAAGACTCCTAGATTGTTCATCAAATACCGCAGGGACGAACTTGGTCAGCCAGTCTCGACCCAGAGGTTTTCGTCCTGGGTCGTGTCAGCGATTCGTTTGGCCTACCAGCTCCAGGGTCGCCCACTGCCTCAGCAGGTGAATGCCCACTCTACGAGAGCGATGTCCACCTCGGCGGCCTTCCTGCGTGGAGTCCCCTTGGAGTCAGTATGCCGTGCAGCCATCTGGTCTACACCGTCTTCATTCGTTTCCCACTACAAATTGGATGTGGTGTCCAGGAAAGATGTGGCTGTCCTTTCGTCGGCGCTGGCATGACGCCCACCTTCCAAGGTACAGTCGCTCGCTATTCTATCAGATGTGTGAATCCACAGTGACTACGACAGAGAATTATGGGTTGCTTACCTGTAACCGTAGTTCTCTGAGTAGTCACCTGTGGATTCACACATCCCCGCCCTTCCTCCCCGTGAGTGTCCTGCCCCGCCTTCTGGTCGCTTTATGCGGCGGAAGAGAACTGCGGGCTAGCCCCACCTACGGGCTATATATACTCGGGGGCGGGGTTGGGTGGGGCCAGCCTTAGATCTTTGGCTTATATTTTCTAGAAGGTTCCGAACTGTTCTGCGTGGCCGCAGGAATATCAGATGTGTGAATCCACAGTGACTACTCAGAGAACTACGGTTACAGGTAAGCAACCCATAATTTTCACTGTAGTTCACCTACAGATCCCTGTAGGTGAACTACAACTCCAAAACTCAAGGTCAATGCCCACTAAACCCTTCCAGTATTTTCTGTTGGTCGTGGGAGTTCTGTGTGCCAAGTTTGGTTCAATTCCATTGTTGGTGACATTCAGAATGCTCTTTGATTGTAGGTGACCTATAAATCCCAGCAACTATAACTCCCAAATGACAAAATCAATCCCCACAACCTCACCAGTATTCAAATTTGGGTGTATCAGTTATTTTTGCCAATTTTGGTCCAGTGAATGAAAATACATCCTGCATATCAGATATTTACATTACAATTCATATCTATAGCAAAATTTTTGTAGCAACAAAAATAATTTGATGGTTGGGGGTCACCACAACATGAGGAACTATATTAAGGGGTCGTGGCATTAGGAAGGTTGAGAAACACTGCTCTAAATCTAAAGGTCCCTTTCTTAATATTTTAATAAGCAAACCTCGATAATTTAATCCTCAAAGAGGAAATAATGCTACCAAAGAAACAAGCTCTATGCAATGTATACCACGCAGTTGGGAAATTTTCCCACAGAGGAATGGATCCGAATAATTCAGTAATTCAGTAAAACCAGCTACCAACTCTCACTAGTAATAAGCCTATGATGGTGTCTTTAACTATGTCATTTGCCTCTTCCAGTTTCTGGATTAAAGTAGGGAATATTTTAAAAAACGCACCCACCTTCACAGTTTTTTCATGTTTTTCAGATAAGGAAACCAATAAAACCAGATACACTGTTTTCATCGCCATTGGTGTATGTGCAATTCTCCTCATTTCCTTCTCGCTACTTGTCCTTTTTTGGTGCAAAAGAAGAAGAGATGGTAGGTTTGACCCATTTGGTGTCCTTTTTCTTGGCCAAGAATCTGGAAAGAGGCCAAGGGAATCTCATAAAGATTGGATGGTTTTCTGCCCTTACAGAATCAAATAATAAATGGTATTTTTTAAAAGTTTGGCGGGGGAAGAAGCATTTTGGAGGTGGGGTGGGGTGGGGGGGGGGTTAAAAGATTCCAAATACTGGAAATTGGCTATAAATTAGTTATGAACTGTGTCCAATCCATTGCTAAATTTCAATCAACCTTTGACTCTTTCATCTGTTTTTTCAAAGTCCCCAACATTTCACAGATGAAAATGGGGACATCTATGGTCAAACAGATATAGATAGATGGATGGTTAGATGTCCTATATCCCAGAATATAAAGGCAAAAAATGCACATTATCCACTTTGAACTGGAATATATGGCAGTGTGGACTCGTGGAAGGGCCCATTGACACAGAGGTGCTTGTTTTGCTCATAGGCTTGGACTTGAGAATCCCTTTCAATGCTTAATTTTATTTCTTTACAGCACTATTGGAAGAAACACAAGGAAGGTAAGAGGTTTCCGGCATTCAGCTTGAATCCCATTGTTTTGAACCCCATTGTCTTGAACCCCACTTGACCTAGGGATGGTAGGATGCAATGCTGAACTAAAGAGAGGGATGATGAAGAGCAGATGTGAAGAATCAGATTTACTTTAGAAAGCAAATAGTGTAATAGAAATCAATTTTAAAAATTATAGTAATTCGAAGAATATATTTTATATTATGTTTACTAGATTGGGAGTGAAGGGAATATCTGAGAACCAGGAATGTTTCTGATTTCACTTAGAACTAGTATTACATAGTACATTGTGATGTGCAACTAAAAACATCCAAATTTTTGGTGAGTCATGATGGATTAAATAAATTAAATTGATTAAATTGCAAGAAGCAGAATCTTTCATTCTCTGACGAAAAGGTGGCTTCAAGCAGATTACAAAGGTTCATTGAATTCTTCTGGAAATCACCAATTTGGCTGACTATGTTTCCATTGTCCAGAGGAATTTCCTTTGGTGCTGAATGAAGACCTGAGTAGGCTCCTGGAGTTATTTGGGGTGCTGATTCAGGAAATTGCATTGTATAGATAGTACGCCGTTCTGAGTCCCCTGCAAGGATGAGAAGAGTGGGATATAAATGAAGTAAAATAAATATATCACATCAGCTCTAGTTTCTTAGATATGGTTTTCATGATTTTCTGTGGGTGAGCAGATGATGACTAGTATATGGCATATATTCTGTATCTCAAGAACTACAGCGGATAGGGGAACATTGCTGACATTTTTAGAACCAGCAGGTCAGTTATATCCAAACAGAAGGCTAAAATTTGAGGCACCAAAATACATATTGGCCAGTGATATATGGTTTTTCTTTTCCCCTCTTGATTAGTGACGAACGCTCCTTCAGAGTTTTGAGGGCTCAACGGGCAACAAAAAATTCTGGTGAGAATGGTTTATGAGTCATATCACATCATGCTTACCTCTAGATCTTGACTTTTTGGGTCTTCCAAGGAATCGTTCCACAAAACGTTGAATCTTATAATGGTTGTTTCTGATTCTACTTCAAGCCCTCTCCTAAATGTGTTTGGGGATTTGGTCTGTTCTTAGTTGTAGCATCAGCTTGTCCCTTTTCAAGTATTCCTTTTTCTCCCTTGAGATGTGGTTGGCATTATTTTATGCCACCCCCTTCATCATCTTCCCTGGGTGTCCTTTCCCCAGTATTCACATCACCTATTTCATACATAATTTTCAATCTGGTAGATTCCTGGCTGTCCCCTTCCATACACACACATTATTTATTTTTCCTGTTTTTACTTTTTTATTTTAATTGGTGGGGATTGCATAGTCACAATGCTGTGGTGCCATAAGTCTTCTACCCCTTTAAGCACCATATCTCTAAAAAGCAAAGAGAAGAAACTTTTAATCTGATTACTTGAATGTATCTATGTCACACTTCTATTTTTCTTTTTCCTCTTTCTCACTTTCTGTTTAATGTAGAGATAGTTCTAAAACAGTACATGCTTATATCAGTTTAGAATCATATCTTGGAAAAAAGAGGTTGGAGGTGGGACAAGAAACATTTAGTTTGATATCTGGAAAGGTAATGAGAAAATAAAAGTCCAGTGGAAAACCTAAGAGAAGGCCACACCCTCATTCAAAATGATCTGAGAACATGGCAAAATGCCTCCCATGCCCCTTAAAGGAAATTTTGGGGCAAAAATGATTTTTAAAGGTTGTTTATCCTTATGAGATTCTGGTGTCCATGGAGGGTGCATATGGCCACCTCCGTTTTAAGCCAAATGCAGCTTATAAGAAGTGTTTTCAATATTTATTTTATTTTTCATCCACAGGCATGTCAAAGTCTGGACGAAAACACTTGGAGAAGGAAGTGAGTTTCTTTCGCTGGTTTTCTGAAACATGGGCTAAAAGTCAAAAAGGGTTGAAAAAGGGTTGACCTACTTGAGCACATCTGAGGCCCTCTCATGTCAGGATAAGGTTCAAAATGGCATTCACTCACTGACAAACCACCCCTCTTCTATTATTAATAAACAAACAAGCAAACAAAAGTTTCATTTATAGGCTGCCCTATCTCCCCAAGGCGACTCAGGATGGTTTCCAGGCAAAAAGGTGTGAGAGAATTAACTGTCTGCAGATATGTTGTCCAGGGAGTGCCCGGGTGTGGATAGGGTTTTTAGAGTTCAGTCAAATTATGCAGAGATATAACACACCCAGGGACACAATAGTATGCTTCGGCGGGAAATCCACAAGAGACGAAATTTTGAAGGAGAATGCGAAAACACCCAGGTGCCTTACCATCTTGTGGGAGGCACCTCTCATGTCCCCACATGAGAAGCTGGAGCTGACAGACAGGAGCTCATCCCATTCCCTGGATTCAAACCGCCAACTTTTTGGTCAGCAGTCCTGCTGGCACAAGGGTTTATAAACTCATAAATTTTGTTAAGCAAATCCTTCTCTCCATACCCTTCAATGTGCAGAGAGAATGAGCAAACAACAAGAAGTAGAGCTCACTGGAAAGGTCTAGTTCATCGGTCAGTTCCTGACCACGACATAAGGCATTGTTTCCTGTTGAAGAAATCTTCTGTGTTGTTAGTTCGATGTTTTCCATCATGGAATGGAAGGAGGTAAATCCTGAATACAGAAATAGAGGGGTGAGACAGCATGGGGTACTGACATTCTCACATTGTTTGATTTTTGGTGGGAATGAATTGGAGTAAGGCCCTTGGTAGTATTGAAGTTCTGATGAGAAGTACCCTCCACCCCATTCAAAGAGTGTTTTAATTCAGAGGGCACTGGGGATACACTGAATTGCTGCCATGGCAAATTACCTCATTTTGTGCATCTAAGTGATTTTGTATGAGTGTGTCTTACAGAAAAATGCATATTATTTTGTACATTGTCTTCCATGCAAAATATGGGGGGGGGGAGATGAAAAAGTACCCTGCAGACAAAAACTCCTGATCTACTTAGATTAATGTAGGGTATGTTTGATGCATGCCTTGTAAGTCACTTCTATTAATGTGCCTCATTTTCCTGCAGCCTCCAAAAGATGACCCTGCCACCCAGCCACAAAATATCATCTATGCTGAATTGAAGAGGTATACAGACAGGCCTCAGGCAGAAGCTGAAACTGATCGTGATGTTATTTACGCCACAATTGTTGCAAGCCCGAGCTTGGCTTCCCCTTCTCGTTAGTTTTGTCATTCCCTGTCGATGTTGTTTGTCTTGTTGTATGCTCTGTATTTTTTATGTCAAACTGTAAACCGCTCCGAGCCCTTGGGGAGTGGCAGTATAGCAAGTTTGAACTATAAATAAATAAATAAATAAAGTTAAATCTACAAATGTTGAGAGTCCTGGAAGACTTGTGTGTCTTTTGAATGGCTTCCTATCATAATGTTGGGAGTGCTGAAGAAGTTTTGGGACTCCGGATCTTTGGACTGTATGGGTCCACTTAGCAAATGATCTTCAGTTGTTTTGAGCTCTTTTCCTGGCTTTGTGATAATAACATGCTTGCAAGTAGACATTCAGGCAGTCAAAATGCAAACCACCTTCAATGCAAACGTACAATGCCTTGTTAACCATTTCAATAAACTTTTTTGCTCATAAACTGAACTGCAGGTGCTTTGTATTTAAATACTATTTGCCCACCCATACCCCGAATAACGAGCCGACAACAATAACGACACTGACAAGTAACTTTGGGTTCAAATCTTTGGGCAACATTTATTGTTACCTATTGAATTCCTAACCACTAACTCAAGGGGTGTTAGGAATCAATCAACTTCAACCAAATTTGGGGGCGAACACCGAGGCTGGTCTGCCAAAACACCAGATCCAGCCACAACAGGGAAAAGGGGTAAGGGGCCAACTCACCCGAGCTTGAGAATAGCCCCCTACCCTTCCAGGGCCATCCAATCCACCTCACTCAACAACAGAACTTCACTGTGAGGATTTAACTAACTGGCCCTCACCCCTAAACGGGATGCCTTAAGGTGAACACCAATTAGGGAATTACCCTAACAACCAACCGCCACAACTTGGGGGCAGGTGTCTACCTTGTCCCCAACCCCCACCAATCTTCTAACACCCCTACTAAACCTTGCTGTATATCTAACAGAAACAGGTGGTTGCCCTCGTCAGACAAGTGAACCCCATCCCTCCGGAAAATACCATGGTTTTCCGGATGCAAAAATCTATGAGGCACATAAGAGCCGTTGGCACCATGTACCACCGACCTCATTGCCCTGTTAACACGCTTCAGCGCCCTGACCAGGAGCCTGAAGTCACCACCACCGGGCCAACACATCCTCGGCACAATTGCCGACCACACGATGTGTACCGCGGGCCATGCCCGCCAGATTGCATACAGATCGGCCCGAGCCAGCAGGTACAGTGCTCGGCCGGTCAGCAATCCCAGGTCATTACCCCCTAAATGTATCACAAGAATATCCGGGGGTGGGACCCCCCTTCCGTGGAACAACAATGGCCGACCAATACACATAGCTGTGTCCGCAGATCAGGACCTTCAGCCTCCCGGCGCATCCCATCGGACCTGCAATGAAAAGAAACTGGGCAACATCAAACCGCTTTTAACTGAACATTACGAACATAAACTTTGTAAGCGTCTGACCTCCACCTCCCGAGGGACCTAATTGTTTCAGCGTCATACCCCATTGCAGCTGCAGAGGACGCCACACCAATTCTGAAGGAGTGGGTTCCGAACTTCACCCCTTCCAAGCCCAATAATTTCAGGGCCTTTTTAGTTACTGCCCAAAACTGAAATTTAGACAGTGGCGTCCCGTCCAGATGGCAAAAAAGATAACCGGTACCCATGCCACGAACAGCCAAATATTGTGACATGGCTCGCACCAGACACAACTCGCCGTCACTAGCTTTCCCCAATCGGACCAAAGAGCCCTTACCAGCCTGATCAGTTTTTGAAAATCTGACATTCAAAGCCAAAACGTCCTGATCCAAAGAAATGTCAGATAGTAAAAAGGCCCTGTGAGAGAGGTCTTCCTTTGATGAAGCCACCAACTCACTGATTCTAAAGGCCCCAAAAAATGCGGTTAGGGCGGCCGAATGGAACAAAGCCTGCTCGTAACGGGAGTCACACACAGATGACCACACCGGGCCCAAACCCTTCAAAATATCTGGGGTTAACGGTTCCCTGGAGTCAACAGACCTGCCAATTTGTCTGGACCATCCAGTCATCAGTTTGTGAAGGCGAAAATCGTTAGTCGGGTCGTGCAAGCCCTGCGCCTTAAACCAATAGGCCAGCGCCGACAATTTAACTCGAATGGTACGGGCAGCCAGACCCCGCCTATGATGGTAGACACAAAACTGGGCGATGTGGTCATACGGAACAGGGAAGGTCTTAGGTAAACCATAATACTCCCTGAATTCCGCAAACTCCCTGACGGCCCTGAAGTACCCGCGGGAGCTGGGGCTAACGCCAAAGCCATGCCGACCGCTACTTCGTCACTCCAACCAGCCAGAGATGGTCTGGCATGCTTATCGGGAGGACCTCTGCGTCGGGCGCCAATTGCCTGAAGCGCTCCATCTGCATACGAGACAGAGCGTCAGCCAATGAATTATCAAGCCCTGCAATGTGGAATGCCCGAAACAATATGTTCGCCTCTAAGCAACGAAGCGTAAACGCACGCAACAGGCCCATTACCCTACTGGACCGAGAAGTAAGCGTGTTGATAACATGCACCGTGGCCATATTATCACACCAAAAATGCACAGTGGAGTTGGCAAACCTATCCGTCCAAATGTGCACTGCCACAAAAATAGGAAAGAATTCCAGGAAAGTCAGATCAGATGTAACACCCAAGCTGTGCCAATCCTCAGGCCACAATTGTGCACACCACTGACCCTCAAAAACACTCCGAAACCGAGAGATCCGGAGGCATCCGAAGCTACCTTCAGGGCATCCTTTACTAGCAAATCCTGCCGCCAAAAGGAAATGCCATTGAAATTTGAAATGAAACTCAGCCAAATTTCCAAATCCGACTTGATGTCCTTGGTAACCGGATACGGTGATGCGGCAACACCGTGCCAGAAATTGCATCACACAACCTGCGCAGGAAAGCCCTGCCAGGAGCCACCACTTTGCAAGCAAAGTTCAGGTGACCTATCAGAACCTGGAATTCTTTCAACGTGGCCTTTTTCTTGAGCACAAACTGCTCAATCCTGACCTTCAGGTCCGCCACCTTCCCCGGTGGCAGCCTGGAATATTGGTTCACCGTATCCAACTCCACCCCCAGGAATGTCAGAACCGAGGCCGGCCCCTCAGTTTTTTCCTCAGCTAAGGGCACCCCCAAGCTTTGGGTAAGGTGCTTGAACGCGCACAACAGCGACTCACAGTCACCTGACCCAAATCGGCCCACAAAAAGGAAGTCATCTAAATAATGGACCACGCCGCTAAGGCCCGCCTCGGCTCTGACCGCCCATTCCAAAAAGGTACTAAACGTCTCGAAAGCGGCGCACGACACAGAGCAACCCATAGGTAATGCCCTATCGATGTAAAACAAGCCATCGAACAGAAAACCCAACAGGTCAAAATCGGCTGGGTGGACCAGGAGCAATCTAAAAGCAGATTTGATATCACACTTGGCCAATTCGGCTCCCGGCCCGTGTCGTTTAACCACGCGCACAGCTGCATCGAACAACATGTAGTACACTGTGCACAGCTCGTCCGGTATCGCGTCATTCACCGAGCTGCCCCTTGGATAGGACAGATGATGAATGAGGCGATACTCGCCCGGTGCCTTTTTAGGCACAATTCCCAACGGGGAAACTCTCAAACTCGAAACTGGAAGCAACTCGAACGGACCCAACACCCGTCCTTCCCCCAACTCCTTGGCAATTTTCTGCCGCACCACGTCCTCCATACCAATAATAGACTTTAAATTGGGAGAAAGACGTGGCGCCCTAGGACCCAGGGCTGGAATGCGAAAACCGAAGGTGAACCCGGCTCTGTTCGGATAGATCTTCAGCCACTGTCCTAGCAGGCCCAGCTTAACTGGGCTGGGACCCTTTTGCAAGGGGTGGCTGAGCCGAAGCCTTTTTAGAGTACCCCTCTCTGGGATTTCCCCTCCAAGGCTTCCCCCTGTTGCACTGCTTCGCCCCATGCTGGCCACCACAGGTAGAACAGGCGTGCAGGTAACTGCACACCTTTCTGCTGCACACCCCCTGGGCGGAGAACTCCCAGCACACTGGTCGCTGCTTCTGGGACTGCCCCCCCGGGGCAACCAGCCGAAAGGGCTGCACACCCATGGCGTTCTGCACAAGGTGGCCGCTATCGGCCGGCTCTCCCGGGACCGCCTTGGCGGCATTCATCACAGCCAGCCAGAGCTGCTCGTGAATGAGGTCCCACCGGATCCGCGGGTCACAGGCCGCCAAGGCTCGGAAGCGCCGGTCATACTCAAGCCAAGCTTTCCCAACGAACCTGACCTTGGCCCCATAGATAATGTTGAGGTAGTGCACCAACGATTTTGCCCTGTAGGGCTGGGCATCCACTAAGATGCCCATGTATATCATGTAGCACGCTAGCCAGTTCTCCCAATTCTGTTCGACCTTGCGCCGCTTCAGTTTCTCCTTCCCTTCCTCATCCAACTCCTCCTTTTCCTTCTTCTCTAACTCTTTATAGAGTAAAGAGAAAAGATCGACAAACTCGTTCCGGAGGATTTTCTCCAACGTCTTAGGGGCCAAATGGGCCCCCAAAACCCCATCAGTTGCGGCCGGCAAAATGGGCGCAGTCCACCTATCTGTCCCCCAAAACTGGGTCATATCCCCCGTACGCGCGGCTTCCAAGGATACCGCGCCCCCGGTGGCCACCGGCGCAGCCACACCCAGGGATAAACCCGCCACTGCAGTCGCCCCAGGGAATACCGGGGGGGGGGAGCCCGCCAACCCGGCTACAACCCCTCCCCCCGCCGCCGCCGCGCTAACACCCGGCGCTAGTGGGGAGGAAGCTCCGCACGGCGCCCCCAAGGCCCCCCCAAGCCCACGGAAACCATCCCAGGGCCAGATAGCACTAGGCTCCTTACCGTATCCCGATGGGCCTGCAACCTCCGGCGCTGGCCCAACCGGCTGCGACACCACCATCGGGACCGCCCGTACCACGGGCGGCTCCGGTGCCCGAGCCAGTCCAGCCTCCACAGCACGGCCCTCCATCCCGGCCGTATGGCTCTCCGCCTCCACATCACGACCGACCGGCTCCGGCAGCTGGCTTTGGCTCACCGCCCCCCCCCCCATGGGCGCCCCGTCCGTCTCCTCCGGGATCTCCTCCGGTGTCTCCACCTCCTGGCCAGCTTCTAAAACCGCGAGACGAGAGAGCATTTACTTAACAAGTCGAGCCTTGCTAACCCGACCCGCCTCCCCGGCATCCGTGGGCCGCATGGGCAACCCCCTGCGCCTCTCGAGTCCCTCGATCCTGGCCATCATGGCCGCCAGCGTCGCAGAAGACACGGCCTCCTCGTCGGACGATGAGTCCTCAGCCGGCGGTGGACGCTTCTCCCCGGATTTCCGCGCCGGTCCCTTCCCCTTCGTGCCGGGGACGTTCTTCCTTGCCTCCATCCTGCAAAAATTCTGACAAACACACCCATGAGCACCCCCGCTTCGGAGTGCCCCCGTATCCAGGCCTCCGTAAATGAGCTGGAGCCTACCCTCTGCCAGCGATCAACATCCCGCCCGGAACACACCAGCACTCAAGTGGCTAGCAGCACAGAGACCAACCACCCGCGCACCCTTAATTAGCGAGTAACGATAGGCGCGAAGAAATTCGCCACCCCAACACTCCGTATCCTCCGCCCGTGCACCAGCCCTAACAGCCCCCGAGCAGTATAGCAAAACAGCAGGCCGTGCCAATCGTAGCCTCCACCTGATTGCCTCCGACCTCTCATCTAATTCCTTGAGACGCACCTCACGGGGATCGCTAGCTAACCTTGTTGTTGCCTAACTTTGCCCGGCCCACTTCGTGTCTCCCTGAAGCCACAAACATTTCCCGCTCCTTGAGCCACTTCCCATGGGGATTGTTATCCAACCTTGCAGCTTAAACGACCAATGTAACCCGAACCGCGTCGACCAACGCTCAGCGCCTAGGCCACTAGAATTCAATTGACCACTCGGTTGAAAATACCTTCTAGTGACATTGGGTGGCTCAACATGAACCAAGGGAGGGAGGGAGAGGAGTGGCTGGAACCCCTACAAACCTCCCTGCCCCCCGCGGCCTTCCAGCCGCCGTGTGGCCGAAATAGCGCCCAATCCAACATACCGTCCATCATCTCTGCCGCGGCCGCCAAATTGGCACCCGGGCCAACTCTTCCCCGACAAAATTAGGCGCCCCTCACAAAATGGCGGCCAAGCGCCAAAACGCGGCCAAAATGGCGGCCAAGTGCCCCTTTCGCAGCCGCAGCGGCTCCGCACGGCACCTGGGACCACCCGCCGCCCACGAAATTGGCGGCCGGGGAGACCCGACGGCGCCCTACCCCCCCGCGGCACCCTACAGCGGAAAGGAGGCGGCCGCCGGAAAAAACCCCCCGCCACCCCTGACCCCCGCCCACCCCGCCTTGGCCCAACCCAGAGCCCCAACGAGCGGCGCAAGAGGGGGGGCGGAGGGGAGGGGAACGACGCGGCCCCGCCGCCACCCCCTTCCCGGCACCCACAAAATGGCAGCCGGGAGGCAGATGCCTGCCTCCCAGCGTTGCCATCTACGGCCCACGAGGCCAAGATGGCGGCCCAATGGCGACCGGCCGAAAAAACGGCCGGCCGTGCCTACCCGCCAACTACACCCGCCACGCGGGCCCCGCTCCGGCCCCCCACGGCGAGGAGAAGGAAGCCCATGAGAGAGCCCCCCACAACCGCCGGCTCCGCACCCCAGGCCCGGCCCTAAGAGCCCCCCCATGCCTAAAAAAGGGGGGGGAGGAAAAACGGGGGGGCAAAGACAAAGACCCACCCCCGCGCCCTGAAGATTCCCCCGCCCCGACACCCGGGAGTCCCGAAACCTCCCACCCCCGCCAAACACCCCACCATCCCCCGCCGAACCCGGGCAGCCCGGTCACCGCCGCAGCCACCTGGACCCGGGCAGCGGCGCGCGGGGGAAGGGGAAAAGGGGGGGGTCCTACGAGGAGAAGAGAGGAAGAAGCACACTCCCCTCTCCCCCTCCCCCAAAACCCGGCACCGACCTTCTCCTGCTGCACAAGCCCTGCCCGGATCACCGCTGCTCCGCTACGGTGGTCTTCTCTTCTTCGGCTTCTTCCTTTCTTCCCCAATCTTCCACGCGTCTTCTCTTCTTATCTACTCGTCCTCTCTTCCCTCTCCTCCTCTCGTCTTCCTTCTTCCGCTCTTCGTCACCGCTCCTCTCTTCAATTCTCTCTTCAGCTCTTCTCCTCCTTTCTTCCTCTCCTCTTCCCGTCTTCTCCTCTTCTCTTCCTTTCTTCCTTCCCTCTTCCTGTCTTCCCTCTTCTCGCTTCACTCTTCACTTCTCCAATCCGGGCTAACAGCAGAGAGGGCGAAACCACAACCTCTCTGCTCGCAGAACAAGCTCTGAATGGCTTGTTAGGGCGGGGCCTCGCTGAAAGCCCCGCCCCCCACGCCGAAAGGTTCCCCCAGGAACCTTTGCTCTCCTCGAGGCAGGGAGGGGCAAATCCCTCTCATCCCAGCAAGCTGGGATGAAAGGTCGTTAACTTTGAATATGTTTTAATGGTTCTTAACTGGGAATTTTTTAAGACTGTTTATATTTAAATCTGTTTTAATGTTTGCATATTTGTATATTTAAATTGTATGTTGATGCTTTTACATTAAGCCACTTTGTGTCTCCTTCAGGAGAGATAAAGTGGGTATTAATAATAATAATAATGTGGAAAAGAAACAAGTTTGCATTATTGATGTTGCCATACCAGGTGACAGTCAAATTGACAAAAAACAACAGGAAAAACTCAGCCATTATCAAGACCTCCAAATCGAACTGCCAAGGCTCTGGCATAAACCAGTGCAGGTGGTCCCAGTGGTAATTGGCACACTGAGTGCCGTGTCAAAAGATCTTAGCCAGCCTTTGGAAACAATAAACATTGACAAAATCATGATCTGTCAACTGCAAAAGGCCACCTCACTTGGATCTGCGTGCACCATTTGAAAATACATCACACAGGTCTAGATGCTTGGGAAATGTTCAACTTGTGATTTTGTGATACGAAACACAGCATATATACCTCTCGTTCGCTGTGTCATACTGTGTCTTTGTGTCAGTATAATAATAATAATAATAATACCAAAAGATCCCAGCCTGCATTTGGAAACAATAAACATTGACAAAATCACAATCTGTCTACTGCAAAAGACCACCTTACTTGGATTTGCGCACATCATTCGGAAACTTTCGCCAAATACTTTCAAAGTCATTTTTAAAACATAATCCCTTCTTTACTTTTAAGTTTGATGTTATCTTATCGTTCAGTGCCATTTTCCAAACTTCTTTATATCATTCATTAATCTGTATTTTCATTTCCCCTTTCCAATGTTTTGCAATTAATCATCTAGCTGCTGTTAATAGCATGTCTATTAATTTTCCCCCTCTTATCTTTCCTATCCTCTTTTTTAATTAAAGTAATATTTCTACTGGATTACTTCTAATTTTTATATCCATAATATATTCTATTTCCCTTATAACCAGTTCCCAAAAATCTTTTACATATTTGAAGTCTCACCACATATACATGTAGATTCCAATGTCTCTCCCCCCCCCCCCCAACATTTTTCATTATTGTTCTTATTTATAATGTTTAACCTTCTCGGTGTTAAATACCATTTCCAAATTAATGTATAATATTCTTCTATATATATAAAATCCTTCATGTGGTGGTTCCTGTCTTATAGACAAAGAAACCACACAAGGCAGACACACAAAAACAGCCCGCATACCCATAAAACCCTACGAGGTATACATACCACACAAACCCCCCCAAAAAAGAACCAACAGCCACAAATCCAAAAAAAACCATTGTGGACTACAATTCCCATGATCCCCCACACCACCTCCCTCTGGCAGTTTAGAGTGTCGGAATGTTGGTGGAGCTGGCCAATTAGAGACATTATGCAAATACTCCCTCAGTTAGAATGCAGAAGCTGAGAGCCACCCCCACCCCCCGGCAGTTTAGAGTGTCGGAATGTTTGTGGTGCTGGCCACTCAGAACACACATATACATAAGTACACACATATACATGCATATACATATACACATATACATAAGTACACGCACACACACATATGTACACATAGACACAAATCCATATATATACATACATACACACACAAAACACATATATATAGACTGGGACACAGGAAAGAGAAAAAGCCACAGCAGCGTGTGGCCGGGTACAGCTAGTTTATTCTAATTGACATGTTTTTAATTGTCTTGCTTTCCATTTCCCTTCCCATTCCTTTTTAGTTATCTTTGTTCCTACTTCTTCCTCCCATAATTATCTTAATGTTAGTCTTTTCTTTTTTCCTGTGTCTTTAATTAGTTTTATATATATATATATATATATATACACACACACACACAGTATATGTGTGTATATATATATATATATTGCTTGTTGTTCCTTTTAATTGCTCGCTATTTTCTCTTTTTAATCCTTTCATTACTAATTCCTCAAATTGTGTTATTTTTTCCAGTTTTATTTCAGACCCACTAACTTTTATTCCATTTTTCTAATTGAATCCAATGGAGCCAAGAAATATTTATTCCTCTCAATTCTTCTCTCATTTTTACCTTTTCCATTTTTTGTTCTATCCAATTTCCTACCCCTTTTAGTTCCCCTTTTTCAAATAGAGCACCGTTTTCTCAATCAGCATTTTCTGTAAACAAATGCCTATGCAGAAACAGGCCAATATGGCAGTAAATAACATTTGTGAAAATTTCCTTTTAAAACTATGTCTCTTCCAGCTTGAGTGAAGTATTGAGAAAGTCAGGCAACAAACCTCTATATCTGCCAGTCTCTACTGATTTGCTATCTCCATCAATACTAGCAGCTGCTTGCTGGTAAGTGGGGTGTGAGGGACTTCCACAGTCCCTATATAGCCCCTTACAAATATATATAGCAGTGGCTACATAGGGATCATTGTAGCAGTGGCAATGAATAACTGGAGGGTACATATTTCTAACTGCCCAGCAGGATTCCGGACACGGTTTCTTATATAGCAAAAATACGCCAATAAGTTTGATACACATAGAGCAAACTCATTTCCACGCTAAAGAAAAGAACACCAGGGGGGAAGTTGCAAAACAGTAGTATCTCAGTTCCTGCCAAACGCAATTTGAATTTCAGATTACAAGATTATGGTTCTAGAGTGTGTGTACATTCAGTGTCAAGCTATTCTGATAAAGAAGTAAGGAGAACCTAAAAGAAACACTAAGCCCAGGGGAACTCCAGGAAAGAAACAATCAGAGACAGCTAATCACCTCTCAACAAAGGATTCCCCCAGGCACTAACAAGCCACACCTAAAAACTGTCAGGCCATCAAATGTTAATCAAGGTAGCCAACTGAAACATTCATGCCTACCTCCAACAGACAAGAGTTTTTTCTCCCACCCTGGACATTCCATAGATATATAAACCATTTTTTCCTAGTTTCCAACAGACCTCAAACCCTCTGAGGATGCCTGCCATAGATGCAGGCGAAACGTCAGGAGAGAACATGGCCACATAGCCTGAAAAACCTACAACAACTCAGTGGTTGCAGCCATGAAAGTCTTTGACAATACAAAACCCCTGTTTACTTTCCCTGACGTGGAACCACTTCTGGCAGGGACCAGAAAATTTAATAATTATGTAAGGTAAAAGTAAAGGTTTCCCCTGACATTAAGTCTAGTCTCGTCCAATTCTTGGGGGGCTGGCGCTCATCTCCATTTCTAAGCCAAAGACTCAGCGGTGTCCGTAGATGCATCCAAGGTCATGTGGTCAGCATGACCGCATGGCGAGCCATTACCTTCCTGCAGGAGTGGTACCTATTGATCTACTCACACTTGCATGTCTTAGAACTACTAGGTTGGCAGAAGTTGGGGCTGTTAGCGGGAGCTCACTCCACTCCCCGGATTCGAACCGCCAACCTTTCAGTCAGCAAGTTCAGCAGCTCAGCAGTTTAACCTTCTGGGCCACCAAGGGGCCTTTAAGTATGTATACAGGTATGTATAAAACAGAAATAAAGTTTGCATTTAAACTTGGGTCCTTTTGACCAAAATTCCTTATTATGCACATATATACAAATGCAGGGGTTCCAAAATATTTAAAACATCCAAAATACTTCTGGTTCCTGGATAAGGAATACTCAAACTGTCCAGCACTGTGAACAGCAGTAGATGACAGAGAAAAACTTGATTTATTTGTCTGTTGGCTCAGTGGACAGCAACATAGGGAGAAAGGAACCCTAAAGTGAATGTCAACGTGAAATGTTGAAGGATATGCATGCATGTGTTTCTTTTAGCACATAACCACAATTTTATTATCTTTTCCTATGAAGCCATCTAATCTATATTTTGTATTTACCCCACCCCTAAGCAGTACAGATCCCCCTTTGCAAATTCTTTGAAATGACTTGAGTTGCAACCTTAGTGAAGTGACTGATTAACTGATCACAGAAAATCTTTCTTGCACATCAGAGGAGAGCACATGATTGGGCTCTTACCAGTTTCCTGTTATCTTTGGCTCCAGTTTGGGGGCTGATGCATTGCAGGACACCCAACAGACACCATAGCTGGAACTAGGCTTATGAACTGCAACATTGTCCCATTATGAAGAAGGCGCCCACTGTTGCCATCCTGTTGTTTTGGTGAGAACCTGAATGGACAAGGACTGAGGGTGACTTGAACTAGGAGGGAAGGATATTTACATAAAAGCATATGGGGGTGTTTAAGTTCTCTGAGGGTTTAAACATCAGCATGAATTGGAGATGAAGTTTCGGTAGCTCATGTTGCTTCGGAGGCATGTTTTCTATTGTTCTGTGTGCCCCCGGTGACGCAGTGGATTAAAGTGCTGAGCTGCTGATCTTGCTGATTGAAAGGTCACAAGTTCAAACCTGGGGAGTGGTATTAGCCCCAGCTTCTGCCAAGCTAGCAGTTCAAAAACATGCAAATGTGGGTAGATCAATAGGTACCGCTTCAGCGGGAAAGTTACGGTGCTCAATGCAGTCATGCTGGCCACATGAACTTGGAGGTGTCTACAGACAATGCCAACTCTTCAGCTTAGAAATGGAGATGAGCACCAACCCTCAGAGTTGGATACGACTGGACTTAATGTCAGGGAAAACCTCTCAGTTCATCTAAGAATGAATGGCTCTAGGTCAGTGGTTTTCACTCAACCTGAGGGTTCCCAGGTGTTTTGGCCTACAACCCCCAGAAATCTCAGCCAGTTTACCAGCTGTTAGAGTTGGAGGCCAAAATATCTGGGGACCCATAGGTTGGGAACCACTGTTCTAGGGAGTGAAAATGTTGAGTAGAACGTCTCACATACATATGTCCACCAGGAGACACATGCAGACATAGTAGACCGGGCATCAACTGGCAGGGATCTCATTGTGATAGGAAACTGTTCAGAAGTGGTTGTTTTTGATTTTTCAGGTTGCTCTCCAGCTCAAGAGGAGAAGATGTTCAAACTAGGTAAGAAAATGCCCAGGCAAATTGTTTTATTGCTATAATGTCTCAGAACCATGGACTTCTGAAATGGGTTTTTGGCATCTGAATGGTTTTCAGGCTTGAAAAATTAATGTGCAAAACACGCATGTTGTGACATAGAGATCATTGAGCATCTACTAATGTTTGATGCTACAGAGAAATCAGTAACTTGACTGTTGCACCCATTATTATGTGGCTTTGTTTTTGTTTCCTTGCTTTAGTGAGAGCCTTCCTGCTCCAAACATCTCCTTGATTCCTAAACGGAGAATCATGCTAAGAGGAAACGCTACTATTGTCTGCAATGTATCTGTCTCCTCAAGGGTGAATTTTCACTTGGAAAAAGATGAGCAGATAATAACCACTTCTACAGAAGGAATCAATGGAAGTGCTTATTTCCCCATCACTAATATGAGTCCAGAGCAAGGTGGAGTGTACAAGTGTTGTTATAATAGTTCAAGCCTCTCCCCAGCAACATGCAGCGAGCCTCTAGAGCTTCTGATAACAGGTAAGAAACCTTTCACAGAATAGTCACAGACTATTTCAACATCTTGGAAAATATCCCGGGATCACTTGAACCTGGCTCTATGGTGAAGATGCTGTTTTGTTCTGCTAGATCACAACTTCTTAAACTGTGGATCCCAACCTCAAATTGTATTCTCTTAACTTAATATTGGGGTCACAAAAATTTGACAATAGTAAAAGGTTTCTTGAACATGCAGTGTTTACAGTGGACTTTGCAGAAAATGCTTCAGCTGTATGTCATAAAAAGAAAGACCATCCTGCTTAGCATGCCTTGCAAATACTGATTTCAGTAAATTTTTAATTTGTATATATTATACAGTACATCTAGGTTCATGTAAAATTACTCACATGAAAAGGATTGTGGGGAAAAAATTCTCAGGTGAAAAGGGGTCACAAGTGGAAAAAGTTTAAGAATCCCGGCACTAGATGAGAGACAGAATATGGATAGGATGTGAGGAAAGTTTCCATCCACCAATGATTTCATGTTACAGCAGTGCAGCGATAAATGTAAATGTTGCCCAAAGGTGCAAGAGAACCTAAAATGCCTAGAAATATCATATTTCAGTAGTTCTCAACCTTCCTAATGCTGCGACCCCTTAATACATTTACTCATGTTGTGGTGACCCCCAACCATAACATTATGTTCATTGCTACTTCATAACTGTAATTTTGCTACTGTTATGGATCATAATGTAAATATCTGATATGCAGGATGTATTTTCATTCACTGGACCAAATTTGGCAAAAATACCGGTATGCCCAAATTTGAATACTAATGGGGTTGAGGGAGGGGTTAATTTTGTAATTTGGGAGTTGTAGCTGCTGGTTTTATAGTTCACCTACAATCGAAGAGCATTCTGAACTCCACCAACAATGCAATTGAACCAAATTTGGCACACAGAACTCCAATGACCAAGAGAAAATACTAAAAGGGTTTTGGTGGGCATTGACCTTGAGTTTTGGAGTTGTATCTGGACCAAACTTGACATGAATACTAAATATCCCCAATTGTGAACACTGGTGGAGTTTGGGGGAAATAGACCTTGACATTTGGGTGTTGTAGTTGCTGGAATTTTATAGTACACCTATGATCAAAGAGCACTCTGAACCCAACCCACAATGGAACTGCACCAAACTTGTCACACTACCTACATGGCCAGCATTGAATACTAGTGGGGTTGGGGGGGCTGTTTTTGAATTCTGGGGGTTCTATTTCACCAACATCAAAAAGGAATAGAGGGCCAGATGGAGAGATCTTCAGCCTTCTCTGCCAAAAAGGTTCCTAAGACCATCAGAAATATGTGTTTTCTGATGGTTTTTGGCAACCTCTCTGAAACCCCCTTCATGACCCCCACAGGGGGTCCTGACCCCTAGGTTGAGAAACACTGACATATTTTGTCAGATGTGGGTAACTTGGCCCCATGGATACAAAGATTTTATTATAGTCACCCTTTTGCATTACTAAATTCTAAGCTTTCTATTGATAAGTGGATCCATCTTGATCTTAGAAAGGTTTACATTTTCCCACTACCAAATTTATTGTGTCCTGTTTCCATACAAACTCAATTCCTTCCAAAAATCCAACCTATTCTGTACACATATTTCATATATATCTGCTGGATACGGTGCCAGGGCCAATCGTGGATATCAAAATCCTTGGATGCTCAATTCCATTATGTATGATGGCATAAAATGGCAAAACCATGTCCTTTAAAGAAATGCAAAATCGAGGTTTGCCTTTTCAAATTTTTTATATCTTTTCAAGTCATAGATGGTTTAATACATTTTTGTATAGTTCCTAAGGGTGTGGTTGATGATGACACATTTGTTCTGTCTTTCACACCATTCACTGTAAACTAGTAAACATATGGACTTCCAGCCTCAAATTAAGCTTAGTTCAATGTTTGGGTGCAGGGTGTATATTATGGGGCGAAGTTCTTTTTTTAAAAAAAAAAAAACCTTGATGGAGTGAATGCATCCCTCTTCCTTGCTGTTTTCCTGCTCTTCACAGATCCACGTCTAGCGAGGCCAACTATTCGTCTTATTCCTAGAAAGATTATTTACAAAGGAATCAACGTTAGTTTTCAATGCTCAGCCAGAAGGCCCGTCCAGGGGTTCTACCTTCATAAAGATGGGCATAAATGGAAAGACCTGCCTGTGGAACTACATAAAGAAAATGTTACATTTTCCATTAGCAATGTGAATCATAGTTGTGGAGGCAAATATTCATGTACTAGCTACACGTCATCTTCATGTCATTTGATCTCAAAGTCGAGCAATGAAGTAGAACTGTTTGTTGTAGGTAAGCAAATCCCTCATCTCCTCAAGACTAGCAAACTTCGTGAATCGGCTAGCGGCGTTTTTGTCCTGTGGTGTTTCTTCATTTGAAAAATGCAGATGTTTCCATAAGCAAGGGTAAGAGTACTGCGCATGGTGGTACTGACTCTTGATTTGATTGTTCCCAAAGAAATTTCAGTAGGATTATTTGACTTTTTAGACACATTCCCTCAATTTCTCACCCCCCTCCCCCTGACTATTTTGGTTTAGGAATACAAAAGAATAATGCGGAGTAGTGGACCACTCTCCACAGTTCAATTCTCAGGAGTGTACCTTTATACAACAGGCTTTACTGGCTTTAGTTGTTGTGATAGATCTATTGTGCATGAGAAAGGAAGTGAATATACACTGCTTCTCTAAACAAAATCCAAAGTTCACAGCTACCCCTGAGTATATACTGTTTGTGAAACTCTTGCAGTACTGTTAAAGACAACTGTGGTTAATGCACCACTGGAAAAGCAAGATGCTTTCACAAAATTGGGCAAGAAAAGCCTTCCAGTTTCTTCTTCCAAAAACATCTCTCTCAACTTCCTGGGTTGCAAGCTGCTTTATTTAATGTGCTTCTGTATCGATCAGGACAGTGTTAAAGCTTGGATAGGATTGGCTGGATCTGTTACATCTAAGGGACAATAAGAGGCATTATCCTTTCCTTATGCATCTTTAGAACCAAGGAAAACACAGAATTACAATCCTTGGCAAGAAAGGAGAAGGGATTCTCATTGTCCAATGTCTTTGTTTGCACAGACAGCACATATCCCAGGCCAGCCATCTCTCCAAGTCCCATAATGTTGGTTCCTCCAGGAGGAAATGCCACAATCCAGTGTAAAAGCAAAGAGCCATCCTTGAAGTTCTTCTATCTTCAAAAGTCTGGAGATGAGATGCCTCAGCAGCCCCCGAAGACCAATAAAACTGTGGCCGAATTCCACATTATGAATGCAAATAAGAACCATACTGGAGAATATAGCTGTAGATACAGCACTAAATCAGCACCTTTAATTGTCTCAAAAATGAGCAACCTCACTCGACTGGTCATAACAGGTAAAAATATTAATTTTGCACCTGTCACCCATTATGTTATGAGTTGGGAGATGGAAGAGCTATTCTCACCTCACATCCCTACAGCACACACATGCACACACACCATTCCACGTCTCCTCCTTGCCTGCAGCTACACTACCTGTTGTACACTACTCTTTAAGATAAAATCCCACAAGTCTTCATTGGGATTTGATTTAACTTTGGTGATACACAGTGATATCTCCAGTGGCCTTCTATGGCTTCATTCAGTTCTTTTAAGAAAAGTACTCTTGTGGGACTAAAATCCCTGGTCATTTCCAGTGACTGGTGTGTCTCAGCAAGGATCATAGTGTGTGGGCTTTCATCAACTGCAAAGCATGCATTCACCCCCATGGAAGAACCAATCATCAAGGCTAAAAGTGCTCTTAAATAAACAAATTCTTAAGCCTTTTCCCTCCCCTTCCAGATCAGTTCCTCCCTGTTCTGTCTTTGTCTCAACTGGACACTGGAAAGATTATTGTGCCCAGGTCAGGGTGAGCTCCTGGCCTTTAGCCCAGCTTCTCCCTACCCAGCAGTTTCAAAAACAGCAATGTGAATAGATAAATAGGGAGGTATTTAAGGCGCCCATAAGTAAATGCCAGAAAAATGCTGGCAATTTGATCAAGAAGGAAGTTTATGAACAAAAAACTTTTCAGCAGAGAAAGTGGAGTGACAACACCCCCCTGGCCGGAACCAAGCACAACCTCCAAGATGCAGAAGATGGGAAAGCCTATATATACCTCTATCTACGTGCAGTTGTCTGTCTTGTCAGTGTATAAAGTTATTGAATGTTTGCCGTATATGTGTTCTGTGATCTTCTCTGAGGCCCCGTTGAGGTGATAAGGGCGGAATATAAATACTGTAAATAAACAAACAAACAAATAAATGTCACACAATAGTCATTCTGCAGTCAAACCGAGAGTCTCTGGGAAGTCCTTGTTCTAGTATCACATTTCATTTGGTGAAAGGGCCCAATCTTCAAAGCACAAAAGTGATATAATCCAGACTGCATTATCTGTTTTTTTCTTCTTTCCAGAGCCTCATCTCCCTAAGCCCAGTATCTCCCTGATCCCTGATGGAATTGTAATGCTGACCGGCAGAATGCGCATTGAGTGCACAGCCAATCGTTCAGGGAACCGATTCTACCTTTATAAAGGCATTGATAAAAAGCAGCTGCAAATTGTGATCACAGATGGCAACAGAGTGCTCTTCCCTATCAACAATTTGCACAAAGAAGATGCTGGGAGCTTCTCCTGTAGCTACATGAACCAGTCGGAATTCTTCACCGCTTCAGAAACAAGTGACAGCGTGACTTTGTTGGTCACAGGTCAGGGCTCTAAGTCAACTTTTGCAGACTAGCAAACACTAAAGCAAGATTCAAGGAGAGTCGGTCTGTTTCAAGTCCCAACTCATAAAGTCGACAAAAGGTTTTAAATATGTGTGAGTGTAGATGACAGTTGTCTCCAAATGAAACTTTGAACCTTTTTGGAGACTTTATGGGGTAGGTGTGTTGCATAAACCACTATACAAACGGAGCAGATTAGGTCCTTTCTCCCCTTGCTATCTTCCAACTGGAAGACAATCCATTTTGATAGAAAAGTGGAAGTGATAGCAGATTGCTTCCAATCCCTATGACCATGCATTGTAAAGACACATCATGGGTTAGGGGACATATCATAGTTTTACTTTTGCTAATTGGTCTAATCTGGACTGTTAAGTACTTTCCGTAGGGTTTTTCATCTGCCAGAAAAGATATCTTTGCACATGGGAATGAAACATCATGATTTCTCTTGCCATCCATAGTGTGGTGCTTTTCTAGATGCACAATCACACCCTGGCTGGCATCCTGTTAGAGTGTCATTTTGTGTCATTTTGGTTGGTGGTGTGCCCCAGGATTTTGTAAATGTAAAAAATGTGCCGCGGCTCAAAAATAGGTTGAAAAACACTGCTGTAAGTGACATATGCATATGTAAATCATGCTACTTATGTAAGGCATGGAAGACATATTTGGCTGTTGGCAGAGGTAGAGTTTACATGCAGATAGTGGCAGAGGTAGAGTTGCATATACAGTTAGTTACACATTGTGGTTGTGTATTATTATTATGCATTATATGTTGTTTGTTGTTTGTCTCACATTGCTTATTGTAAAATGTTCATTGTGCATTTCATCCCATCAATGACATGCATTTTCCAGTGTTCCTATTGTGGGGTTGCCTAGTGCTGGAGTAGTAAGTTACCACATGTGGATATTTATATAGCCGGTCTTCCATATTTATAGATTTATTTTTTTGTGGATTTGATTAATATTTAGGAGTTTTTAGTTCCTCAAGTGCAATTATATAGTCAACTTTTACCAGATATTAATCATAGAATCAAGCTGGAGGATATGGAGATCAACTTTCTAGGTACTCATGCCCAACTATATGGTCAACATTCAGTGAGAGTTGAGCACAGAGCCACACTAAATGACCTGGAGATTCCTAGGGATGTGTTCTTTCAGATTTAAAAAATAACATTTGTTTATTCACCTGTCTTCCATTTTTACAGTGAATTTGTGACTGTACTATACTGAGGGGATGTCAGATTGCAGCCCACATGTGTGGTCTAAATTTCAGAGTATGTTATCATGAGATGTAGTGATGGCCCCCATCTTGGATGGCTTTAAAAAGATACAGGAGATATATTAATGAAGGATGAGGCTATCAGGCCATCCTTGTTACAATGATGACATATTCCCTCTAGTATTTGAGGCACAGTGACTCTACTGATTTTGGAATAGTGCAAGCAGGGTGAGAGTAACTGTTTGAGTACTCCATGAACAAAAATGCCAATCTATATAATCCTTTGATTTGATGCAGATCCCTCTTGTATTGTTTGGCTCCATGCCATGGTGTCCTGAGATTTATAGTTTGGGAAGGCCTAGTAAAACTGCAACTCCCATTATTCCAATGCATTAAGCAATGGTAGTTACAGTGGTGTCAAACTATATTCATTCTGCAGTGTACATGTGCCCTAAGATGGAAGGTAAATCATATAGAGATTTTTTTAAAAAAAATCCCAGTCAAATACAACTGCCATTAAGTCCTGAGACCTTCATAGGAGATCACAGTTAAATAGTGTCCCCTTCAGGGTGAGAAAGGCAGCATATAAATGTCGTAAATAATAAATAAATAAATAAATAAATATGCAATCAAACAATGGGCTTCTCAATGCACTTAACTTGGCTGAACAAACCTCCTAATTTCCAATAATCATAACCATAACAATATATCTTAAACTATTTCCATCCTAAATGTGGAAAAAATAATGAATTTCTTATATTTACCAACTAGACCAGCTGGACTGGAACCATAAGAATGAAATGGTGATGCCATTGCTGACTCAGTTTTTCTTTTGCCCAGATCCCTCATTACCCAAACCCAGCATCTGCTCTGAGAACGTGAAGTTCGTTGTCCTTGAGAGCAATATCAGTGTCAATTGCGGAGAGTCAGCCCTGAATGGAAAATACTTTCTTCTAAAGGATGATCATGTAATGTCTCACCATAGTCTAGAAGCTAATGAGACCACATTTGTCATCAGCAATGCAACCTTAGCACATGGAGGGAAATATGCGTGTAGTTATAGCCACTCTTCACAGCCCTTTGTAATCTCATTGCAGAGCAAGAATGTGACCATCCAAATAACAGGTAAAAGAGCTACTCTGTACTTTACTCTTTGTTTGGGGCATTATTAGGAGTTTGCCTGTGGCATCTTGGTGCCAGTTTTGAAGGAAGGTCTTGGAGATCTGTTTTGTGTTGGACGGTTGGATGGATAGAGCAAATGGGTGCTGCATTATTAAATACTCAGTTCCTGCACTTGTAGTTTGGTGAGATACTGGAGTCTTCTGGTGGAGGACTCGTAATGCTCCCCCCCTAAACTGCACCCCCTATCATAGCACTATAATTACATACTGTGGAAAGGGCCCCAGGTCAGAAGAGTTAGCATCATACATAGTGATGTACAACTCAAACAGAATCCATTTCTGAAGGTTAGGTGCTATCCACTTTGTCAGGGTCTCTTTCCAAACATACTATATTTTTCACACTAGCAGATGAGAATGTGTGTGTATTCATTATATTTATTCTAGAAGGTACACTTACATCAGTTTCAAAAGGCACACTATCAATGGGAATATAGTCATGCCAGCCATGTGACCTTGAAGGCACCTATGGACAATGCTGGCTCTTTGGCTTAGAAATGGAGATGAGCAACCGTCCCTGTCCCCCAGAGTCAGACACGATTTAGATTTATTGTCAAGGGCAAACCTTTAACTTTACCCTCAATCACTGTTGTGTGGCTACTAATAATACAAAAAGGGAGGGAGTCTTTGCAAACAAACTCATATTGAGGTGAATTCACCCAAGGTCTGTTTAAGATGAATTTGCCATAATGTGTGTGCAAAAGGAGGGTCTATGCAGATTGGGAAAATACGATGCAAATAAGGATTTCCATGGGGAAAACCCAGTTCTAGTGGATTTTATAACTGATTTCATTGTTATCTTGAATCATACATTTGTGACCCACTCTTAGTCCAGGGGAGATGGGTGGTGCTGTAGAAGTGTGTGCATTAAGTGCCTTTATGTTGTCACTGGGTTGCTGTGCTTGCGGGGAGGTTGAGGGTTGCTCATCTCCATTTCTAAGCCAAAGAGCCAGCATTGTCCAATTGATGCCTCCAAGGTCATGTGGCCGGCAGGACTGCATGGAGCACCATTTTCTGGGCTTTATGGCTATGTTCCAGAAGCATTCTCTCCTGGCATTTCACCCACATCTCTGGCGGGCATCCTCAGAGGCTGTGAGATCTGTTGGAAACTAGGCAAGTGAGGTTTATATATCTGTGGAATATCCAGGGTGGGAAAAAGAACTGTTGTCTGTTTGAGGCAAGCGTGGATGTTGCAATTGGCCAGCTTGATAAGCATTGAATGGCCTTGCAGCTTCAAAGCATTGCTGCTTCCTGTCTTTATTTGCTTTGCAGATCCTACTCTAATGAAGCCCAGCATTTCTTATTCTCCAAGTGGGATGACCCGTCTGGGATCCAACATCAGAATTCTCTGCAGAGTCCATAATCTCAGCAATGCATTCCATCCGAACAGTACTTTCTACCTTTATAAGATTTATACTATAAAAAGTACTGGTGATGAGGAGGACCACAAACCACAAATTATGCAACCAGACAACCATACAGCTGAATTCTTCATCAGCATTGTGAAGAAAGAGCAAGGAGGAAAATACCACTGCAGTTACAAACCTCCGTCCAGGTCCTTGATGTCAGAACCCAGTGACCCTTTGGAAATTTTTCTGTTGGGTAAGTATCCTAATTCAGCATTTTTCAAAATAATAATGATTGAGATGTAATGTGGTATAGAATGTCCAGATTTACTTTAATCTGGACCAGAGTTTGAATGTCTCTATTGATCAATAGATACACATGTATGTATATATTTATGTATATGGATTATAACTTTCAGAATCTCCCAAGCTATGCTAGGACTGAAGTAAAAAGCCAGTAGCTCAAAAAACGAATATCTTCTTGTTCAGTGGGAGCACATGTCGACTTTAGATTTGAGTGTGCATACAGATCAATAGACCAAATAAGCCCGGATTTTGTTCCTATTCTTTCCACTTTTATTTTGGAGATCCATATGTGTTTTCATTTCCAGATCCACAGGTTGGTTTATTTTGGTCCAGTGTTAAATTGGAAAGAATAGGACCAAAATCTGAGACTTTTCATCCAGCTCACTGCCCTTTACCCAGGAGTTCTCTTAAGGTGGTAATTTACTTCCATTTTCCTCCTTTCTTTCTGCACACAGATCCCCAATTAGACCAGCCAACTATTTCCATGATTGGGAATACAGTGACTGGGGAGAATGTTACCATCTCATGTACAATTAGCAGTTCAAATATGAAGTTCTATCTCCATAAGAATGGAAAGCCAGTTCCAGGCCTTGAAATGGAGACTGATTTTGACATGGGCACATTTTTTATCGCCAATATCAGCTTGGAACACAGTGGGAAGTATAGTTGTAGCTATACAGCTGTTGGTAACCCTTTTGTATACTCACCGCCCAGTGAAATCTTGCAGCTTTTGGTATCAGGTATGGTACCCACTCTTGATTTTTATTCATTTATTGTGTCAGAAGCGACTTGAGAATACAGTTATATTGTATAGAAAAACCACAGACAAAGTTACAAACCTGGCATTATACTAAATATCCTTTGACTACTTCGAGTGCTTCTGGTGTCACTGTAAGAAGGTTGTGCATTGTGCATGTGGCAGGGCTCAGACTGCATTGTAGTAAGTGGTCTGTGGTTTGCTCTTCTCCACACTTGCATGTCGTGGTCTCCACTTTGTGGCCCCATTTCTTAAGGTTGGCTCTGCATCCCTTGGTGCCAGAGCACAGTCTGTTCAGCACCTTCCAGGTCGCCCAGTTTTCTGTGTGCCCAGCAGGGAGTTTCTCATCCGGTCTCAGTGACTGATTGAGGTTCTGGGTTTTAGTCTGCCACTTTTGGACTCTTGCTTGCTGAGGACTTCCTGCAAGTGTCTCTGTGGATGTTAGGAAGCTATTTCTCGATTTGAAGCATTGGCTTGTTGGCTTAAAGCCAAACAGAGGATGGACCAGAGATGTTAATGCCTTGGTCCTTTTATTACAGGCTCTACTTCCTGGTAGATGTCAGGTGGTGCAATACCGGCTAAATAGTATAATTTCTCCAGTGGTGTAGGGCATATACATCCTGTGATAATGTGGCATGTCTCTTGATGATATCTTGGTATTTCAGCATTGTGTGTTAATAATAAAGCATTGAGGTCTAATTACTCAGTGGGATAAAATCAAGTGTAAGGAAAGCATAATCTATGGACTCCATGCAGTCCTAAAGTCATTTCTAGAGACCCCTGTCCCTCAATGTGCCCCTCAAACAATTTGAGTATAACATAGTTTTCATACATGGAAGCCTCTAGGAAGAGTTGTTTGACAAGAAATCCTAACTCACCCCAAACCAGATTTCCAATTGAATGTGCAAACAAGTGTGAAATGTGGATTTCAGTGCACAATACACATTTGCATGTGCAAAGTAGGTCTGTGCAATCCATGGTTCTAAATAGTTCTAAAGTACTTACAAAACAAAAGTTCTGGTGATGAACATTCCAGAACTCTAACAAAACTTTCTAAATTTTGTTATAAATGTCAGTTCCTGTCTTTAAAAATTGCCAATAATGAAATAATAGTAAAATTTTGTAAGTTTTGTTAGAGTTCTGAAATGTTCACCACCAGATCATTTGTACTGTAAGTACTTTAGAACCATTTAGAACCATGGATTGCACAGGCCTAGTGCAAAGGCAGCTCTTGTGCAAAGACAAATCTTCTTCTGCAACTTTCAACTGAATGTGGACTTCCACATCTGACCAAAACATTCAGTTGTTTGTTTAGGAGAGCACAAATATGCCAATGTCACTAAGGAGATGTCAGTCAAGAAATACCATTCTTCCCATATTTATTTTTTCTCACTTCCCTAGAGATCATTATTCATTTATTTATTTTGAATATTCAAATTTCATAATTTCCCTTATTTAAATTTATATAAAATTTAAACACTGTGGTCTTGTATCAGGAGGCTATCTCCAGGGCATATGCCTCCAGGGGGTCACTTTCAGAATTTTGCCCTCTTTATACTTATACATAAATATCAGGATTGTTCTTTATAAAACAGTAGTTTGTCTTCTTCCTTTTTAATAACTTTTGTTGTCTTGTTGCCTGACCATACATTTTGATCACACTTCAATTTTTAAATATGTCATCTGTTGTTGGGATGGCATAAACTGTGGATGATGATCTTCCTATCCATATTCATATGGGTCTAGAATAGATCCTGATTAAACTTGTCTCATTCTAGAGAAACCAGATTACACTGTGTCAAACATCATTCACTGTGTCATTGGAGCCTTGATTCTTCTTCTGCTTGGCTGTCTCATGACTTTGGATTGCCACAGCACAAAAGTATATGAAGTCAACCCCCAACAACGCTCAAAAGAGGAATCCTTGGGTGAACCCACTTTGTCACCAGCCCTGGATGCAGACCCAGATCCAGCACCACCAACTAATCAGGTAAATGGGAAGGGAATGATGGTATATGTAGTTGTTCAAACTTTGGGGAAACAGTCCTGTCCTCTTCACTTGTTTGATCATTTTCTCCAAGTTGCAATGTTTTCAAAAGTAGAACTAAGCCTTGCCTTGAGAGGAAAATTTGAGAACAATTTTGTGACATTTTCAGAGAATAAGGATATATAGATAGATTGCTACAAGCAACAATGTAAAAAGTGAGCAAAACCTAGCTAAAAATGTTCCTAAAGTAGAAATGAGAACCTCACATATCAGGGTGAGGTCCCACTGTGAATTAGAAGCCCTTGCCAATTTAATGCATACCGAAGTCCTATGAGAGTGGATTCCACAATTTCGAAGCAACCACAAAGAAGGCTTGAGCAAACTTTGGTCCTCCAGGTGTTTTGGATTTCAACTCCTACAAATCCTAACAGCATCAGGCCCCTTCCTTTCCCCCTCAGCCACTTAAGCAGCTGAGGGGCAAAAGGAAAAGGCCCGAGGCTGTTCGGATTTGTGGGAATTGAACTCCAAAACACCTGGAGGGTCGAAGTTTGCCCATGACTGCTCTATCATATCCTCTCAAAACAGGCACCTGTGATAGTGAGGGGATCCAGAGAAAACTCTCCTCCCAAAGTACCAAAGTTCTTCCATACAGGTTTATATATATTCCATTGCTGGTGGCACAATGGATTAAACCTTTGTGCTGGCAGGACTGAAGTCTGGCAGGTCACAGGTTCGACTCTGGAGAGAGCGTGGATGAGCTCCCGCTGTCAGCTTTGCCTCCCCATGTGGGGACAGGAGAGAAGCCTCCCACAAGGATGGTAAAACATCAAAACATTCGGGCATCCCCTGGGCAACGTCCTTGCAGACAGCCAATTCTCTCACACCAGAAGCGACTTGCAGTTTCTCAAGTCACTCTTGACTCACACACACAAAAAATCTTTAGTATCATACATTTGTATTAATCTTTTTTTATGCTTAACATCCTAGGAATGAACAATCCTTTGACTTGTCCATAAAAGCACGACCCGTGTTTGTAAGTACAATATGAAGATGTACTCAAGCTGCATGAGACTACTTTGCTTTTGCCTAATCATAGAGGAAACATCAGTGGATCATAAGGCATGTTGAGAAGAAATTTTATTTACCTCATACACTTCACAATTATAAAATCCCTAATGTTATTCTTCCTCTTGCCTGTGGAAAGATCATTTCAAACTTCTGGGGTCAAAGGAACTAGCATAGTATTAACATCTTCTGCTCTCAATCACAACCTAGCCTTATCTTTTTGAATAGTTTCTGCCTGATCTGGACAGCAGCCTGCGAAGAGGAAAAAGGCATAACGAAAGAGGACTCACATCTTTCTTCATGTAGTGTTTTGTGTGTTGCACTAGCAAAATCAAGATTTGAATCCCTGCTCAGTCATGGAAACCCACTGGGATGACCTTGGGCAAGTCAGACTTTCCCAACCTCCGAGGAAGGCAATGGCAAACCACCTCTAAATAAATATTGCCAAGAAAATCCTATTATAGGCTCACCTTAGGGCAGTGGTTGCCAACCTTTTCTTGGCCAGCGACAACTTGAACAGAGACCACTTGGACCAAGGACCACTCTCCAACATTAGTACCAAAAGGGTTATGAATCAGTTTTTTTGTCAACTTTAGATTCGGTTTGGTTATTTGCGGTGTTGATTCAGAAAATTGTATTGGATAGACCACATCAGCTCTAGTTTCTGATACAGAACCTATGCCATCCAATAGTTGCCATCTGCTTGCCCACAGAAAACCATATTTGATAAGCCTCAGCCCTATAAGAGGGTTTTGCAAGACCAGTCACTCTTACTGTAACAGTGTAGTAATGGTGAGGCCATGGACCATACTTTAGTTCTTGCAGACAACTGGTGGTCCATGGACCACAGGTTGGGAACCACTGCCTTACAGTCATCAAAAATCAGAAACAACTTGAAGACACAGAACAACAACAATCCACACTACATACACAAAGAGCTTTTTAGGAAGACAGGGTTCTTGATCATAAATCCATGGCTTAGACTGGGCTGGGAATTAAGTGCATCTCCACATATAATCTCAAGCAATGGTAAGAGATGCTAGGATTGCAACCCAACAACATCCAAGGAGCCACATGATTCCCTCCCTTGGTTCAGTCTTATATTTTTAATTTGTTTTAATTCTGTAAACCGCTCTGGGCTCCAGAGAGAGTGGTATATTAAGTTGAACTAATAAATAAATAAATAAATAAATATATGTGTGTTGCCTCCAAGTTGTCTGTCTGTTTATGAAGACCCCGTGAATTTCAGTAGGGTTTTCTTAGGCAATAAATACTCGGAGGTAACTTTTCCTGATCTTTCCTTTGAAATATAGCCTACAATACCCAGTATCCATTGATGGTGTCTTATTCAAGTACTAACTAGAGTTGACACTGCTTAGCTTCCAAGACTAGATAGGGCCTGGTGCCTTTAGAATAATGAGGCCTTTGGTCTAATCTCTCATCTTTCCAAATATGTCATTAGCCTGAAGTAAAATATATCTCTACATATGCATATTATATCCATTATTGCCTAAATAATCAAATTTATATAGGATCTTGTATTCAGGCCCGGATTAACACCTTTTTGCGCCCTAGGCCACACTTTGGAATTACACTCCCTTTAAACCAACCTATCCCCCACACACACACACCACTCAGACCCACACTTGGCTGGCTTTCGCCATGGTGCCTCCGGAGCAGAAGAGAAAGGTGAGTAGGCACCATCCCGCCACCTCCAAGGTCCCATTCCCACCAGCTTGAAAGCTCCGCTGTGCTCTGAAAGTCTCCTCGGGAGGCTTGGGGAGAGCACAGCGGGTGCAAACTCGCTCCAAAGGCACACGAGAGAGAGAGAGAGAGAGAGAGCAAGAGAGTGAGAGAGAGAGCGAAAGTGAGAGAGAGCAAGAGAGAGAGCAAGAGAGAGAGAGAGCACAAAAGAGCAAGAGAGAGAGAGAGCAACAGAGAGAGAGAGAGAGAGAGAGAGAGAGAGAGAGAGAGAGAGAGATGTCTGCTTGGCGTGCGCTCCCGCAGACCGAGGGAGGATTCAGGTTGAGGTTTGTGCGGCTTTTGTTCAGCTGCTCCCGAAGGCAGGAGAGCCAAACCCTGACCTTGATCCTTCCCTCCCTCCCGCAGCTCCCTTTGGCCAAGCAGGCCGCCCCGGTTTGGTACAAGAGCGCAGGAGCGAGCCTGGGTTGGTGTGGTCTCGTGCTGGAGACCTGGGAGAGGTCCACCCAAGCAACGCCCTTTCTCTCCCCTCTTCCTCCCTCCCTCTCTTCCTTCTTTACTTTCTTCCTTTCCTCCTAGTTGCCTCCTACTCCTCCTTCTTCCCTCCCTCCCACCGCCCTCTCCTGGACTCTGCCGCTCAGCTCTGGCTGCAGGAATTTGCAGTCTGCTGCTGGGGGAGCCGGGCAAGTCGCCATGGAGATGGCTTCCCCGGGAGCCAGGAGGTCAGGCCAGCCAGAGACCCGCGGGCAGCCCAGAGAGCGAGAGACTTTGCCGGGAGAAGGCGCGAGGAGGGGCATAAGAAAGGGGGAAAGAGGGGTGCAGGCCATGTTTTATTTTATTTTTTTGGTCCATGATCTGCACCCCTCCTCGGCATGCGCCCCTAGGCCATGGCCTATGTTGGCCTTATGGGTAATCCGGCCATGCTTGTATTGCCATAAAGCAGAGTTGGGCAGCTGTGCTTCTCCAGGTAATATTGGATGGAAAAATCCATCAATTGTACCTTCAAGATGATTGAAAAAATCCAGAAACATCTTGAGGTGTATCTGTTTCCTATTATTGCCATAGAGGCAAGTGTCTCTGGACTACAGAGGTGGGGATGAACTCCTAGTTCCAAACTTAAATTCCACAACCTCGCTCACACACTATCTCATGAGCGCTTTTATCAACCATTACATAGACCAGCTCCCTCTTTGGTCTTCCTTAGCTTAGTGATCCTTACCAACAAAAGGGAATGATGATGCTAAGGCTTCTAATAGTCAGTTTTGAAGCCACGTTGTCTCTAGCTCGACTACATACAGTCTTGTTCACTGTGGATATCCACATTATATCTGAAGTCACAGGAAACTCACAACTCTGCAATATCTACCACATCATCTGGGTGCTGAGCTGTCTCAATCTGTAGGAAAAAATCTCTTGTGGTGAACTCCCCAAAGGGTTTGTATCTAGACGGATATCAACCCACTCTTCTCTTAAGATCTTCAGCTCAGCCCTTGCATGAAAGTACCACTTCTGTTTCTGAGATCCAGATAATCCTTTCTGTAATTCCAGGACATTTCGGCTTTTCCCCCTACTTCCTTTCTCAAGCATGTTTGTTCTGCCCAGCAGGGTGAGTTCCAGTGCTTCCTTATTCATAGCCTTTACGCCTGTGCTGGAACTGCCCAAGTTCCAGATCTCTTTGTCTGGTTTCCTCACCCATAGTTTTAGAATGGCCACTTTTATGTTAGTTTTTATGAGGGTGGAGTTTAGGAAAACTCTTCCTGGTTTGTGTCAGCCATTTTGTTTGCCCCTTTTGCCTGAGGAAAAGGAGCCATTTTGTGTCAGTTATTTGGCCACGCCCCTTTTGCCTGAGGTAAAGGAGCCATTTTAGATCATAGACCACTAGGAAATCTTTGAGGCAGGACATGTCTTCAGTTGGTCCCAGAGATTCAGGCTTGGACAAGCCATTTCAAGTCAATAATGTATAACCAGTTGTACTTCATAACCAGTTGTACTATATAACCAGTTGTACTTCATAATCAGTCAATATTATATAACCCGTGAATACTATATAACCAGTTGTACTTCATAACTAGTTGTGCTATATAACTAGTCAATACTATATAACCGGTTGTACTTCATAACCATTCAATACTATATAACCAGTCAATACTATATAACCAGTTGTACTTCATAATCAGTTGTACTCTATAACCAGTCAATACTATATAACCAGTTGTACTTCATAACCATTCATACTCTATAACCAGTCAATACGATATAACCAGTTGTACTTCATAACCATTCAATACTATATAACCAGTCAATACTATATAACCAATTGTACTTCAAAACCAGCTGTACTCTATAACCAGTCAATAACATCTAACCGGTTGTACTTCATAACCATTCAATACTATATAACCAGTCAATACAATATAACCAATTGTACTTCATAACCAGCTGTACTCCATAACCAGTAAATAATATATAATTAATTGTTCTTCATAACTAGTGTACTCTATAACCAGTCGATACTATATAACCAGTTGTATTCTGTAACCGGTCAATACTATATAACCAGTTGTACTTCATAACCAGCTGTACTCCATAACCAAAAACACACCAAGGATGTATGCAAAAGCACACCAGTGTGGACAATCCTATATATGTAATCCGGGAAAGTATAGTATCGCTGCCCTATCTATAGTAAAGCATGAATGTGGGGCATGTAATGATGTGATGAACCACCAGGTGGTGCAGTATCTCACAAAAGGTATATAGTTACAATAATATATGCAAACCAAATCTCAATAGTAATGTGTGAACACTGCAGGACATCGATGCATCAAAATAAACAGTATATAACAGTGAAAGCAATGGTAAAGCCCGCATACATCAGTAAAACAATGTGAGGGACGAGTATCACAGTATACAGTATCGGACTACATTACCCAGGTAGCTAGCGCGCAAGTCTCGTGAATAGTCCCGCGATCGTTCCCTTCGTATTGCAGTGGCTCTCGGGACTACAATACCCAGTGTGCCATGGGGGAAAGTTCAAATCTCGTAGAGGTAATGCAGAAGTATAGGAGTGAGAGCGGACGTACTCTCGCGATGGCGAAGACACCCTTACGTCACAGGCCCTGCGGTAAACACGTCATGAATGATGCAAACGCATGCCCTCCACAAACGTCCACGGGCTAATGAGGAGTGTAGGATGTCCAAAAGTCGTAGAATATATAAAGAGAGACACAGTGGTCTGAGTTCAAATAAATGTCAATAGTTTTATTCGCACAGAGTTCTTTTCTTTCAAGGTGCAGGCAACCAAAAGGACACAAAAGCCGACGGGATTACTTCCATGGATTAAAATTCATCCTGGATATTTAACGGCCTGCCCGTTTCGCCATAGTACTCAGTGGTACCCAGTGCTTTATCAAGGCTCATAGGTCACGTTGCCAACATATCTATAGATAGAATATATAAACATTCATGAGTAAACATACATATGAACTAGTGGGCAAGCAATCATCTTAGTACATAGGAGAAACATTTACATAATAATACATTATAATTTATACATTCAAATGCAGGAAATGCATAGTTTTCTAATAATAATACATCACAATATGGTACATACCAGCAATGGATATTATAGAAGGCGCAAGACCTCAGCATGTGTAGCCGGATCATAATGTTTCCATTCAAGGTAAGTTGTGCTAAGTGGTAAGTATAAATGGAGTTTCCAATTAAGGTAATTCAGGCAATCAAGGCTGGAATACTCAGGTGCTCGTTAAGTCCAAATGGATGTTCTGTTTTGAGCATCTGTATCCATGACGATTCCCTCCTAATCAGGAGTTTCTTGAGATCAGAGTGAGGTGCTGCATTAACCCTTTGCAAGCCCATGACTCTGATGGAGTTTTCATTGTGTTTTAAGGCCTGGAAATGTGTGTATAAAATGCTGTCTGTGGATCCTGTCCGGATTCTTGATCGATGTTCATTAATCCTAGTCTTGAGACTTCTACTAGTCTGGCCTATGTAAATGAGATCACATGGGTAAATGAGGGCGTAGACCACTTGCGTAGGCGCATGTCGTGAATTCTCTAATCTTGAAGGGGTGACACTTGTGTTGACTAGTAATGGTTTTACTGGAATCTATAAGGTGGCAAATAACGCAGTGACCACAAGGTCTACACCCTGGAGTAAGTGAAGATTGTGTAGTACGTAATGTGTGGTCCGTATGCATGAGGATCTCCCCTAGGTTTCTGGTTCTGCGGTAGGCGATCATAGGAGGTTCTTGGAGTCCAGGTATGGATTGTACCAGGGGCCAGAATTTCTTAACACAGTTCTGAATCATTCTGCTGTGTGGTGTTAAAGTTAACGGCCACACTAATCTTTGGGAAGTTTCCTTACGTCTGGAGGTGTGCAGCAATGAGTCCCTCTGGATGACATCAACTTTTCTCCGGGCTTTTTGGATAATATGTGAAGGGTATCCTCTGTCTGAGAAACATCTGGCCATATCATTGGCTTCTTGATGGTAGTCACTAGTGAACGAGGAGTTTCTCCGAGCTCTCAAAAATTGTGAAACTATGGCTCAATTCATGGCACAGGAACATCTCCTTCGTCATGGACACTAGTTCCACAGAAATTAATTTTCTTGATGTCACAGTTTTTAAAGTACAAAACAAACTAAGAGTGAAAACATACCATAAAAAGACTGACAAAAATTCATATTTACATTACAACAGCTTTCATGCACACACACTTAAAAATAATTTACCATATTCACAATTTTTGAGAGCTCGGAGAAACTCCTCGTTCACTAGTGACTACCATCAAGAAGCCAATGATATGGCCAGATGTTTCTCAGACAGAGGATACCCTTCACATATTATCCAAAAAGCCCGGAGAAAAGTTGATGTCATCCAGAGGGACTCATTGCTGCACACCTCCAGACGTAAGGAAACTTCCCAAAGATTAGTGTGGCCGTTAACTTTAACACCACATAGCAGAATGATTCAGAACTGTGTTAAGAAATTCTGGCCCCTGGTACAATCCATACCTGGACTCCAAGAACCTCCTATGATCGCCTACCGCAGAACCAGAAACCTAGGGGAGATCCTCATGCATACGGACCACACATTACGTACTACACAATCTTCACTTACTCCAGGGTGTAGACCTTGTGGTCACTGCGTTATTTGCCACCTTATAGATTCCAGTAAAACCATTACTAGTCAACACAAGTGTCACCCCTTCAAGATTAGAGAATTCACGACATGCGCCTCTACGCAAGTGGTCTACGCCCTCATTTGCCCATGTGATCTCATTTACATAGGCCAGACTAGTAGAAGTCTCAAGACTAGGATTAATGAACATCGATCAAGAATCCGGACAGGATCCACAGACAGCATTTTATACACACATTTCCAGGCCTTAAAACACAATGAAAACTCCATCAGAGTCATGGGCTTGCAAAGGGTTAATGCAGCACCTCATTCTGATCTCAAGAAACTCCTGATTAGGAGGGAATCGTCATGGATACAGATGCTCAAAACAGAACATCCATTTGGACTTAACGAGCACCTGAGTATTCCAGCCTTGATTGCCTGAATTACCTTAATTGGAAACTCCATTTATACTTACCACTTAGCACAACTTACCTTGAATGGAAACATTATGATCCGGCTACACTTGCTGAGGTCTTGCGCCTTCTATAATATCCATTGCTGGTATGTACCATATTGTGATGTATTATTATTAGAAAACTATGCATTTCCTGCATTTGAATATATAAATTATAATGTACTACTATATAAATGTTTCTCCTATGTACTAAGATGATTGTTTGCCCACTAGTTCACATGTATGTTTATTCATGAATGTTTATATATTCTATCTATAGATATGTTGGCAACGTGACCTATGAGCCTTGATAAAGCACTGGGTACCACTGAGTACTATGGCGAAACGGGCAGGCCGTTAAATATCCAGGATGAATTTTAATCCATGGAAGTAATCCCGTCGGCTTTTGTGTCCTTTTGGTTGCCTGCACCTCGAAAGAAAAGAACTCTGTGCGAATAAAACTATTGACATTTATTTGAACTCAGACCACTGTGTCTCTCTTTATATATTCTATGACTTTTGGACATCCTACACTCCTCATTAGCCCGTGGACGTTTGTGGAGGGCATGCGTTTGCATCATTCATGACGTGTTTACCGCAGGGACATCCCGCTGCATGACCCGCCATACAGGACTGAGTCTGCATTGATCACTTGTTACTTAGTGGATGGACTACACCATATTGACATTACCTGGATCACTATTTTCGCTCCGTCAGAGCTCTTTATTACATTATTATTTTGGCGCATTACTATTTACTTCCGGGTTCGGGAAACCCTGCCCGGCCCGGCCCGTGACGTAAGGGCGTCTTCGCCATCGCGAGAGTACGTCCGCTCTCACTCCTATACTTCTGCATTACCTCTACGAGATTTGAACTTTCCCCCATGGCACACTGGGTATTGTAGTCCCGAGAGCCACTGCAATACGAAGGGAACGATCGCGGGACTATTCACGAGACTTGCGCGCTAGCTACCTGGGTAATGTAGTCCGATACTGTATACTGTGATACTCGTCCCTCACATTGTTTTACTGATGTATGCGGGCTTTACCATTGCTTTCACTGTTATATACTGTTTATTTTGATGCATCGATGTCCTGCAGTGTTCACACATTACTATTGAGATTTGGTTTGCATATATTATTGTAACTGGATACCTTCTGTGAGATACTGCACCACCTGGTGGTTCATCACATCATTACATGCCCCACATTCATGCTTTACTATAGATAGGGCAGCGATACTATACTTTCCCGGATTACATATATAGGATTGTCCACACTGGTGTGCTTTTGCATACATCCTTGGTGTGTTTTTGCGTTGACCTAGGAGTCCAGCTGTTTATTTTTTGTACTCCATAACCAGTCAATACTATATAACCAGTTGTACTTATAACCAGTTACATTATCTACAACCAGTTACTTCAGACCAGTTATTTACTACAGTGTTTCCCAACCTTTTTTGAGCCGCAGCACATTTTTTACATTAACAAAATCCTGGGGCACAACACCAACCAAAATGACACTATAACACAGTAACACATATAGTTAATATGTTTTTAAATGTATTTATACACTCAGTGTGAAACCTGAACCTGTTTCGATGAACACAACATAGATATCCTGGCAGGAATGGCAGAAAGACTCACACAAAGGTCTTGCTCAACAGCTGTCAGTCTCTCTGTGTGTTTAGTTTTTATCGCAGTCACCCGGTCCTCAGGGAAAACATACCCAGTCTTCAGGGAAGCCGGCAGGAAAGAGAGCAGCCAGACGGAAGCACACTCTGAGGCAGAGAGTTCCACTGCTGAACAGCTCTCACAGTCAGGAAGTTCTTTCTGATGTTCAGGTGGACTCTCCTTTCCTGTCTACTCTTCCTAGTTTCAAGGCCAGCAGAAAACAAGCCTGCTCCCTCTTCCTTTTGATACCCTGTCAAATAGTTATACAAGCCTAATCAGGCTGAGCTTCCCAACCTTGGATCACTTTGCTTGCCCCACTTATCTATTTTCCAACAGACCTCACAACTCCTGAGGATGCCAACCATAGATGTGGGCGCAACGTCAGGAGAGAATGCTTCAGCAACCCATGGGAGGGAGGGAAGGAAGGGGGGGTGCACACACTCTCTCCCTTCTGCTCGCTGGTTGGCTGCTGAAGAGCCTCACGCTCTTCAGCAGCCCGCCCGTGCCCCTCTCGCTCACTACTTCTTCTACAACTGCTGTTAGCGGAAGCGGCCTATTTCTCCCTGGCCCTTCCTCTCCCCCCCCCCCCCCAAGCAAGCAGCAACAGCAGGAGTTTGGCAGGAGGGGGAAGAAAGGGTATACTGGAGGTTTTCCCATGGCACACTAGGTGATCTCTCGCGGCACACACCGGTTGGGAAACACAGATCTACTACAAACCAGTACTTCAACCAATTAGTTAAACAACTGGTTAATGCCTTGGGTACTGGGTGCCTCAGGCCCCTATACCAGAGACTGGGGGCAAGGGAAACATCAAAACACAAACGGGGAAATCGTGTCAAAGACACCAAGTAAACACATGGAACAGTGTTAGATATCACTAGGTGATTCAATAGTATCACAAGTAAACATAGCATGCAAATATACAACCTGGTCACTACCAAACGGAAAATCTACCAGTCTTTGTTCCTACCTATAGTGAAACCGAGTCCAGATGAGTCACTATAGATAGGAACAAAGACTGGTGGATTTTCCGTTTGGTAGTGACCAGGTTGTATATTTGCATGTTATGTTTACTCGTGATACTATTGAATCACCTAGTGATATCTAACACTGTTCCGTGTGTTTACTTGGCAAGGGAAACATGTCATCTATTCTCCTCAGAAATGTCCATATTTGGCAGCTCCGGAATCATTAAATATGAACTTTGTTGTGGGGAAATCAAGTTAGTGCCTGGGTGGAGTTAGACCCAAGATCTGTTAATAAATCATTGCCTTTTCCTTAAGCAACAGAATGGACATTAATTCTGTGGAGTTCCTTGTTCCAAAAGAATGCAAGACAAAGAGTTAATGCCAAAGAGACCTTAAAAGCAGCTTGGCTGCAACAGCACAACTCCTCTTCTACACATTTTAAATTGGATTTATGATGTTGCGTTTGTGCAGCAGCATACCTATATACGTACTATATAACCAGTCAATACTATATAACTGGTTGTCTAGCCAAACATGTCCATACCAGGATAAAGCAATAAGGAAAAAACCATCTGTATTTCCTTATTGTTTGTGTGTGTGTGTAGAGAGCATCACAGCAATTTCAAGATGTAGAAATTCTACAGGTAACCACTAGATGGCTTCAGCATTGTTGTTATGTATTTCAAAGGTTGTTTTAGCTAACTTTAGGGCTGAAAATGCTCCAGAAGTGGCTTCCAAAAAATTACAAAAGGCAGCAAAAACTCTCAACACGATAAAATATTTATAGACTCATGGACTATTAAAACAAATCACCCAAAATAATAATATTAACCCAAAAAAATCCAGATAAAGTGATCCCAAATGGCCTAATGCCTGAACTTCTGATATGTATGAAGGAATGACAGGAGAAATCACACATATATACCTTTTGATTAAAGTACCCAGAAGACAAGATCTGGGGGAAAGGGCTTAAAACCACCCTCCAGATGTTGCTGGACTACCTCCCCCATCAGTCCCAACCAGCATGGGATATTGGGGATTCTAGTCTAGCTCCCAGTGGTGCAGCAGGTTAAACATCTGAGCTGCTGAACTTGCTGACCAAAAGGTCGGCAGTTTGAATCCAGGGAGCCGGGTGAGCTCCCTCTGTTAACACCACCTTCTGCCAAGCTAGCAGTTCAAAAACATGCAAATGTGAGTGGATCAATAGGTACTGCCTTGGCAGGAAAGTAACAGCGCTCCATGCAGTCATGCTGGCCACATGACCTTGGAGGTGTCTATGGACAATGCCAGAGCATTGGCTTAGAAATTGAGATGAGAACCATCCCTCAGAGTTGGACACAACTAGACTTAATGTCAAAGGGAAACCTTTACCTTTAACAATATCTGGAGGGCAGCAGGTCCCTTGGTCCTGACTTACACCAAAGAAAAATCCGATTAAACCAGTTTTTTGCACCAAGGCCCGGAAAGATCCGATTCCTGAAATTCAGGACCTGGGACAGCTCTGATCAGCAGCAAGCCATAAACTCCTTCCTTTCCCATTTCTGTTTTATCTCACCACAATTATTGCAATGTTTATATGTTCAATTTCTTGTTTTACTATATCTAGATATCCTTTGTTCTCACATTCCTATAATATGTATTGTGCAGCATCAGACCTTCCTTTCACCTCTGAGCATATCAACAGCTGGACGTCCTTTCAGCTTGAGTCTTCAAGGGTGGGTTGTTTTGCACAGAAAAGGAAGAAAAGTCTATTCATTATTATTCAAAAGTAAAATCCACTGAATTCAGAGGCACACATTTTCAAGTAAATCTGTACCAAATTATGCACTTAAAATGACTTATATTAAAATGATGAATCTATTCTAGACAATACTTGTGCTTTCTCTCTTATCTTTTATGCTTTTTATTAGAGCCTCATTTCTCAAGCAAAGTTATCACAGATTTAAAGAGACAAGTCATGAATGTTGGCATTCATGGGTTCAATGGTTATGTGGAGATCTTACTGTATACATCCTGAATTGACTACTGCAATGCACTCTATGTGAGGCTGCCTTTGAAGATGGCTCGGAAACTGCAGTTAGTGCAAAGGTCGGCAGCCAGGTTACTAACTGGAGCTATCTATAGCGATCCTACCATGCCCCTATTCTCCTTCTATTAACCAGCATGGGCTCTGAGATCTGCCGGGAAGGCCCTCCTCTCAGTCCTACCACCATCTCAAGTTCAGCTAATGGGGATGAGAGAGAGGGCCTTCTCGGTGGCTCCCCAGCTCTGACATGCCTCGCCTAGAGAGATTAGGTTAACCCCCACTCTCCAAGCTTTCAGTCTCGTCCAAAAACTTGGCTTTTAAGTCAGATCCTTTCACCTTCAGTAGATTTTAATGGTTAGACATGAGAACTTAGTGACTGCTTCACTCTGGTACTTGAGTTACTAATTTAAGACTGCCAGTTTTATCTGCAGGCACCACTGCATTTTATGAATTTTAAATTTTTTTATTATGTGTCATTTTATGCATGTTTTCTGTTGTAATTTATGTTGTTATAGTCTATATGTTTATGTATTGTTTATTTTATGCTCGGTACTGGTAGTGCTTCTGTGAGCCGCCCCGAGTCCCTTCGGAGAGATGGTGGCAGAGTATAAATAAAGTTTATTATTATTATTATTATTAAGTTTATTACTATACACACTGAATATTGGTGAGGGCACACAATGTAAACACCAATGGGGAACTGATGTCCACTACTCCCATGCTAGATTTCTATCCAGTATCTAAGATGCCCACATATTTCCCAGACTCAGTTCCCTGTGTCTTTGCTTCATCCCATTATTCTTTTTTTTTTTAAGCAAGACATACCTTGATTCTTTCCTCTGGCTAAAGAGTTGGATAATTCTCAAAAATACTAGGCTTTTCTTGGGCCATTTAAACTCTAATGGCAACACATTGCATAACAAATACATATGCCAGACTTTGGCCTATTATTCCTCTGTTGTTCAGCTCCGGTCTTACAAAAATGTATGATGCATCTAACAGAGCAGACATGGACAAACCTGGGCCTTCCAGGTGCTTTGGACTTCAACTCCCACAATTCCTAACAGCCTCAGGCCCTTTCCTTTCCTCCCTCATCCACTTAAGTAAAAGGCCTGAGGCTGTTAGGTATTGTGGAAGGCTGACGTTTGCCCATGCCTGTAATAGAGTCTATTTAAAAGTTTTATGTGAAATTTCCCTCCAATTTTTGCAGAAGTAAATCAGAAAATTTTTCAGGGATGGGTCAATCCAGTCATACCTGTTTGGGATTTCCAAAGCTAAAGCTTGTTGCAAATTTGCTATGCAATTTATTCCATATTTTTTAATAAGTAAAATTATGTACAGGGAAATGATAGCTTTGTCAAAAAAGAAAAACAACTAAGTAAGCAGCTGGACAGGAACACTTTCACTGATCAAAATTATTGTTGCTCACCTAGATGACTGTGCCACATTTTTTGCACTGAATTATATGTTTGATACTTTACTCCAACAGATGGTAGATGAGAGATTTTACAATGTACCAAGCAGTAAATCCAAACAGTCTGCCTTTCTATTTGCCCTGAACATCCACAAAGGTTGTGAGGTTGACAATAGCTGAGGATGTCTGCCATAGATGTGGGTGAAATGTCAGGAGAGAATGCTTCTGGAACATGGCTATACAGCCTGGAAAACTCACAGCAACCTTAATTACTCAGCCTGTGGCTGGTAGTTAATCGGGGTGACTCTTTTCCTCTTAATACACACACTTAACCATGCACCTTAATAGAAGGGACTTTAATAATAAGTCCATTTTGCAGCAATATGTTAACAAAAGCAGGTTGGATATTTGGGATCCAGAGTTGTGATTTGAGTGCTGGACTACAACTCTAGAGACTAGGATTCAAATCCCTGCTCGGTCATGGAATTGGAAACCAATAGGTGACCCTGGATATGTCACACTCTCTAAGTTTCAGAAGAGTGCAATCTTCGAAGGAATTTTTGCCAATAAAATGCTGTGATAGGTTTGCCTTTGAGTTACCATAAGTCAGAAACAACTCAAAAGGCCACAACTGTGAGAGATCAGAGAAGGAGCCCACTGAAGCTTCCTATGGGAGGGAGGTTCAAAACCTAGGAACAGCCACCAAAATTGGAAATCTGTTGGAGGCGTAAACCAAAGGCCATAGCAAGGCTGCAAAGCATGAATCTCTGCCTTGTACTATGAAATCCATGTTTGGGAGTAACATTACACAACAAAATTTGCAAGTGAAGATTGCACTATGTAACACAATTTAATATTCCTGGGTTAAGCATGTCATTTTTAATTGGCTCTATCATAAAAACATGGAAAAAATTTATTAAACTGCAAAAAAAATGTTTTGTGGGAAGGCCAACCTGCAGCACATTTTGCTATGGTTTTTCAATGAATATCTCATAGAGTCTTAACCAATTCAACTCAGTTTGTAACAGCCACAAAAACGAAGTTTCTGGGATACAACAAATACTTTCAAAGTAAGTACTGCACAATTAAGTAAGACTTTCAAACCAGGAACATTTTTTTTCAAAAAAAAGTTACATAGTGTTATCAGAGTGTGTTAATTATTCAGTTGTGAATTTATGCCCTCTTAATAATAATAATAATAATAATAATATACTTTATTTATATTCCACCTCATCTCCCTAAGGGGACTCAGGGCAGATTACAGTACACATATACGGCAAACATTCAATGCCATTGTACAATTAACAAAGACAGACAGTACATAAACAAAGGTAAAGGCTTCCCATCTTTTTCCATCTCTGGCATCTGGAGGCTGTGCTTGACTCCGCCTATGGGTTGTGTGTGCTGTCACTCCATCTTCTATGCTGAGGAGCTTTGTCATCTTTAGATGCTCTTCCAATCAAATTGCCAACATGTCCACATGGGCACCTTTTATTACCTTCCTGCCAAAGCAGTACCTATTTATCTACTCACATTACTGTTTTCGAACTGCTACGTGAGCAGAAGCTGGGCTGACAGTTGGGTGCTCACCCTAACCCGGGCTTGAACTGTTGACCTTTTGATCAGCAAGGTTTTCTGAAACTGGCTTCCTTATCTCCCTTCCAAGCACAAAGCAAGAGTAACACAGAACAGCATCATAGCTATCCTAATTTTGAACATTTATTTAAATAAAGCCCACTTTCTTTGTTTTTCTGAAATGTTTTAATTTGCTGGGACCTTTCCACACGTCACATTACTGCAGTTTCATTCCACTTTAACTACCATAGTTGCATCCTATGGCATCTTGGGAGTTGTAGTTTAGAAAGAAATTTAAATGCTAAATATCCCTCGCTAAACTACACTTTCCAAAATGGGACCACAGCAATTAAAGGAAATAGACATCATAAGAAAAATAGAGGCTAGAGAATGGAAAAGTTACCCTTGGATGCAATTCACAAGAAGCCTTCAAGAGATTTCTAGAGGATTCCCATGTAAGGCTTATCTGACCTGGTTGTTTCATTTTAAGTACTTATAGAAAGTTTGCTAAAACATGATCTGTTTCTTACTTTCTTTTTTCACAATGCAGGAACATGTCTGTTTTCACCATGTTATTTGTCCCTCTGGTACCAAATGCTCCGGAACATAATTCCTATAAGTGAGGTATAAAATTCATGATGTGAAAGAGAGAAGTCCATATCTTATGTTTGAATCTTTCTAAGGGCATAATGATGTGAAGATTTGTGGCTGCATCACACCATATGTTGTCTTGCTGCAGTGTCGTTGTTTAAGCAAAATGGAAATATACTGTTACTGGAACGGTCTCTTTTACACCTCAGTGCAATTGCGTGATGCTGGCACATAGTTGATGTGAATTCCTGAGATCGGTCTCCTGCATCACCCTGAGGAACAGATCCCAGACAAGAGAAATTGTGTCACATCACTGAGTCATAACTCACGTTTTGTTTTGTTCAGCAGAGGGGACAAGTCCGCTGGGATGCCTATCCATTCAGGCAGAAAAGCTGCTGAAGGCTTGAAGACTTTGAGGAAAGGAGAGTCTGGCAGGGTGTAGTTGGCTAAGTACACTGTCTCCCCACCAGCCAGGTAACCAGCCCAGATCCCAAATGTCCCAATGGTCATTATTGTGTGGTTGCAATGAGCAAGGAGAGCAAAATCTCTCCCTGGAGATGACTCTCGCCCATCCCCAGAAAAGTAAACATCCCCCCTGGAAGCATTAATGTTTTTCTTGCACCAATCCATCCCATTGCTGGTCACCACAAAGATGGGGTTGTCATACTTCACTCTGAAGTAGTGCATGGCTTTTTCCAGGTAGCCTTTATCAGCCACCACACCTTTCCAGGCATTTGGCATCACCCAGACGTAATCTCCCCTTCGAACATGGACACCAACATATGTCACCTCTTCTCCCTTCTTTCTCAGAGTCCATAGGTATTGATTGACCTCCTCTTTGATGTGATCATGGAAGGTGAACTCCTGAAGTATCTCTTGACGGATATGGTGATAAAATGTGTAAGAGCATGGGTAGCCTGATAAGCGGACATATTTGCCTTTAATATGACGATAGTCTTCTGACATCCAGTCATGTAGATTGAAGTTCCTCCAACGGATTTTATTAACAACCTCAGTAGGGATCACAGGTAAAGTAAGCTGGAAGATTGAGGCGAGATATTGGTGCATGGATGGGAGGATGAAGGCTTGGTGTCCATTGAGTTTGGCTAAAGCATAAAGAGTGGCGTATTCCCCCATCTGGTTCCCCAAACGTCCAATGGAGTTCACTGTCCATATACCACGATCTACTGGCTTAGTAGTTGTGATAGGAGTAGCATTGGTGCTGATGAGGAAAGGAGGGTCTTCAATCAAGGGGACATAGGTGGTGTTTTTCGAGTGGCTTTTCTGATGGAAAGACGTCTGGGTATACAGGTGGAAGAATGCAGAGAGAGAGAGGAGGCCAAAGAAGTACAAGGTAATGAAGAAAGGTTTCTCGGCACATCTTTCTAGAAGATTCATATCTCCACAATAGAGCACCTAAAAGGAAAATCAGGATACAGTGAGAATACAAGTAAAATTCATCATGTAGAAACCCATAGCCTTCATAGTGAGCTTGACCACAAAATCATTTGCCTCTCTTGTTGTCATAAGCATTAAGTCATGTCCATATTATGAAGAGCCTATGGCTCATGACATTTTCTTGGCAGTCTATGTATCACGTTACTAGGTAAAATGTTATGAGGTAAAATAGTCCCAACAGGGAAAGAAAGGCAACTGAAGTCATGGGGGAATGTGTGATCCAAAAACACATCTTAGTAGCAAGATCTCTCAAACAGGAAAAAATAGGGCAAAGAGCCCCTAAATGCATTACATAGTGCACATTTCCCATTTTGCGTGAATTGCTTAAAATACATCCAGCTAGAATTTATCATCATCATCATCATCATTATTTGTATTCTGCCCTATCTCTCCAAGGGGACTCAGGGCACATTCCAACAAAAAATGGCAAACATTCAATGCCATAGTACATTCATAAATACAAAATAACAAACCAACCAGATCCCAAAATAAACCAAAATCTAAGACAACATTATATTATACAACAAGAAATTAAATAATAACATGTCAATAGATTTACATCTAACATAAAAACATAAACAATATAAACCACAATTAAAATTCATTTAATAGTTATTAAAATTACTAAAATTATTATGTGGCCAATAAAACCAACAGACCCAACAGAACCAGCAGAGGCAGAGTTTAATATGATTTCCAGTTGGTGGTTTATTAACTATATATAGACTTCTAATCCTCCTCCTCCTCCTCTCCATATGCAGATGAGCAAAGATGGGTTTTTAATTGCTTGTTAAAGGAGAGAAGGGAGGGAACCTATTTTATGTCTTTAAGGAGGGAGTTCCAGAGAATGGGGGTGATTTCGGAAAACGTCCTTTCTCTCATTCCCATCAGTCGTACTTGAGACGGGGGTGGGGACTGAGAGCAGGGCCTTCTCAAAAAGTGGAGATGGTTTCGGAAAAGCTCACCAGTATCATTGAGGCAGCTAACAGAAGTTGTAGAAGTTGGTATACAGCAGCAAAAAACGATTAAAATAGGATCCCAGTGTTCTGTTACTTTTCTATCATGATATGAAAATACGGGAAAACAGAAGATGGAGGTTGAAGGTGAGAACTAAGAAACTTATTAAAGTGTGTAGTTGTGCCTGTTATTTTAAAGATAATAGGAAAGTAATGAGTAATATAATGAATTTTTTAAAGATAGAAAAAGTTGGAATATTATTGTTACCAAGTTTCTTGCAGAGGTTGAGTTACAGGTTATAGTTTTAAAATGTAACTTTCCAAGCTCCCTATAGATCAACATGAATCCCAAATTTTACAAAAACAGCTTAAATTTCAGGCCATACACCAATCCAGTCTGGTGAAATTTTTTTTAAAGTATACCTGAAGGATGAAATTGAAACTTCCCCATAGACAGTATTCTATGATAAATAATTTAAACAAATTGCTATAAATTACTCTTACATAAGAAAACTTTTATTATAATAGATAATATCAAGGGGATATAGTTAGGGCAGTCCTAGGAGGTGATTCCATAAAACAGACTTCTTATTCTGAAACGGTGGTTCCCAAACTTTTTTTGACCAGGGGTCACTTGACCAGAGGCCACTTGACCAGGAACCACTTGACTAGGGACCACTTTGACCAGGGACTACTTGACCACGAACCACTTGACTAGGGACCACTTTGATCAGGGATCACTCTCCAACATTATTACCAAAAGGGTTACCAAAAGTTTGCTCTAACATCTGGAGACCTTTCATTGTGGTAGAATTCAGATGCATAGCCATGTTAGTCTGGATCAGTATGCAAAGGTGTCTTGTAGCACCTTTTGAGACTGACTCAAAGAAAGGCATTGGCAGCATAAGCTTACATAGGCTTAAATCTACAAAAGCTAATGTTAACAAGTACTGTACTTCCTCTCAGTCTCAAAGTTACGTCAAGACCCCTTTGAATTTTGGACAATCTTGTGATCCCTTTAACTCTTATACAAAGATAGAAGTATAAACATATCTAATCATTTTGATTAGTCATCTTAGATCAAAGGCAAAAAATGAGCAAACAGAACAAAGAAATATAACCAGCATTTGGGTGTGTTAGATATATTACGTATACATAACAAACAGTACATTTTTTCTGGGGCATGGCAAGGGTGGCAGGTGACAACACCCTCTAGAAAATGAAAAGAAAATTGCCCTCTCATCATAAAAATGCAAATTATGATTAAAAAAAGCCATGGCAAGGAAATTTGTGAAGCAAATTAAGGCAACATGACTTAGGTTAGATCTACGTTGTCATATAATGTAGTTTGGCAACATTACACAACAACATTTGCAAGTGAAGATTGCACTATGTAACACAATTTGTGTTCCTGGGTTAAATAAGCATGTCATTTTTAATTGGCTCTATCTATGTGGCCCTCCAAATGCTGGACTACAACTCCTGTATTCCTCATCATTAGACATCATGACTAGAGCTGATGGGAGTTGGGATACAGTAATATCTGGAAGGCTGTGATACAGCTTGAACTACATTATATGACAAATGTAAACCCATATAACATGGTTCAATGCAGTTCAAACTGCACTATATGAATCTGCATCATGTGTCAAACTCAAATCCCATAGCCCGAATCTGGCCCACAATGTCCTTTTATATGGCCATCCAGATGCTGGACTACAACTCCTATATTCCTCATCATTCGACATCATGACTAGAGCTGATAGGAGTTGGAATACAGTAATATTTGGAAAGCTGCAGTGTGTTCTGTTGATTCAGAAGAATAAGGTTTGAATTCAGAAAAAAGTCTTGTGAATATTGAATGATGTCTGATTTTTAAATGTCCTTTAGCCTTTCTCCAACCTCAAATCCACAAGTGTTGGGTTGCAACTCCCATTATTTCCAGTCTGCATTGTGAATAATCAAAAGTGATGAGAGCTATTGTTCAATAACATCTGGGAACCCACATTGGGTAAAATCTAAAGACCACTATATAAAACAATATATAGTTGGCCCTCTGTATCCATGAATTCTTCATCAGTGGGCCTTTGAACGCAACCATAAGGCTGATGTGGCCCTCAGTAAGAGTAGGTTTGATGCCCCTTATCTACATTCACTATAAAATGCAGTTCGAATTGCATTATATGACAGTATAGATGAGTGGTTCTCAACCTTCCTAATGCCATGTAGCACACCAGTTCTCGTTTGTGCCTGGAGGGCAGGGGGCAGCACCGGGGGTCCCACTTGCATTAGGGCCAGCAGTGGCTGAGATAGACTCTGAGGAGGATTTGGAGGGCCTGGAAGAAGGAGATTTTGCCATTGACGTTATATCAATGTTATTGTTTAAGTCAATAGCAACAGATTGTATAGAGGTTAACACTTAGCAAGCTTAGCTATAATAGAAGTAAATAATAATTCTGTGTTTCAATACACTGTTCAAATATAGAAATACATAGCACAAAATAACAGCCTATTGGCAAATTACACTTTCCCCTGTTTGGGAGATGTAGTACACGCAAGTTCAAAAGCACAGTGGCGAAATACAACCTTACTCAAAAGAAATCCTGGGTCACGTCTAAACCCTTAGAATGATATCTGTAATTAATGTCAGGATAATTCCAAAATTCATATAGTCACTGAGTAGGTGGAATGAATTGCAACTTGCGGTGATACTCAGCGTTGAGCTTCAAGTCAAATCAGGAAGCCGAAGGGCGAAGCGGGACGCTGGTCGCGAAAAGCCGCAAATGAAAGGCCAGAGCCGCAAAGATCTGCTTCAAAAGGAGTTACGATTGGTTAAAGTTAAACTTAATGCCTCCTCCCTGTCTGAATATATTAGAAGATCACTGGTCCCCAGGGGACTTAGAGTCCACGTACCCCCGGGTATATATAAGAATGATACTACTTTTCTTAATTCGTGGAAAGCAATAGTTGACAAATGTGGAAGGGATCTTCTCGTTCTTCTAGTGAAGAGGAGTACAATTGAGGCTGATACTCTTGAGGATGAAATTAGATCTCTCAGGGAATCCCTTAAAGATACTATCACTAATGCTGATTTAGAAAGGATGGATAAAGAGTGTAAGGAGCTCTATGATGATGAGAAAAAGAAAAAGATTCAGAAGTTGAGACGTGATGAAAAGGATTACCAGGATGGGAAGATCTATAAATGGCAGTATAAACCCACTTTGAGATCTTCCAACAGACGAGTTGGCTTCTCAAGGGAATCCCTAGATTCAGCCCACTCAGGGGAAACTGCTAACAGTAATCCTGAGACCTCACAGGGCTCCTCGAGACAGTACCAATTACGCAACAGGAATACTGGCACTAACGAGGCTAGTTCAGGACGCCCTCAGAGACAGCAACAATCTAAGAATTTTCGGGGGGGCCACAAGAGAAAACTATAATCTGATAGTCCTAAATCTATCAGATTATCCCCTCTCTGTGCATGAACAGAACCTGGTTAGTAAAGGATTGTCATTTGTTGTTACTCCCTGTTGTACAGATCTCGATATTCGGAAAGATCTGGCACATCTGTTTCGTTCAATTCGATTAAAAGAATTTTTCTCAAATAAATCAGCATCAAAAAGCACCTCTGAGCAGTTTCTTAATTTCAGACCACCAAGTAGGTTCACTCCTCATTTGATTTCTAATAACATCAGAGCTTTTGAGGACACTGTCCTCAGAGAGGTCTCTAAAATTAATCATAAGAGAGACAGCCACCGCAAAAACTTATCTCCATCGGACATCTCCTTACTTAAACGACTAGGCTCTCATTCCAAATTGATTTGGAAAAAATCTGATAAAGGTAGTACCATTGTCTGCTTAAACAGGACTGACTATATCAATGAGTGTGAACGCCAACTTTCGGATAACAGGTTCTATAAACGTTTAAAGGAAGATCCGACAAAGAGATTCCTTAATACCATTGCGTCTACAGTCTATGAAGGCGTGGTCTTTGGTCACATCACTGAACAATTTGGAGACTACTTGGTCAATCATCATCCCAGAATTCCGTTATTCCACGCCTTACCCAAGATTCATAAACCCCAACGCCCTCCTATTGGCCGCCCCATCATCTCGGCCGTATCCAGCCTTTTGGAACCAATCTCGAAATTTCTTGAGGATATACTGCATCCTTTCGCAGAGATGACTCCCACTTTTGTACAGGACACCAGTGATTTTATTCGGAAAGTTGAACATACACCAGTGCAGCAAAACGATTTCCTAGTTACTGCGGATGTCGTGTCTTTGTACACCCATGTACCTCTCGAACAAGCAAGGAGTATTGTGGAAGAAGTACTTGATAAACGTAACAGCCCTAGATACCCCTCCACCCAATTTCTCCTGCAACTGTTGGACATAGTTTTTGATTACAATTATTTTTCTTTTAACGGCAATTTCTATCTTCAGACAGACGGGGTCGCTATGGGCAGCAGTGTGGCTCCGACCATAGCGAATTTGTTTATGATTTCTCTGGAACAAAAAATGCTGTTTTCTGATACGCTGAATCCAATCGTAGCCAACATCTCCAAGGTGTATAGATATATCGATAATTTATACTTTATCGTAAATGGTAACACCAATATGGAGGCATTCCACTTATGGCTTAATACCTGGCATAGTAGCATCAGTTTTACTTTGGCATTTGACAAACAACAGATTAACTATTTGGATATCACCACCTTTAAATGTGATTCTGCTATCCATATAAAAAATTATAAAAAACCAATCCAAAGGAATGCCTATTTGCACTATGACAGTTACCATACATTTTCGTTAAAAAACAACCTTCCATACACCCAACTATTATGATTAAAAAGAAATTCTACTTCAGTACATCATTATCAGCAAGAAGCGAATAAGATGTTACGCAACTTTGCTAAAAGAGGTTATCCAGAGAACATTTTATCAACTGCTAAGAGGAAAGCTGACACTGCTTCAAGATCTACCCTTTTGCAACCCAAGATTAAGGAGAAAAAAGAACTGCTAGTCTGGCCTGTAACACTGAATCCACACAACAAGGAACTGGTCCACATTGCACGTAGATACTGGCCTCTTGTATCACACATAAAGGGATTGGAATGTTTTCCCACTGTCGCCTATAAAAGGACAATGAATATTGGAGATATGCTAACCCATACAGCACTTCCTAACTCAACTATCAAGAGCACTTTGACAGTGGGCAGCCACCCTTGTGGGCACTGTTCAATTTGTAAGAATATACTTAAGAGTAGGACTGTCACCAGTACTTCTAAAGGTAGAGTGTTCACACTCTCTTCCTTCTCCAGCTGCTCCTCAAAGGGAATAATTTATTTACTCCAATGCAGTTGTTTATTGCAGTACGTGGGTTTCTCATCAAGGACCCTAAAAGAACGTCTGATTGAACATAAAAGTAAAATTCGCCAGAAGTCCAATGAGTCTGCCCTCTATCAACACTGTACCCAATTTGGGCATGACCCTGATGATATCAAGGCCCTTGTACTGGAAAGAGTGCAGCAATTACCTCATTCTGATTATATCATGAGACTAAAACAAAGAGAAACCGCTTGGATTTTAAAAATGGGCAGTGAAGTTTACCATGGTTTAAACGACCGTCTTTCTTTAAATGCTATACTAGGGAAGTAACACAGCTGTTGCGGATGGTCTATCTCTTTAAATGTCTTTCACCTTTCACACTCTAGTACCATTCCCCACTGGATGGCATCGGAGGATCTCCCAGGATAGATATTCGACAATTGATGGTAACTATATGGCAACCATTGATGTCTCAACCGTTTGTGTGTGCAGTTGATTTGAATTACAAGATTTTCTATAATTAATTCCTTTAATTTAAAGATGAATACCCATGGGGTTTGAAGAAATATTCGCTTGCGAGCCCTGAAGAAGAATTTTCGAAACGACCCGGAACGCCAGGCACCGGCACAGCGCTACTGTCGTCGGCTACGGCGATAGCCACGGCTACCGCCTCTTCCCCCCGCTTGGGAGGCTTTCGCGACATCTTTGCGGCTCTGGCCTTTCATTTGCGGCTTTTCGCGACCAGCGTCCCGCTTCGCCCTTCGGCTTCCTGATTTGACTTGAAGCTCAACGCTGAGTATCACCGCAAGTTGCAATTCATTCCACCTACTCAGTGACTATATGAATTTTGGAATTATCCTGACATTAATTACAGATATCATTCTAAGGGTTTAGACGTGACCCAGGGATTTCTTTTGAGTAAGGTTGTATTTCGCCACTGTGCTTTTGAACTTGCGTGTACTACATCTCCCAAACAGGGGAAAGTGTAATTTGCCAATAGGCTGTTATTTTGTGCTATGTATTTCTATATTTGAACAGTGTATTGAAACACAGAATTATTATTTACTTCTATTATTGCTAAGCTTGCTAAGTGTTAACCTCTATACAATCTGTTGCTATTGACTTAAACAATAACATTGATATAACGTGCAACTTGTTTCTTTTGGGCTTCATATATACCCTGATGGAAGGGACGGCAGCAGCGTGGGCGACTACGTTGATCAGGGCCAGATCCCCCCAAGTGGCTACGGCGAGGACCTTCCTGGAGGCTATCAAGAGGACTTGGGGGGCCCCAGTGAATGCGGAGCTGGCCGAGAGAGACTTGGACCGGCTATCGATGAGGGACATGTTCTTGTCCCAGTACATTTCCCGTTTCCGTGTGTTGGCCACCCAGGTGGATTGGAATCCCTCGGCCTTTCGTTACCAGTACATCAAGGGGTTGTCATCGGAGATGCAGCAAGAGATCCTGAGAGGGCCCACTCGCCCCGCGGACCTGGAAGAGGCAATCACCGTGAGCTTACGAGTGGAAGCGGGATTGCAGACCCGGCGGCGCTGGGAAAAAGGTGCAGTGGAAAAGCCGGCGGCGCGGAAGGAGTCGGGGGCTAGTCAGTTCATGCCCCAACAATTTGCCCTGGCTCCCCAGCCCATGGATGAGCCAGAGCCGATGCAGCTGGGGCATGTGAGACCCAAGGTGGATGCGGCTGAGAAAGCACGCCGTCAGCGGTTAAATCTGTGTTGGTATTGTGGGGGGGCTGGACATTTCTCTAGAGAATGCCCCCAGAAACCGCGTGGAAAGACACCCTGGGCCTCTGCTGCGCTCGGAGGGCCCCCAGAAGCCGAAGAAGCCATCCAGGCGGCGGGGGAAGGAGCCGGCCGAGTTTAAGTGGGTTCGCTAACTCGGCCGCCATCGCTAACCTTCCTCCAGAACCCAAGACTGGACAATTATTCCTGGTAATGGTCGCCCTCTGGTCGGCAGGAAAGGGGCCGATGATGGTCCATGCCATGGTCGACTCAGGGGCCACCAACAACTTCATTGATGCCGACTACGCCAAGTCGGCCGGATTACAGTTCCATGATCTCCAAGAGCCTAAGGGCGTACAGACTATTGATGGAAGGACTCTAAAAGCCGGGGCCGTGACTCAATACACCGCTCCCACCAAGATGTGGACAAGCTCCCACAAAGAGGAGATCTCTTTCCTTGTGACCAAGCTGCCTGACTTTCCTGTTGTCCTGGGGATTGTGTGGCTCACGCTCCACAATCCCCAGATCTCCTGGGCCAAGAGACAGTTACAATTTTCCTCAGATCATTGCCAGGGCCACTGCATGGCAGCCCGGGCCTGCCAGGCTCAACAAGTGGAGCAAGTTGCCACGTTGCCCAGGAAATACGCCGGGTTTTGGGACGTTTTCAGCGAGAAGGAGGCAGAGCGTTTGCCTCCCCACCGGCCCTACGATTGTGCCATTGAACTTGAACCCGGAGCCCCTATCCTGCGGGGAAGACTCTACCCTCTCTCAGAACCAGAGCAGCAGGCTCTCTGAGAGTTTTTGGATGAAAACCTGCGGAAGGGGTTCATCCGGCCTTCGCAGTCCCCGGCCGGGGCGCCAATTTTGTTTGTCAAGAAGAAGTCGGGGGAGCTGCGGCTCTGCAATGACTATCGAGAGCTCAACAAGATCACGATTCGGAACCGCTACCCCTACCCCTGATCCTCGAGCTGTTGGAGCGGATGCGGGGGCCAAGGTGTTTACTAAGCTGGACCTGAGAGGTGCTTATAATCTGGTGCGGATCCGCCAGGGAGACGAATGGAAGACGGCTTTCCAGACCAAGTGGGGGAGCTTCGAATACCTGGTAATGGGATTCGGTTTGTGCAACGCTCCCGCCTGTTTTCAACATTTCATGAATGACATTTTCCGGGACCTGCTGGATCGTTATCTGGCAGTTTACCTGGACGACCTGCTGATTTTTTCTCCGGATCAGGCGACCCACGATCGCCATGTCAAGGAAGTGCTCCAGAGACTGAGAGCCCACGGCCTCTATGCCAAGCTCGAGAAATGCGCGTTTGATCTACGCGAGGTGGATTTCCTGGGCTACCGCATCTCTCCTACGGGCATTGCCATGGATGACACCAAGGTCCAAGCTGTGGCCGACTGGGCGGCTCCTGCCACCAAAAAAGACATTCAAAGATTCTTGGGCTTTGCCAACTACTACAGAAAGTTCATTCCTGATTTTGCCAAGTGGGCTGATCCCATCACCCAGTGCTTGCTGGGAAAGGTGCCCTTCCGGTGGACATCGGAGGCGGACGTGGGGTTTCGAAAGTTGAAGCAGCTGTTCACCACCCAGCCGCTTCTGCAGCATCCCAACCCCTGCACCCCTTTCATTGTGCAAGCTGATGCTTCGGATGTAGCAGTGGGAGCGATCCTGCTGCAGCCGCAGGGGACGGACTTATTGCCCTGTGCCTACTACTCCCGGCAGCTGACGGCACCGGAAAAGAACTATACCATTTGGGAGAAGGAGCTCCTGGCCATTAAGGTAGCTTTTGAAGTCTGGAGACATCTGCTTGAAGGGGCCAAATTCCCGGTGGAAGTTCACACCGACCACCGGAATTTGGAGCACTTGAAGACCCAGCGCAAATTGAACCAGAGGCAACAGAGATGGTCCCTGTTCTTTGAGAGATTCAATTTCCGCATTCACTATGTGACCCCCAAGCAGACCAAGCAAGCCGACGCTTTGTCTCGGAAGCCGGAGTATGTCAGAGGTGGAGAAGGGCTTTCCGAGACACGGCTGCTCAAGGCGGAGAACTTTGCTGCCGCTAGAACGGCCCCTGTAAAACCCCCGGTGGCCCCGCCGGCCCCCGGGGACAAGAGAACTCTGAGTGACCGGATCCAGGCTCGCCAACGGAGTGACCCGTGGGTGCAAGAGCAGCTGACCAAGGGGGTGCAATCCCCTTTCCAGGTAAAGAATGGGGTACTTAACCTCCGTGACTCTGTCTACGTTTCCCCTGGGCCCGAGCGGGAGGACATTTTCAAACTTTGCCACGATAGCCGGGCTGCGGGACACTTTGGGCTCTTCAAGACCCTGCAGTTGGTGCTATGGGATTTCTGGTGGCTTAAGGTGCGGAGGGATGTGGAGGACTATGTGGGCTCTTGCCCTGTGTGCCAGCGGGCTAAGAACCAGGGGGGCAAGCCGGCCGGTTTGCTCCAGCCGCTCCCGACTCCTTCCGCCCCTTGGAAGATGATTTCGGCTGATTTCTTTACTGACCTGCCCAAGTCCAAGGGCTTCACCACAATCTTGGTCGTGGTGGACTGTTTCACCAAGATGGGACACTTTATTCCCTGTGTGGGGGTGCCTACGGCTAAAGAGACTGCTGATATGTTTGTGCAACATGTGTTTCGGTTGCATGGCTTGCCACAGAGCCTGGTGACGGACCGTGGCACTCAGTTCACTTCCCAGTTCTGGCGGGCTGTCCAGAAGTTGCTGGGGATTGATGTCCGGATGTCGACGGCCCATCACCCCCAGACCGACGGGCAAACCGAGAGGGTTAACACCACGTTGGAACAGTATCTGCGGTGCTATGTCAACTATCAGTAAAACAACTGGGTGTCCTTGTTGTCCTTGGCAGAGTTTGCTTACAACAATGCGATGCAGGAATCCATCGAAGAGACTCCTTTCTTTGCTAACTATGGACACCATCCTCGGTTCTACCCTCCGGTGGCCCCATCGGGGGAAGTACCGGCGGCGGAAGATTGGCTTCAGGAGCTCACTGCACTTCAAGACTTGCTACGTACTCAATTGGACCAGGCGAAGGCGGATTACAAGCGGGCGGCTGATCGGCGGCGCCAGGAGGGTCCTGAGATTCTAGTGGGAGACAAAGTTTGGCTGTCTACCAAGAACTTGCCTACGCAGCGCCCTAGCCGCAAACTGGATGCGAGATTTCTGGGTCCCTACAAGGTGTTGGAGAAAGTGGGTCCTGTGGCTTTCAAACTACAACTCCCAACGGACATGAAGATCCACCCTGTGTTTCATCGTTCCTTGCTCCGCCCAGCGAAGGGGGTGCGGCCTGATGTGACGCAGCCGCCCCCTCCCCCTGTGATGCGCGACGGCGAGGAGGAGTTCGAGGTGCAGGACATCCTGGATGCGTGCATCAGATACCGGAAGCTGGAGTATTTGATTGACTGGAAAGGTTTTGGACCGGAAGAGCGTTCCTGGACGCCGGCCCGCAATGTTCACGCCCCGGACATTGTTGCTCGTTTTCACCGCAAGTACCCGGACAAGCCCAAGCCTCGAGGGAGGCCTCGGAGGGGCCCTGAGGGGGGGGGGATAGTGTAGCACACCAGTTCTCGTTTGTGCCTGGAGGGCAGGGGGCAGCACCGGGGGTCCCACTTGCATTAGAGCCAGCAGTGGCTGAGATAGACGTGTAGCGAAGCTCGACCACGGAGCCAAGCTAGGCTAGTGGCCTACTCAAGCCTTGTTTTGTATCTTGCAACCTTGCTTTGTTCTTTGATCCGCTTTGCTGAGCGGAGCCTTGCCAAGCCTTTGGAAACTTACCAAGTTGTTTTGGACAATTGATCACCTTTTGCCTTTGGATTTGCTTTTGCTATTTTTATGGACAATATACCTTTTGAACTGTTTTCTATATATTCAATAAAGTAGTTAGCCTTCATAACGTCTCTGTGTGTGTGATTAAGGCAGTGTTTCCCAACCTTTTTTGAGCCGCGGCACACTTCCATGCATCGTGACATGCCATGACTTCTTAAAACAAGTTCCTCATATTATGGTGACCCCAGCCATAAAACTATTTGTGTTGCTACTTCATAACTCTAATTTTGCTACTGTTATGAATCGCAATGTAACTATCTAATATGCAGGGTGTATTTTCATTCACTGGAACGAATTTGGCACAAATACACGATATGCCAAAATTTGAATACTGGTGGGGTTGGGGGAGGGGGTTGATTTTGTCATTTGGGAGTTGTAGTTGCTGGGATTTATAGTTCACCTACAATCAAAGAGCATTCTGAACTCCACCAATGATGGAATTGAACCAAACCTGGCACACAGAATTCCCCTGATCAACAGAAAATACTGGAAGGGTTTGGTGGGCATTGACCTTGAGTTTTAGAATTGTAGTTCACCTACATCCAGAGAGCACTGTGGACTCGAACAATGATGAATCTGGACCAAACTTGGCACAGATACTCAATATGCCCAAATGTGAACACTGGTGGAATTTGGGGAAAATAGACTTTGACATTTGGGAGTTGTAATTGCTGGGATTTATAGTTTACCTACAGCCAAAGAGCATTCTGAACCCTACCAAGAATAGAATTGGGTCAAACTTCCCACACAGAACCCCCATGACCAACAGAAAATACTGTGTTTTCTGATGGTCTTTGGCAACCCCTCTGACACCCCCCTCACAAACCATCCCCCCCCCCCGGGGGGGGGGTGTAGAAATCCAGTCGTCTTCAGAATCTCTACAACTTTTATTGTACTCTGGAGAGTTTCAAGAAGAATCTTAAGACCTTGCCTTTCTTCTGTGTCCTCGGAGATTAATTATATAGTCTCTTGCCATCATTCATCCTCAATATATGCTTTGATTGTACACCCTCTCCCCCCACTTTATGAATGTCCTTTCTTGACCTCTTTTTGAAAGAGTTCTCTCCCTCACAAATAATGTGCCCCACTGCTACCTCACCACGTTTTTATCCTTCTATTTTAATCTGTACATGCGGCCCGCTCAGTGTCCTGTGTCATAAATGGTTTTGTCACGATGCAAGACCTAGGCCGGCCCCTTAATCACACACACAGAGACGATAATCAGCTAACTACTTTATTGAATAATAAGAAACAGTTGAAAAGGGTAATTGTCCATAAAAATATCAAAAGTAATCCAAAAGGTCAAAGGTATAGTCCAAAAGCAAACTTGGCAGGAAAATCCAAAGACTTGGCAAGGCTCCGCTTAGCTAGCGGATCAAAAGACAAAACAAGGTTGCAAGATACAAACTCTTCTTGGCAGGCCACTAGCCCCAAGCTTAGCTACGTGGTCTTGGCTTCGCTACACATCTGTATAGGATAGACGTGGCCAAAGTACTGAGGATCCGTTCCCACGGATCCTATACTTAATCCCCTTGGCGAGGCCCCGACGCTCTTGGCTTCTCCTCCTCCAATCTGTGCTGCGAGCCCTCGGTCGGTCTAGGCTGTGGAACCAACCCCTCCTGCTAGCCTCAATGCTCCGTCTCCTATCAAACGTTCGACCTTGCCTCCCAGCACCTGGTTCCCTATCTTCGTGAGAGTCGAACTCCCCATCTGCTTCCTGGGCCTCTCCCTCGGTTGTTTCCCACATTCTTTCTTGCGAGCCTCTCCCCCCCGGCCGTTCATAATCTTCACTATCACTGCTTTCGAATTCCGACTGGCCTTCCTGCCTCTCGTAAGGATCAGGCCAGCCGTCATCCCAGGCCAGGCTTTCTGTGGGGGAAGAAGGCCCAGCTACCTCAAAATCCCCTTCTTCTAGCCCCTCCAAATCCTCTTCAGAATCAACTGGCTCCAATGCGAGTGGGACCCCCGGTGCTGCCCCCTGCCTTCCAGGCACAAACGAGAACTGGTGTGCTACAGGTTTATTTTATTGTATTTTGATATTGGTTGTGTAGTATTTTGTAGTTGATGTTTTATGTAATTGATTATGTTGTTTTTTTTATTGTTTTTATTGTGTTGCTGTGTTGACGGGCCTGGCCTCATGTAAGCCACCCTGAGTCCTCATTGGGGAGATGGTGGTGGAGTACAAATAAAGGTAATTATTATTATTTTATGAAACGTGGCACCACTTCATTACATATATAAGCCAGAACACATCCCCAGCAAGTTCCATAGATATTGGAGGTCTTTGGAATGAACTATTGGGCCAACAGGTTCCCATTCTCTATATTGAAAAAAACAAAAACATAGCAACTACCAGAAATATCTGTGCATGCCTGACACCATTACTAGAACTTAGAGGTGGAAATATGGTAGAAAAGCATACATTATGCAACTCTTATCAATGCATGTACCTGGATCAAGCCTAGAGTAAATCAAGCCTAGACTATCACTAGACAGCAAAATGGCTAAATTGAGGCTATTGATTCAAGATCCATATGTTAACTCAAATAATTTTAAAGATAGGTTGTGCAATGTCGCCAGAAATGTTATTTCAATAAAATATATCCATAAAAAACCATAGCGGCATCATCTGAAAAATAAAAAGATGATACTTATCTACCAAAAACTTACCAGAACCAAAAATAAGCATTTAAACTATAGAAAACAGAAATGAAAAAGAAAGAGAAGAAAATGAAAGACAAATTAAAAGGCAGACTTCCTGTTTTTCTAGTAGAGACAATTAAATTCTGTTATTGTGAGGGGAAGTTTTCAAAATGAAATGGCTTGCAGACTGCAAAAAAAGTTGTATTTTAACAGCATGGTAGGAGCCCCCAGTGGCGCAATAAGTTAAACCCTTGTGACAATAGGACTGCTGACCGAAAGGAGTCCTGTCTGCCAGCTCCAGCTTCTCATGCAGGGACATGAGAGAAGCCTCCCACAGGATGGTAAAACATCCCAGTGTCCAGGGTGAGCTCCATTTTTGAGCTCCAGCTCCTCATGCAGGGACTTGAGAGAAGCCTCCCACAATTTATTTATTTTATTTTCGGCAGTTTACCCCGCTCTTCTCAACCCCCGGAGGGGGACTCAGAGCGGCTTCCAAAAGGCACAATTCGATGCCCTCAGAACAACACAGTATAAAAACAGTATAAAAGCCCTCAAACATTGACACTAAAATACATTAAAATACAATTACATTCATACAGCCTATGTAGGATGGTAAAACATCTGGGTGTCCCCTGGGCAATGTCCATCCAAACAGCCAATTCTCTCACACCAGAAGTGACTTGCAGTTTCTCTCTCACACACAAAACATGGTTAGGCTTCTTAGTTCTGCTATTTCATATATTCTTTCCATGCTTTGAGGGACCTTCCACACAGCCCTATATCCCAGAATATCAAGGCAAAGTATTCCCACATTATCTAAGGGCGGACTCAAATAACCCAGATCAGAGCAGATATTGTGAGATTTTCTGCCTTGATGTTCTGTGATATAGCGCTGTGTGGAAGGGTCCGGAGACAATTGTGCACAGAGTATTCTCGCTGCTGTGATAATATATAACAAACCTTTTTGTGCTGTTTTTTTAGTCGTCCACTTAGCAATCATAAGAGGGTAAAATCAGGTCTTAAAACATTCCCAATTTATGTATTTTTCCATTAATTTCCAATTTTTCTTAGACTTTATCATTTGCCTGAGTCCCTGAAGAAAGGAAAGATTCTGTCTTTTTGCTTTGAAATAAGATGAGGATGAAGGGAGAAAGTGGGACAGAGAAACACAAACTGAAGCAACTGAAGTAAGAAAGTGGATGAAAGGGGGAAGATTAGGAGTAAGGCGAGAGAAATCGGGCCAGTTGCAAAAGTGGGGTGTCCCTGCCACCCTCTTCTGACAATCTTCTTGGTGTTTCTTATTCCCTAATCAGTAATGCTTCATTTCCCCACTCTCCAATTGGAGAAATCCTTTATATTTAACCCATTGTCTACCACCTCTCCCTCTACAATTGCAGATCCTGCTCCATCCTTACCTTGTTCTCCAGTTATTCACAATGTTCTTTCCTCCGATCCCCAGGTTACATTTCTTATTGGGAGTTTGCACACCCTATCTCCACTGTTCTCATGTCTCCCTTATGCTGACTTGCATTTCCACAGTGCTCCCTGCTTTTCCCACCTGCTTGAAAGATTATAATTATCTGAAGCTGTAATAAAAGTTACTGCTTACTGATCTTCTGGCAGGTTTCTGCAAATTTCACGCTTCTTTTATATGCCGCTATCTGTTAATGTTGTCCTTTGTAACTTGAGTTAGAAGAAGGAAGCAGGTATAAAGGTAAACTGACATGATCATCCGTTTTTAACAACATAGTTTACTCCTCCCCAGACCGAATTTAAATGAAGCTTGTGTACATAAAGGATTCCTGGTACCAAAATCACTTGCATCTGAACAAGAGGGATACATTGTGAGGGGGATGAATTTAACTAAACTTCGTGTCAAATAAATTAAAGTAATGTGTTGTCAAAGGCTTTCATAGCCAGAATCACTGGGTTGCTGTGAATTTTCCGGGCTGTATGGCCATGTTCCAGGCGCATTCTGTCCTGATGTTTCACCCACATCTATGTCAGGCATCCTCAGAGGTTGTGGGGTCTGTTGGAAACTAGGCAAGTGAGGTTTATATACCTGTGGAATGTACAGGGTGGGAGAAACAACTCTTGTCTGTTTGGGGGAAATGTGAATGCTGCAATTGGCCAGCTTGACTAGCATTAAATGGTCTGAAGTTTCAAGGCCTGGCTGCTTTCTGCCTGGGGGGACCCTTTGTTGGGAAGTGATTAGCTAGCCCTGATTGATTCTTGTCTGGAATTCCCCTGCTTTTTGAGTCTTGCTCTTTATTTACTGTTCTGATTGTAGATGGTTTTTTAAAATTACTGGTAGCCAGATTTTGTTCATTTTCATCGTTTTCTCCTTTCTGCTTAGATTCAGTCAGGGCCAGCAAACACCTCCCAATCAGGGGAAAAAAGATTATTCATTTATTTATTTGCCATACTTGTATCCTGCCTCTCCCAATCCCAAAGGGGACTCAAGGTGGCCTTACAAAGGCAACAATTCAATGCCACATGTGTACGTACATCAATGAATAAACAAAAACATTAAAACCATCGAATTAAGACATAACATTGAAACAACAATTAAAATAACATAATCCAGGGCCAGTATGAATTGTCATTAAAATTAATGTACAATCTCTTATTGCCTTGCTCCAGTTATTTACCAAAAGCCTAATCCCAGAGCCAAGTTTTAATTAATTTTTTAGATTAAACAAAATCAAGGGAAATTGCCTTTAGTCTTCAATACTTTTATGCAAACAACAGGGATGGTTGATGTTTGGAGACATCTATATGGAAACCAGAAGAGATTTACATTTACCACATCTTTGATTCAGCCTGATTTTCCTGGTATCCAAAACCTTAAAGCAATGTTTTGAGCCTCATGCGGTTCCAATTAATTTTGAAATTTAGTATTGGATACTAATTTGTTGGGAACAGATTTAGCTTTCACAAAATTAAGCATATTTCTAGCTCTGATACAGGGTTTGGAATCTTGTGGCCTTCCAGACAGTATAAGACTCCGACTTCCTTCCCTAGCCAAACTGTCAATGGTGAGAAATACTGGGAGGTAGAACATCTGAATGACAACACCACAAAATTATAATAGTTTGGCACCTCGTAAACTGCCATGGCTTAAATATTACCTTTTCAGAGATTTTACCAAGAACTATACTCAGCAAAAGCAAACCTTAAAAGTAAAATAAAATAATATATTGAGAAATATTGGAAAATAAAGATCCAAGAAGCAGATAAACTAGCTATGAAATAATTCATTTCAGAAAAAGAGATTGGTGAAATTATAAATAATTTAAAACCTGGGAAGGTCCCAGGAATTGATAAGGAAAAAGAGCCAAATAAACAATTTCGTGTTTCAATGAATCATTATTTCATCATTCAAAAGCAGTGAGAAATAGTTCCACTTCAGTCCTTATATTGTATATAGAGCGGCACTAAGCCTGCAGATAGAGTCACTTATTGAAAGGAAAATCTCCGGAGCAAACAGTGTTTCGTGCATCAACACAGTTCCAAATTATAAATCCAAATAAGTAGTTTCTGTTGCTCCACAACGGTCGACGGATTAGTCGTGTCCTGCGCAAAATCCGTTTATAATAAGATAATAAAGGTAAAGAAGATCCCACCATCTTGGGAACAATCTGTGATTATATTAATTTTGAAACCTAACAAAGATCCTACAGACCCCAGATCTTATAGACCCATTTTGTTAATAAACCAAGATGCTAAAATTTTAAGTGCAAATATGGTAAAAAGAATGACTGTATTAATATCTATCTTCTATGTATATAATAAAACTCAGTGTTTGCGGGCGGTGGGTGGTGCGACCGAGCGAATATGTGCCAGCGTTTCAATTGGCTGCAACTGTGGGATTATTTGCATAAATGGCTGTGACTGGCCAGCCTCCCAACATTCCAACACAGCACAGAGAAGAAAGGAAAAGGCCTGAGGCAGGCATAAATGGCTGGAGTTGAAGTTAGCCAGTTGACAGTTTTTTCTGTTGGAAATGGAATGTTCAGTACCTTCACCCAATAGACTTCTAAGGTGACTCAGAGGGAAAGCAAAAGGCCTCAGGCAGTCAGCCACTGCGGCCCACAGCAATGACGGATCAGGACCAAACATGGCAAACAAGGGACCAATGGCCCACTTCACAACCTGGTGTGGTTTAGGGCAGGATGGGCCACGAATGATGGGATTTGCAGTACCTTCACATCTTTCACTTCCCAACCAATACTGCAGCCCCTATAAATCACAGACCAGACCCAAAATTAACACCAAGGCTTCCTTAACTTGATTTTCCTGACTAGGCCTCAGCTCATGGGATATTGTTAGGCTTCCTCAACTTGATTTTCCTGACTAGGCTCCCAACAATGACAGAACAAGACCAAACTTGGCACACAGACCCCCTAAGATGCACCCGACATCCTGGTGCAGTTTGAGGAAGGATGGACCATGGATGATGGGATTTGCAGTACTTTAAGTCACTTCCTTAGAGCACTGTGGCCCACACCAATGACGAACTATGGCACACAATGCCTTCCTCAAATAACCCGGGCACCGCCGGGTCCCCAAGCTAGTATAAATATATTAATGAAGATCAATGTGACTTCATAGCAGGGAGGCAAAATAAGAGAAAATGTGACAGCAGGTTTCCTAGATCTGGATATGTATAAAGCTTTTGATAGTGTCCCTTGACTTTAAAACTGGTATTGGGGAAATTTGGATTTGGAGAAAAATTTAAAAGCTTAATTAACAAATTATACTCAAAGAATTATGCCTCAGTGATGGTAAATGGATGCCTAAGAGAAAAAATAAGCATAAGCCAAGATACAAGGCAAGATTGTCTCCTTTCCCCAATTTTGTTTGTAACAGTAATAGAAATTTTAGCCAGTGCAATTAGAGAGTTAGCATAAAAGGAATAGGACTTAAAATATAAGTATATAAAATTAATTTATTTGCAGATGACACCTTTTTGATATCAGAGGTGACACCCCCCCCCCCACGACTCTGTAAAAGATAGTTCAAAACCAAGGAATTCATAGTTTTACCAAGAACACCACGCTGAAATGATCCCATAATCCCCTATCTCTCCCCCATGTGGGAACCTAAGGCTCTTCCCCTTGGTCCCATGGCCCCACATGGCAACACCCCTGTAACCCACACTTATGAACTTCCTTGAACTTCCTTGAACTTTTATGGTACTTTTGCCTACTTTTGAAGGACTTTCAGAAACTTTTTGGAAACTTTTCCTTTCCAAACCCCATGGACTTTCCTCATGATTTATGACTCCTAATGTACTCTGGTGGGTGGGATGGGCTGATATGAGATGATATGGTTCCTATTTCCCTCCAATATGAATTTATTCTCCATATGTTTCCCCTTGCCTGTGTTCCTATATGAAATATGAAATGCCACCTTTTTGTGACCCCAACATGCCAAGGCTCAGGAATTTTGTGGGCTAGTAATCCCTAAACAAAGAAAGAACTTAACAAATAACACTTGCATGGACAATAACAATGGACATTCCTTCAAACCTCGAAGTTGGTCCAATTGAAGGATATGTTCCTTGAGCACGCTTTCAGATCTCGAAGCATGTCCATCTGGAGGATATACCCCCTAGTGATTTTGTCATTCCTCACAAAAGGGATATCCTGCCTTCGGGAGGATTTGGATGTCCCATCTGACTCACTCATTATTTCAATTCCCTTGGCCGAAACCAAAGGCAAAATATCATCAATCGACTCCATATCCAGGATTAAGGATTACCGGGGTCTGGCATCTGCGCCAGACCAAAAGTGATTATTTCTTCACTTGAGACAATACAATGAGCTAGCTTGAGGACTTTTTTAAGTAATCGCCAGCACTTGGACAAACATTTAGTCATTTAATCCACTCATCATTTCCTCTCAGTTCATTGTTTCCTGCTTGGACCGTCTCCTTCGCTCTCATTAGACGAGAGCGATGCTGGCTTCCTGATTGGCTGAGGCGCAGCCCAGCCAGCTGTGCCTCCCAGCCAGCTGATGACTCCAACCAATCAGCGTGAAGCCGGCAAAGGGCCGGGGGGTGGGCGGGAAGTTTGAACTTTGACAGCTCTGTTTTTCTATAAGAATGTAATGTTTTGCATGTATGGTATGTCAGCTTTGGACAAATGATTGCAGCTTGCCATCCGCTCCAGGATCCATCTACACTTTAGAATGTGTTGTTGTTGTTTGATACATAACAAAATTAGCAGACAGCAAACAAGATCGCTATGCTGGCTTTTGTATTTGATCACACTGTTGGACACTTCCCAAATGTCTAGGACTGTGTCATGTAATAATAATAATAATAATAATACTTTATTTCTAACCCGCATCCATCTCCCCAAAGGGGACTTGGAGGGGCTTACATGGGGCCGTGCCCGAACAACAAATACAAAAAATATCACAAACATCAGAAAACAATAAACACAGTAAAAGCAATAAACACAATAAAAATACATCTATACAATCACAATAGCATAAGTGAATGTAAACAGGGAATAATGCGTGCAGATCCGAGTAGAGTGGCCTTTTACAGCTGACAGATGGTAGTTTTATCAGCGCAAATTGTTTTTACTAGCTTGTGCCAGCAACCTTGCAGTTCGATCTTTAAGTTGTTGTTGTTATTATTATTATTATAAATAATGCACTGCCACGTCCCAATGTTATGGCATCCTTCGATATGTAGTTTGACAGAGGGCCTTTCCACACAACCCTCTATCCCAGAATATCAAGGCAGAAAATCCCACAATATCTGCTTTGCACTGGGTTATTTGAGTCCACACTCAGAAAATGTGAGATTTTCTGCCTTGATATTCTGGGATATGGGGCAGTCCCCAATTTACAAAAGACTCATAGTTAAGAACATTACTGAGACACATGAAGTGAGAGAAATCAACCCTCAGGGCCCTTCCACACAGACATATAATCCAAAATATCAAGACAGAAAATCCACAATATCTGCTTTGACCTGGGTTATCTGAGTCCGCACTGCCATATATTCCAGTTCAAAGCAGATAATGTGGGATTTTATTCAGCTGTGTGGAAGGGTCCTCAGAAGAGAAATTGCATCCCGAAAGAGTAATCACGAGGAAAAAGCTATCTCAGCTGAAGCTTCATCACCAATCCTAGTTTCCACAACAAGTCAAATTCTTCAAAAAAAATTAATTATTTGCTTTTATATAATATTTTAAAGTCACCCAGATCACAAAGATTTGGAGTGGATAATGTTGTGCTGATGCCAAATCATAATGACACCTGACCTTTCACCCAGATGGTATTTAGTGCTGATCTTCAGTTGAGTTTTCAACTTTATTGGCTTGAAAAGAATGAAGATTTTGCATGTGAAAGGCAAACTGTTTGAATAAACAAAATTCCTAAAGGCTTTGCTATGTTTTCCAGCTGTGGTGCACAGAATTTCTTTCTTTCTCTTTATTTATTTATTTTTGTGTCAGAAGCGACTTGAGAAACTGCAAGTTACTTCTGGTGTGAGGGAATTGGCCGTCTGCAAGGACATTGCCCAGGCGACACCCAGAGGTTTGATATTTTACCATCCTTGTGGGAGGCTTCTCTCATGTCCCCGCATGGGAAGCTGGAGTGACAGAGGGAGCTCAACCCGCTCTCTCTAGATTCGAACCCGGATTCTTTATGAAAGGCATGCAAAGCTGCACATCAAAATACGTCTTGCACAGCAAAATATGCAGGGTTGCCTTATATTACATCAGATGCTCGTTCATCTATTTGTCTTTCTCTATTGACCGACAGCAGGATGTCAGCCTGACTTGGAGACTACCTCTGGCACTCTCTCTGGTGTGATGAAGCAAACTCCTTTCATGGCCTGTTTCGACAAGTTTCCTGACTTTCAGGGAACCAGAATGAAGTTCTTTTACTCCCTTCTTCCCATGCATTGTGTTTGCCTTAAAGTCTATTTCTTAAGTATTGCAAGCTGCTGATTATTTTTTTGATGTTTTATAAATAACAATAACTGCAAATGGACTAACCAAGTGAAGCTGGAGAATGTAAGTAAGTATTTCACTATTAACAGTGAAAGTTGTGAGGTGTTTCTTCAAAGAAATATTTCTAGATAGTTGTTTATAAAATGTGGAAGTCATTGTATTATCTTTATTATCTGAACTGATTTAGAGGAACTGGCAAGCTAAGAAGGATTCTGTCCTTTGGATTTAAAATTGATAAATGAATGTTGCTTGGACATTTATGGAGACAAAGGTAGTACACATCAGATGTGTACACTTTTAAGGGTTGTACGTTGAAAGCAACAGTCTTCTATCAAAATGTACAAGGTTAGATCATGAGTTACATCCACAGTTTTTGTTAAGGAGTATTAATTTGAGTTGCATTGTGTAAACTAGTGTTTCCCAACCAGTGTGCCGTGGCACACTAGTGTGCCGTTAGCGATCATCAGGTATGCCATGGGAAATTGGAGATAGAAGAGAGAGAGAGAGCCCTTCTGTCCTACCGGGAAGCCCTAACCGGGGCTCGATCCCTTGCCTGAGTCCCGCAAACACAGCCTCTACTCACAACTTGCCTTTTTGGGCTTCGTCCTCCCCTCTGCTCCTTCCTCGGCCTCGGAAGGGTTTGAGCCGAAAGGCGGGGACTGCGTCAGGCAGAAAGAGCTGTGCGGGGAGAGAGAAGATCCTGGGATGGGACTTCCCCAGGTCCCCCGGCTGCCTGGGTGTGGATCTACACCGTAGCATTCATGCAGTGAGGCACCCCTTGGTCTCCCAGGGCTCAAGGCTGGGGAATCCCGGGATTTGTAGTTTGGGGAGGCTCAGGATGGTGACAAACTACCACTCAGCCAAGGTGAGTCAAGGGGCGTTCGGGACACAGGGTTGAGGCACGGGCACCTTTAAACTAACAGGGTTTGCTCACTTAAGGCAGGCCTGTGCCAACTTGGACCCTCCCTCCAGGTGTTTTGGCCTACAACTCCCACCATATATATCTATCTATATCTATATCTATATCTATATCTATCTATCTATCTATCTATCTATATATCCTTCCCTCTTTTTCTTTTCCTTCTTCTTTCCCTTTTTCTTTCTTCCTTTTCTACCTGTTTCTTTCCTCCCTTTCTTTGCTCTTTGGTTCCATTCTTCCTTCTCCCTCCCTCCCTTCCTCCCTTCCTTCCTTATTGATGCATAAGAACACAGAGAGTGACTGACAGCTGTTGAGCAAGACCTTCGTGTGTGTCTTTCTGCCATTCCTGCCAGGATATCTATGTTGTGTTCATCGAAACAGACCCAGGTTTCACACTGAGTGTATAAATACATTTAAAAACATATTAACTATATGTCTTACTGTGTTAGAGTGTCATTTTGGTTGGTGGTGTGCCCCAGGATTTTGTGAATGTAAAAAATGTGCCACGGCTCAAAAAAGGTTGAAAAACACTGGTGTAAACAGTCAAAAGTTCTAACATGACTGAATTTCTTTTAAGATTCATAGTCATTAAGTCCAATTCTGTGATCAAGTTACAGACAAATTATAAAAGTAAAAAAATGTGGCAGAGTATTATGGTCAATACTGGGTGGGAACTGAAGTAGAAAAGTAAACCTAGGTGTGTAGTGTGTGCTTCTAAGGGCTCTTCCACACAGCCATATAACCCAGAATATCAAGGACGGACAATCCACAATATCTGCTTTGAACTGGGTTATCTGAGTCCACACTGCCATATAATCCAGATCAATGTGGATTTTATACAGCTGTGTGTAAGGGGCCTGAGATCCTTACACAACCTCTTTTGAGATAGAGTTCCTATTTATCCCTGCATCAAACATCAAGAACATGGATTGAACTTCTGCGGGTTATCTTTCTCTTAAGAAATTAGTTAAGGGCTGGATGAAATCCCACATTTTCTGCTTTGAACTGGGTTATCTGAGTCCACACTGCCAGATAATCCACTTTGGTGTGGATTTTGTACAGCTGTATGTAAGGGGCCTCAGATAACCCAGGCGCCTTCCACACAGTTGAATGAAATCCGACATTATAAGCTTTGAACTGGAAAATATGGCAGTGTGGACTCAGGGCCTTTCCACACAGAAATATAACCCAGAATATCAAGTCAGGTCATCCACAATATCTGCTTTGAAATGGCTTATCTGAATTCACACTGCCAGATAATCCAGTTCAAAATCCCACATTTTCTGCTTTAAACTGGCATATATGGCAGTGTGGACTCGGATAACCCAGTTCAAAGTGGATATTGTGAGATTTTCCACCTTGATGTTCTGGGTTATATACAGGGGCGGATCTTAGTGGAGGCAAATTAAGCGGCCGCCTCAGGGTGCCATGTGGCCAAAGGGCGCATCCAGGGCTGGGTGCCAAGCCCCCAGGGGTGCCGGCAGGGTGGGAGGAAGGCTCGTGCAGGGCGAAAGAGGAGGCAGCAGAGGCGCATGCCTTTCCCTTCTCCCTGCCTTGCCCTGCGCCATGCACGCATCTCATCCCTCATCCTGCACACCCTTTCCCCCCCCGCCCTCGCCAAGAATGCCTTGCGCAGGGCAAGAGAGAGAAGGGGGCAAAGGCGCCCGCCTTTCCCGTCTCCCTTGTCCCCCGCGTGTCTCCTCCCTTTGTTGCCGCTGCTGCCGCCGGTGCGCGAGGGCGAGGGAGGAAGCCACGTGGGTGCCCTTACCTGGGGGCCGGGAGCAGGACTGAGTGGCCAGACGAGTCTGCCAGCCAGAGAGCACCTAGCCCAACCCCCGGGCCCTTGCTCCCGAAATTGGCCTAGACCTGATACACACACATATATATACATACACGCAAAAATAGAATAGGAAGAGGGGAGGGAAAAGGGTGAGAAGGGAGGAAAAGGAAGGTAAGAAGGAGAAAGAGAATAGGAAGGGGGCAAGGAAACGGGTGAGGAGGAAGGAAGGATGGGGAATCTACAGACCCACAGAAAGAATAGGAAGAGGGGAGGGAAAAGGGTGAGGGCCCTTCCACACAGCCCTATATCCCACAATATCTGCTTTGAATATCTGAGTCCACACTCAGATAATGTGGGATTTTCTGCCTTGATATTCTGGGGTATAGGGCTGAGAAGGAAGGAAGGGGAATAGATATATAGACACACACACACTCAAAGAGAATAGGAATAGAGCAGGGAAAATGGTGGGAAGGAAGGAATATATATATATATATATATATATATATATATATATATGTATAGTTTAGTCTGGTCTTGGTGGGTGTGTGCATGTGTATATGTGTGTATGTATGTAGTGTATATATATGTGTGTATATGTATATATGTGTATGTATGTTTATATATATATACGTGTATGGTACTGTATATGTTTGTGCATGTGTACATACACATGAGTGGGGAAAGGGGGGAAGAAGGGTCTGAGGCTGAGAGGAAAAGAAGGGGTTTGAGTGAGGGAGAAGAGAAGGAGCCTGGGGCTGACGACGTGGGGGAGAGGGGTTTGGGGCCATAGGCTGAGGGGAGAAGGAAAGGCCCTGAGGCTGATGGAGATGGAAAAGAAGGGCTGAGGAGGGAAAAGAAGGCGGCAGCAGCGGTCCTTTCCTTTTTCTTTCCCTCTGCCATCCGAGGGGCATATATATATCCCATCGTCCGTGGCCATATTTTCTTGTGGCACTTCGGGCCAGGAGAGCTTCTGGGGCTCTCCGGGGGAAGCAGCTGTGAAATGCCCCAGAAAACTACACAAAGAACATATAACATATATATCCGGCCTATAAGGCTCATATCATTCCGTCCAGGAAATATCGGATACTGATGCTATATTATTTGGGTGTCAGTTTCCGGCCGGACCCTTCCGATATCGGCTATCGGGCCTTCGGCCCGGACCGATGTATATGTTTTTGTATTTCTGCCAGCTGCTTCCGATATAAGCGAATATGCTGGAGATGCGGGTCTCCCTCTGTGAGCGGCGGAGGAGGCGGGTTGGTGGCCGCCCGTGTGTATGAAGCTGCTGGTGTGTGGGGAGAGAGGGGATAGGATGGGTTGGTGGGGGGGAGTCAGAGTGCGCCCAGTGTGTTTTGCTCACCCTCTGTCCTGCGTTGTGGGGTGGTGGGGGTTGGAGGCGCCTGGCGCGATGGTTATCGCTCTGTTCTGCGCTTTTAGCCAGCACAGAACGGGCCAATGGGCGGTTTTGGGGGCTGATTTTGATTTGGGGTTGGAAGGTAGGAAGGTGGGGTTTTTTGTGTGATGGTAATACCTCGTGGTTTTGTGGGATTGTGTCTCGTTGGTTGGTTTCTGGGAGAGTAGTTTGGCCGTGCATAAAGTCCTTTGCACGACCGTGTCTCCTTTATATATATAGATATATATATAGAGAGAGAGAGTTTAGTCTCCCCGCGTTTATAGAACACTAGCTTGGGGACCCGGCGGTGCCCGGGTCATTTGAGAAGTGCAGCAGGATGTAGAGTGGGTCATGGGGGCTCTGTGTGCCAAGTTTGGTCTTGATCCATCATTATTGGGAGTTGCAGTGGTATCATGAAATTACTGAAGGTAGTGCAAGTCCCATTATCTGTGGTCCTCCCTCTTCCAAAGTGTAGTAGGATGTAGATTGGGTCATGGGGGCTCAGTGTGCTAAGTTTGGTCTTATTGGTGAATGGATGAGGGATGCATTGTTTTTAGGAAGTGAGTGAAGGTACTTCAAGTCCCATCATCCGTGGTCCGTCTCACACAAAACAGCACCAGGATGTAGAGTGGGTCATGAGGGCTCTGTGTGCCAGGTTTGGTGTTGATCAGTCATTGGATTAGGTTTGTAGCAGTCTTGGCAAGTGAGGGAAGGTACTGCAAGTCCCATCATCCATGTTCTGGCCCCCTCAGTAGGATGTAGAGTGGGTCACTGGGGCTCTGTGTGCCAAGTGTGGTCTTTATCAGTGTTTGTTGGGGGTCACAGTGGTCTGTGGGAACAGAAGGGTGTGAAAGTACTACAAATCCCATCATCCATTGTCAGTCCTCCCCCAAACCTCACCAGGACGTGAAGGCAGTCATGGGGGTTATGTGTGCCAAGTGTGTTCTCGATCAGTAATTGGATGAGGGTCGCAGTGGACTTGGGAAGTGAGTAGAGGTACTTCAAGTCCCATCATCCATGGTCCACCCTCCTCCGATCTGCACCAGGATGTAGAGTGGGTCATGAGGGCTCTGTGTGGCAGGTTTCGTGTTGATCAGTCATAGGATTAGGTTTGTAGCAGTCTTGGAAAGTGAGGGAAGGTACTGCAAGTCCCATCATCCATGTTCTGGCCCCCTCCAAACTTCAGTAGGATGTAGAGTGGGTCACTGGGGCTCTGTGTGCCAAGTGTGGTCTTTATCAGTGTTTGTTGGGGGCCACAGTGGTCTGTGGGAACAGAGGGGTGTGAAAGTACTACAAATCCCATCATCCATTGTCAGTCCTCCCCCAAACCTCACCAGGATGTGAAGGCAGTCATAGGGGTTATGTATGCCAAGTTTGGTCTTGATCAGTGATTGGATGAGGGTTGCAGCGGACTTGGGAAGTGAGTAGAGGTACTTAAAGTCCCATTTCCATGGTCCACCCTCCTCCAAACTGCACCAGGACATAGAGTGGGTCATGGGGGCTGTGTGTGGTCTGTATTGGTCCTTTTTGGTGGCCTCAGTGGTCTGTGGGAACCAAAGTGTTTGAAAGTACTACAAATCCCATAATCCGTGGGTCATGTCCCCCAAACCAGGACGTAAAGGGGGTTAGGGGGGTTATGTGTACCAAGTTTGGTGCAGGTCCATCACCCGCGCTGGTCGCTGTGGCCTGTGAAAGTGACTGCCACATATCCACCCTCCCGCCCTCCCGTCCTCCCGCCTCCCGCCCTCCGCACACATACATACAAACATTCCACTTTATAAAGGTATACAGATACAGATATGACATATATATATATGGCATGGGCCAACTTCAGCCCTCCATGTGTTTTGGACTTCCACAATTCCAAACAGCCAGTAGGAAGTCCAAAATACCTGGAGGGCCCAAATTTGTCTATGCACCCAATCCATATATATATGTGATTGGTTGGGGGGCGCCAAAACACTGTTCGCTTACCATTTAAAATTACCTAGGTCCAGCCCTGGTTATATAGCTGTGTGGAGGGGCCCAGAGAAAGCCTTTTCACTGCCATGGTTCAGTGGTATGGCATGACAGGAGTTGTAGTTTTATAAGGTATTTGGTCTTTTTCTGCCAAAGAGTGCCGGTGCCTACCCAAACTACAAGGGGCCATGATTCCAGAGCATTGAGTTGTGGTGGTTCAATCAAGCAGTGTCAGGTTGAAGTAGTTTGGTACTTCAACTGCCATAGCTGCATGCTATGGAATCCTCAGGTTTGTAAAAAGATTACTTGCTTGATTACATATCATTGAGCTATTGAGGTGGTATGGGGGCCAGAAATGAAAATATTGAATAAAAATGGAGTTATTTCTGTTGCATAAGCCATGCTATAAGTATAAATGCATTATAATCAATGCCATGGGTATAAATGTATCGTCACCCTTAAATGTACTGTAATGAGAAATATGTTGAATATGTATGTTGCATCAGCTCTCTTCCTTATCTTCTTGAGAAAGCTTCTTGAGAATGTGCTTGGAATCTTTACAATAAGTTTCCCAGCGTATAGAAAGTTTATTGGAATCTTTACAAGAGTTTCACAGGGAATAGGGACATGGTTCTTTTTCCTTGGAGCATGAGGGGGGAGTAGAACATAAGAACATAAGAAGAGCCATGCTGAATCGGACCTCAGCCCATCTAGTCCAGCATTCTGTATCACACAGTGGCCCACCAGTTGTACACGGGGATCTCGAGTAGAAGGGAGGGCAAAACCCTGACCTGCTCCCGACCCCCCACAACCAGTACCCAGGGAAATCCTGCCTACCTCAACCAACTCCGAGGTGGCACTTGAATGTCCTTTTCAGTAACTACCAATACACTTGGTATCCATGAATCTGTCTAATCCTGCCTTGAAGTTGTTCAGGCTGACAGCTGTCACAACCTCTTCTGGAAGTGAGTTCCATAACCCAATGACCCTCTGGGTGAAGAAATATTTCCCTTTATTCGTCCTAATTTTCCTACCTTGGAGCTTCAGGGAGTGCCCTCTAGTCCTAGTGTTGTGTGACAGAGAAAATATTTTTTCTTTATTCACCTTTTCTATCCCATGCATGATTTTATACACTTCGATCAAGTCACCTCTTAAACGCCGTCTTTCAAGGCTGAAAAGACCAAGGCGTTGCAACCTGGTTTCATAAGGGAGTGACGTCAAAGTAGCATATTTAAACTATGTAACCCAGAAACGGGTAAGGAACCTTTTGAGACCATTTTTCATGCAGAAGTTATTCTTTTAATAAAATACCTTTTAAATTAGAATACAAGTTTCTGTCAATGTATGTGTGACTTTTATTCACTTCTGCTGCTCAAACGCCTAAGGAAGAGGGGATTTTAACTCCCTTCTATTTCACTATGGCTGTTCAAGTGGTGCCAAACTGCATTCATTCTACAGTGTAGATGCACTCTGAGGCCCCTTCTGCACCGCACTTCTCTGTTATTAGCAAGCCTGAAGTCTGAAAAATCTTCTAAAGAGACAGCATGACCAGGAGACCTTTGAGTAGTACTTGTAGACCAAAAATAACAACAAAAACTAAAAATTGTTGCTAAGTTTAATAAAATATTTGCATTCTTAAAAAAGTTAATTTGTGTTGATTCTATGTAATGTAACTATATGCACATAATGTTGTAAGTAAACTTCTGGTTTGTAAGGTAACTCTTTATTCACCTCTACCTTCTACCTTTTATTTTTCAGTGAGTGGTTGGGGGGGACGATGCCAAAATACTGTGCGCTTACCATTTAAAATGACCTAGGACTGGCCCTGGTTACTTTGTAGTATACTGTATTTACTCTTTTCTGTTAGATAGCTCTCAAGCCACAACAAACTACAAATCCCAGGAATCCATAGGATGGGGCCATGGCCATTAAAGTGGTGTCAATCTGTTATGATTCTGCAGTGTATTGTCTCTTTGAAAATACATAGAAAATACATCAATCTGTAAAGGGGCCCTTCCACACAGCCGTATAACCCAGAATATCAAGGCAGAAAATCCCACAATATCTGCTTTGAACTGGGTTATCTGAGTCCACACTGCCATATATCCCAGTTCAATGCAAATAATATAGTATTTTATTCAGCTGTGCCAAGCAGAGCTATCTGATACAATAAAGTATACCTGATATTTTTTTGGTAGTCTAGCAGAAGGAACATATTCAGATTTCAATTAAATAGCAAAGCAAATTGTTTCAAAATGATAGATAGTAACTCGTTTCTCTTGTGAAATATTCTGGAATAAGAAGCTGACAATCTGCATTTTTAATTTTAAAAAAATGACTGGATTCAACATTAGAAATAATTGTAAAATGTAAATTTCAATTGTTTCCCCCACCATCTTTCCAATTGTCCTAATTTAGTATTATGACCCTTTAATTACACTATGTAACAAAATTTGGGGGGGGGGGATCTGTTCCCGGGTTGAAAGTGTTATTTTCTGTTTAATCATTCAGCACTTACTTTGAAAGTAGTTGTTCCAATCCCAAAACTTTGTTTTCGTGACAAAATGACAAAACTATAGCAAAAATGAGCTGCAGGATGTCCCATAAAAACAACATTTTTGCAGTTTAATAAACCCTTTTCATGTTTTTATGATAGAAGCAATAAGGAAATGACATTTATAATCGAGGAACAAAAATAATGTTACATAGTGTTATATAGTATTTGATTGTTTCTTCTTCGCTCTCTATATTTAGCAAGAATGTATGCATTTTGGCAAAACTCTGCAATTTCCAATCTATTTTATGTCTTTCTGTACCAATGATATTAAATCCTTCTCCCTGTAATTCTTCACCAACTTGAACTTATAGCAGCTCTTTTCTAATAACAACAAGTCATAGAGCTTCAGAGCACAAATAGTCTTCCTCCGAAAAAGCATGTAAAATAAATCAGGCTGAGGAAATCTAAGAACATCTAATGAGGGCCCTTCTGCACAGCCCTATAATCCCAGAATATCAAGGCAGAAAATCCCACAATACCTACTTTGAACTGGGTTATCTGAGTCCTCACTCAGATAATGTGGGATTTTCTGCCTTGATATCCTGGGATATAGAGCTGTGTGGAAGGGCCCTACGTCTCATGGTTCAGGGAAAACCTGACACTTCAAGTTCCCAATAACCATTACTACATTACAAAGCTGGAGAAGATAGGAAATTATATGGACCTACCTCCTTTTCTTTACCATAGACTTCCTAATGGAAAGTATTTGCATGCACTACCTCTCCACTCTTTGCTTAAGTAGATGTTCTTCAGCATTGTATCAAGCAGTTCTTACCAACTGAAACCAAGCTGTAACAGAAAAGATTCCTATCAGCGGATGACAAGGTATCACTCCGCCCAGCACTCTACATCTGCCAAGCAACTGAGTCTAGGTTTTTCCATGGCTCTCATGGTTTCTTTCTCACCACCATGGCTGTTTGGTGTTCAACCACACATTGTTCCTTAGAGCTTAGGAAGTTAAGCATCAGAAACAACAAGGCAAGACAACACAGGAACAAGGAATAGTGTTCCTGATAATATCTATTCAGAAAAATAGGGCAAGGCTTCCTGGAATGTCTTATGATGTCCATCAATGTATTAGCACAGCTTGTTCATAGAGTCTTGGCTCACCTGCCGCTCAGGCGATGCAGTCCAGCAGGTTTCTCTGAATGATCTGCCTCCCTTGATAGTATTTGCAGGTCGCAGCAAACCCCCCTAGCCTGGACACAGCATATTATTTGAGAACACATAAATACTGGACTACTCTAACAACTACCATGTCAGACTACACAGAGAAGCCACTGAAATCCACAAGTATATGGACAATTTCAACAGAAATGGATGCTGGAAACAATATTAATCTGTGAAATATATCTTAAGTCAACATGGGTTTCTCAAATACAAGTCTATGACTTCTGCTGCTCTGGAGACTAGGGGCCCTTCCAAAACAGCCCTAGAGCCCAGAATATCAAGGCAGAAAATCCCACAATATCTGCTTTGAACTGGGTTATCTAAGTCCACACTAAGATAATGTGGGATTTCCTGCCTTGATATTTTGGGATATATGGCTATGTGGAAGGACCCTAGGATACAATGGAGCAATGTACTGAAATTGCAGAGAAGAAAAATGATTCTACCTAAACATTAGGAAGAATATAATGATAGTAGTGGAATGTGCTGTCTGGGAGCATGGTGGAGTCTCCTCTGGAGTAGAGTAGAGACTGGGTGGCCCTCTGTCAGGAGTACTTTGATTGTGTATTCCTGCCTGTCAGAGAGCTGGACTGTATGGCCCTTGTTGTCTCTTCCAGTTCTCTGTTTCTGGGATGTTATGACATGGGGATAGTGTTTTCCAGTGACTCTTGTCTTCAAGAGCACCAGATGAACTAGCCTGGACACAGCATATTATTTGAGAACACATAAATACTGGACTACTCTAACAACTACCATGTCAGGCTACACAGAGAAGCCACTGAAATCCACAAGTATATGGACAATTTCAACAGAAAGAAGGAAACCGTGAAAATGAACAAAATCTGGCTACTGGTATTTAAAAAAATGCTAAAATCAGGACAATAAATAAAGAGCAACACTCAAAAAGCAGGGGAAATCCGGACAAAAATCAATTGGGGCCAGCTAACACCTCCCAACAAAGGATCCCCCTGGCAGGAAGCAGACAGGCTTTGAAGCTGCAAGGCCATTCAATGCTAATCAAGGTGGCCAATTGCAACATTCACACCTGCCTCAAGCAGACAAGAGTTATTTCTCCCACCCAGGATATTCCACAGATATATAAGCCTCACTTGCGTAGTTTCCAACAGAACTCTCAACATCTGAGGATGCCTGCCATAGATGTGGGCAAGAGGGAATGCTTCTGGAACACGACCATACAGCCTGGAAAATTCACAGCAACCCAGCTGTTGTTTTTTTCGGAGGAACAGAAAAGTTAAAGGATAGCATCCATGATTTTTTCCCTCTACATGTTGTTTGGCCTTTCACCTGGATTCCTAACTTCAAAAGTCCTTAGCACAATCCATCCCAATATAACTGTTATTGAGTTTGAATCTTGTATACCTAAATACAATTCCCTAAATGCTAAGGTCTAATGACATAATCTATCTTTAGAATTATTTATTTATTTATTTAATCCTGCTTTTCTCCCATGAGTGGGTCTATTTTATTTATTTATTTCGTCTCAAAGGCATTACATACATTGGTATAAAACTGATAAAAACAGTAGGTGCGCAGGTGGCTAAATATCTTTTGACCAAAAACAGGCAACAGCAACGGCATTGTCTGTAGCCTCCAAAAATTCCTCGTTTGTATTTTAGGGAGGGCACAGTGGACAAGCATACAGATGCGGAGTTGTCTGTTCTGCTCCACAGTCACACAAGATTTGGGATTCTTTTAGGTAGAGCCATTTTGCCAGGTTGTCTTTTGATCTGCCCACACCGCTTTTGAGTCTATTCAGGAACTTCCAAGTTGCCTATTCTTGGTTTGCGCCTGGAGGAAGACCCTCATGGGGGGGGGGGCAGGGGGGAAACGACCATCCAGTTGGGATTTCCTGGTTTAGCTGCCCAGAGGGATACCCTTGCTGTTCCTGGAGGGATACCAAGAGGAGTGGTAGTTCTCATAAAGCTTTTTTCTTGATTTGAGTCTGCTGGGAAGAGGCTGGTAGCCATGTAGTGGATGGCTTTCACAGTGCTCAACCTTATTTCTCTCACATTTAGCAGCAACCTCCCGTCGCACATTGGGGTGGGGGGTGGGTGGGGGGGCAATGCCAGCTAGCTTGTAGAGTTTATCAACAGGTGTAGGTTTAAGACATCCATGTGAGGGAAATGGAAAGAGCCTCCTCGAAGACTGAGTAAATACAGTCAGGCGTCCCCCGGCAACGTTTCTCGTAAATGGCTAATCTTTCCAAATCCAAAAGCATTGCTTTTTTAAACATGAGTGGGTCTTAAAGCAGCGTACATGGCTAAAACATCAAAATAACCTAGTACAAAAAATCAACAAAAACATAATAAATCACAGGAAACAAATAACACACAATACATATCAAAAATTAAACAGATTCATAAATTACAATAAACATCATTTTTTAAAAATCCCTAAACCTCAGGCCACTGAGATTCTTCATAAAACAATTGCATTGAGCTCCTAGGTAGCTCAATTCCTTTCGGCTAGATGGAAATATTGCCAGATCTAACATAGCTACTAGAAAGAGACAAACCAGGAAAGGGGTCTTGGGGTCTTGGTGGACAGCTCAATGAAGATGTCAACCCAGTGCGCTGCAGCAGTGAAAAAAAAAGCAAATTCTATGCTTGGCATGATCAGAAAGGGAATCGAAAATAGGTCAGCAAATGTTGTATTACCTCTCTACAAATCGATGGTAAGGCCACATTTGGAGTACTGTGTACAATTCTGGTCTCCGCACCTTAAGAAGGATATAACGGAACTGGAAAAGGTACAGAAAAGGGCAACAAGAATGATCCAAGGGATGGAGCGGCTCCCTTATGAAACCAGGTTGCAACGCCTTGGTCTTTTCAGCCTTGAAACACGGCGTTTAAGAGGTGACTTGATCGAAGTGTATAAAATCATGCATGGGATAGAAAAGGTGAATAAAGAAAAAATATTTTCTTTGTCACAAAACACTAGGACTAGAGGGCACTCCCTGAAGCTCCAAGGTAGGAAAATTAGGACAAATAAAGGGAAATATTTCTTCACCCAGAGGGTCATTGGGTTATGGAACTCACTTCCAGAGGAGGTTGTGACAGCTGTCAGCCTGGACAACTTCAAGGCAGGATTAGACAGATTCATGGATACCAAGTGTATCGGTAGTTACTGAAAAGGACATTCAAGTGCCACCTCGGAGTTGGTTGAGGTAGGCAGGATTTCCCTGGGTACTGGTTGTGGGGGGTCGGGAGCAGGTCAGGGTTTTGCCCTCCCTTCTGCTCGAGATCCCTGTGTACAACTGGTGGGCCACTGTGTGATACAGAATGCTGGACTAGATGGGCTGAGGTCCGATTCAGCATGGCTCTTCTTATGTTCTTATGAATATACATTATCGGAGCTATCTGACCGCTGCCTATTCAAGGTCATCAGGAAAGACCTGATCTCATGAAAAGGTTGTAATTTGTGACCAAAAGGCCAGTAAGGAGGGGGCCAATCACACCCCTCTAGAAAGGAAGTTTGAGAGCCGTGGGGCCACCACTAAAAAGGCCCTCTCTCTCATTCCCACCAAGCGTACATGTGATGGTGGTGGGATTGATCATCTCATGCAGGTTTGTAGGAGAACATGCGGTCCCTCAGGTAGGCTGCGCCCAAACCGTTTAGAGCTTTATAGGCTAAAGCCAGCACATTGAATTGCACCTGGAAACAAACTGCGAGCCATGGTAACTGCTTCAGGAGCGGAGTAGTTCTTTCATTGTATCCTGCCCCTATCAGCAGTCTGGCCACTGACCTTTGGACCAGATGATGTTTACTGACACTCTTCAGGGGCAGCCCACGTAGAGCGCGTTACAGTAATCTAACCTGGATGTGACCAAGGCATGTATTACAAGAGGCGTTCATTAAAGATTTCCCCTGACCGACTTCTATTTATCACAGGATGCTGAAACTGCACATGTGTAATGATATAAGTTTCTATTGGTTACGTGCCAATTTACAACTCTATACTGATAACGGTCTTGATCTTACAGGTGCTGAAGTGGTGTGAGGTTTGATAATGGACCCAGTGGAATACAGAGCAGTCCTCAAGTTCCTATACTTGAAAGGCCGCACACCAAAGGAGACATTCAATGAGTTGAAAGAGGTTTGTGATGATGATTCCCCATCATATGATGTAGTCAAGAACTGTCATCGTCAATTCAAATGTGGTTGGAATTCTGTGCAAACAGCTCCAATTCCAGGGCAACCTTACTCTGCTATTGATGAACACACCATCCAGCAAGTAGAAGTCACCATTTTGGAAAATCACCATGTAATCATTTGCCCCCTAGCCCAAAATGTCAAGATTAGTATGGGGTCCGAGGAAAAAATAATCCAAGACCATTTTCATATACATAAAGTATCCACTCGCTGGGTCCCCCAGCTGCTCACACCTTTCCAGAAGCAAGAACGAGTCGAATGCTCTCAGGCTCTATTGAAGATGTGCCATGGAAACCAGGAGGACTTTTTCAACAGACTGATCATACAGGATGAAAGCTAGGTCCATCACTATGATCCTGAGACTAAAATCCAGTTGATGCAATGAAAGCATCATGACTCACCGCCTCCAAAGAATGTATGTGCCCAACTTTTGGCAGGCAAGGTCATGCTCGCAGTATTTTGGGACCAGCACGGAATAGTATTGGATGGATTTCATAGCAAATGGTACCATGATCACTGGGGCATACTGTGCTTCACTGCTGTGGAAACTGCAGGAGACCATCGAAACCAAAACACGTGGCATGCTCACCAAAGGTGGCCGCCTTCTGCAAGACAGTGCAACAGTTCACAACTCACGTGTTGCCCAAATGGAAGCATGCTCCTGTGGCTTTGAGATTCTATTGCATCCCCATTATTAACCCAACGTCACACCATCGGACTTCCACCTCTTTCCAACAATGAAGTTATTTTTGAAGGGTGAGCATTTTTCAGATGATGAGACTTTGGTTTCTGAAGTCACAACATGGCTTTTGGAACAACCTGTCAGCTTCTAAAAGTAAGGTGTTTACAGCTGCTTAAAAGGATAGGAGAAATATGTGTCCCTACGTGGCACCTATGTAGAGAAGGACTAATGACTGGGACAAGTTTCGTTGCTCTCACTCCACAGGAAGTGAGTCAGAGGAAATCTTTAATGAATGCCCCCTCGTACCATGGCCAGATCAAGCTTTTCAAGGTATGGGCGCAAAAATCAAAATACATGCAAATTTCAGAGAAAATCAGCTTTGTGGACAGAATCATCTGAAAAAAGTTGATATGACTCACCTAATATATGTAAGAAAAAGCTACACCTTCCCTCCCAGATAATTTGAAAACTTATATTCAGCACTAGCTGTCCATATGAGGGCTACGGTAGTCCACGCTCTGGTTACATCCCGAATAGACTACTGCAACGCTCTTTACGTGAGGTTTCCTCTGAAAACTGCCTGGAAGCTACAATTAGTCCAACGCTTGGCAGCCAGGCTACTAATGGGAGCAGGATACAGGGATCACACAACACCCTTGTTACACCTGCTCCACTGGCTGCCAATTAGCTTCGGAGCACAATTAAAAGTGCTGGTTTTTAACCTATAAATCCCTATACTGTTCTGGCCCAGTTTACCTATCTGAACGTGTTCTCCCCTATGAACCATCAAGGATGTTAAGATCTTCTGGAGAGGCCCTGCTCTTGGTCCCGCCACATTTGCAAGTGCAGTTGGTGGGGATGAGAGAGGGCCTTCTCTGTGGTGGCCCCTCGACTATGGAACTCACTCCCGAGTGAGATTAGATCTGCTCCCTCCCTTTAGGAGGCTGGTAAAATCTTGGCTTTGGAAAGAAGCATTCCCAGAATAAGGATCAGGATTGTTTTTGGAGAAATTGAATAACCATATATACTGGACTGAGTTGAATTAGATTTTGTCTAGCAATCTGGCTTTTATCTATAGGTATTTTATTTATATGTATTTTAACTTTGTATGGTGATGTTTTAATTCTTATTGCCTGCATTGAATTCTTGCTGTGAGGCCGGTCTGAGTCCTTCCTTGGAGGTGAGAAGATCGGGATATAAATAAATAAATAATAATAAATAAATAGGAAATAATACCAATTAGTACCAATATCACAGCTGTCAGGATGGTGGGAGTTGTTGCACAACCCATTTGGAGAATACCAGGCAAAAGAAGGCTGGCATAGATGTCTCCATTATGCTAACCAAGAGGAGAGCAAAGTTTCACTGAAAAGTAGCTGCCATGGAACTGAAGCCGCTTTCCTAACTCTTCCACACATTCCTTGCAACTTATTTTACCCCAAGTCTGATTCACTGATATTGAGTAGTTCTCCTCCATCCCATATTGCCTTTGCTTCAAAATCCACCTCCCTCCCCACCATGACACCAACACGCTGCCTTTTCCCTTTCAACTCCAACTACCAGGCTAAGTTTATCTTCCTCCTGAACAGCTGGGATGCCATCTCCCATTACATAGGCATTCCACCCTGGGAACAATGGAAGGCGGAGAAGAGCGTCACTCGCTTAGCTGTTTCTATTCTCTGCTTGGCTGACAATGCTGCTCAGTTCCTCTCATACTTGCGAGGGCCTCCAAATATAAACCTCTGTGTAATAGTATGGTGCTATGTCCAAAGACATTTGTACTACAGGGACATAAGCTGTACCTACGTCCATAATTAAAGACACGATAATCAGGACAGGGTGCCATATTGGAAGGGTTATAGTGTGCTAACCCTATCCTAACACATTAGTGCTAGTCCAAAATCCCATATTCCACACAGCCCTAAATCCCAGAATATCAAGGCAGAAAATCCCACAATATGAGAGTGGGTCAATAAGTCCATGACTTTTTGAATTTCCCACCTCTTAACTGAAAGGGCAACACTGCTCCTGTCAACAGGCATCTGTCAGTTGACTCCTGTCAAAATTTGAACAAGCTGCGTCATTTAGTTTGTGTTTGACAGCCATTGATAGCAGACTACCGCGTGATTTGAGGAGAAAATGGAAAAAAGTGAATTTTGTGTGCTCATTAAGCTTTTTTTTCCCGGGGAAAAAACCATCACTCAAACCAAGGCTAATCTTGATAAATACTATGGGGACTCTGCACCATCCATTTCAATGGTAAAAAAAAGAGGTTTACTGAATTTTGTTGTGGCCGTACAAGCACGGAAGATGCCAAACATTCTGAATGCCCAGTTGAGGTCTCTACACCCAAAACAATTGAAAAAGTCACGATATGGCGTTGGCCGATCGGCGATTGAAAGTGCGAGAGATTGTGGAAGCCATAGGCATCTCACATGGCTCAGTGGTTTCAATTTTAAATGATCACTTGGGTATGAGAAAGCTTTCCGCAAGATGGGTGCCGCATTTGCTCACAATTGACCACAAACGCAATTGTGTGACAATTTCGCAGGAGTGTTTGGCGTTGTTCAACTGCAATATGGACAAATTTTTGTGCTGTTTCGTAACCATGGACAAAACATGGATCCACCACAACACATCAGAGACCAAACAGCAGTCAAAACAGTGGGTTTCTCGGGGTGAATTGGCGCCAAAGAAGGCCAAGGTGGGTTTGTCAGCCAATAAAGTCATGGCGACCGTTTTTTGGGATGCACGCAGTATAATCCATATTTATTGACTACCTTCAAAAGGGTAAAACAATCAATGGTGAATATTATGCCAACTTATTGGGTTGATTTAATGAGGATTTGGGGAGAAAAACGACCACATTTGGCCAAGAAAAAAGTTATTTTGCACCAGGACAATGCAAGGGTACACACATGTGCAGTTTCCATGGTAACATTCCATGAATTGGGATATGAATTGCTCCCTCATCCACCCTATTCTCCAGATTTAGCTCCGAGTGACTATTTCTTGTTTCCAAACCTGAAGAAACGGCTCGGCGGAAAGAGATTTGAATAATCTCACAAAACAAATACCTATTTTGCTGACCTCGACAAATCTTATTGTTTGGAAGGGATAAAAAAATGAGTCTGATCTTATGCCTTGATCTACAAGTATAAAAGTTCACTTATCTCATTTTTACATGCAGGAACAAATAATTTCAAAATATTACTTCCTGCAGAGTTCATTACTTGTTCACTGCTGTTCCAGCCAGGACATGCAATACATTGTTTTCGGATCATTTGTTCTTCAAGACTGCGTCAATCAGGGCCGTAGCCAGGATTTTGTTTCGGAGGGGGCTGAGTTTGGTTCCGGGGGGCTGAGACTGAGTGGAAGAGGGTCTACCCTAGCAAATCTTTTGTATTGTTATCCCAATAACCCCATGAAGGTGGGATATAATGAGCATGGTGATCAGATCATGATATGAATAAACATAACAGTTTAAATAATGTACCAGTAAGGCCTTTTCGCGGCCCCCCCTGCGAATTTCGGGGGGGGGGGTGAAGCCCTCTTAGCCCCCCCCCCCTGGCTACATGCCTGGCGTCAATAGTCAAGTATGCACTTCTTCTTTTTTTGAACAATTGCTGGGAAAATGTACCTTATTTTTAGTCATAAACTTTATTCATAGATGAATCCTTAAATGAACTGAAATATTTTACCCACTTGGCAATATGATCACTTTGGATATATTGCTCAGTGTCCTGGCGAGCCATTACTAATGGGTGTCTAACAGTTCAGTATTGATGTTTATGGTCATGGCACTATTGCCAAATCACAAATGCTCCCCTGAAACCTATCCAAACAGCTGATGCCTCTATCAAGAAATAGAAGTATGTTCTGTTGGTGATGGGGTACCCCCAAGATGAAGTCTTAATGCTTGATTTTCATAGGCTACTTACAGAAATGAGCAGATTTAGAAGGCGGAGAATCATCTCACAAACAAATACCTATTTTGATGACCTCGACAAATCTTATTGTTTGGAAGGGATAAAAAATTAGAGAAGCATTGGACAAAGTGTATAGAACTCAAAGGAGACTACGTTGAAAAATAAAATGATTTTTTAAAATCCAAAAACATGTGTTTTATTCAAAAAGTCATGGACTTATTGACCCGCCCTCGTATCTACTTTGAACTGGGTCATCTAAGTCCACACTGCCATATATCCCAGTTCAAAGCAGATAATGTGAGATTTTATGCAGCTGTGTGGAAGGGGCCTCAGACCCCTTCTACACTGCCATATAACCCAGTTCAAAGCAGATAATCTGGATTTTATTTGGCAGTGTGGAAGACACCTCATACAATCCAGTGGATTGTCTGCTTTGATAATTTGGATTATATAGCAGTGTAGAAGGGACCATAGATCCAAGTGAGTCTGATCTTGTGCCTTGATCTACAAGTATAAAAGTTCACTTACCTCATTTTTACATGCAAGAATAAATAATTTCAAAATATTACTTCCTGCAGAGTTAATTGCTTGTTCACTGCTGTTCCAGCCAGGACAGTCAATACATTGTTTTCGGATCATTTCAGTTCAGTTCAGTTCAGTTTCTCACTTGTTAATCACCGTCCTTTAAAATGCTCCAGGCGATTTACATAAAACAATAGCATTTAAAATTTTCATTTCTTCTACAAGACTGCGTCAATAGTCACGTATGCACTTTTTTGAACAATTGCTGGGAAAATGTACCTTATTTTTAGTCATAAACTTTATTCATAAATAAATCCTTAAATGAACTGAAATATTTTACCCACTTGGCAATATAATCACTTTGGATATATTGCTCAGTGTCCTGGCGAGCCATTACAAATTCCCAAGTATTGATGTTTATGGTCATGGTACTATTGCCAAATCACAAATGCTCCCTTGAAACCTATCCAAGCAGCTGATGCCTCTATCAAGAAATAGAAGTATGTTCTGTTGGTGATGGGGTACCTCCAAGATGATGTTTCCAGAGTCTGTGGACAGTATATTGCGGTATGACAAGGAGATGTGATAAGTGCCCTGCTTTTGATTGTCACACCACAGCTTTCTGGCACAAGGGGTGCCAAGAAACAGATTCACAACAGATCTCCATTGCTTAATGTGGACGCTGACTGTTAAGGTGGTTTTGGAAAGTCAGGTCAAGAGACAGTACGGTTCCACATTTGTAGTTATGTCTGGCTGTTATTTTTTGAATTAATTGAAATCCAGTCTTGAGGTCATCAGTATGTGCACTACCATCTTTAGGTCCTCCAACTCTAGGAAGGAGTGCAACTGTTGTATCCCAGAGCAGGAACACCTCTGTCCTTAAACACCAGTATAGTAAAATCAGCAAGCCATTTATTGAAGGATATATGTAAGCAAAGCAATAAAAATGATAGAAACAGAATAATCCAAAATATATTTCCCAAAGGGTACAAATAGTCCACGAGCTTCAAGGTACAAAGGTAAAAACACAAGATCCAAAGATGCAGAATCCAAAAGAACAAGACAGCATGGAGATCTTGAAACATGAAGCTAGAAATCCACTTGGAAACAAGACTGTCATGAAAATCCAACATTGATGAGGCTGAGCTAAAATCCTTTCCCCATCTCATTTCAAGCTTTTCCTGTCTCATGAAATGAAAGGAATGCATTCCATTTGACTTTAAAACCATGTAAGGATTTCTTATCTCCCTTTTATAGCAGATGGACCAACCTTCAGTGATCTTGAGAAATTTGTCTTAGTTTACAGTCTGGTCTTCTATCTTCCATCTTGTTAAATTCTGCACCTGACAAATCATTTATGTATTTATTTATTTCAGGATTTTACCCCGCTCTTCTCAACCCCCGAGGGGGGACTCAGAGCGGCTTACAGTACGGCACAATTCGATGCCCACATCATAACAGCATAAAACCCCAAAACCCCACAACAATTAAGATACATTAAGACACATTAAAATACAATTTCATCAGCATCATATACACAGTCATTCCAAGTTAAAACAATATTCAATCCATAAAAACATTGGCCCTCTTCATCCATTTCCATTAAAATCCCCATCTAACATGCTGCCTAGTGCTGGTGTGCAAACGCCTGGTCCCAAAGCCAGGATTTTACCTTTTTCCTAAATGCCAGGAGGGATGAGGTGGAGCGTACCTGCATAGGGAGCGCATTCCACAGGCGGGGAGCCACCACTGAGAAGGCCCTGTCCCTCGTCCCCACCAGCCGCATTTGAGAAGTCGGCGGGAGCGAGAGCAGGGCCTCCCCGGATGATCTTAGATTGCGAGGTGGGACGTAGCGGCTGATGCATTCGGACAAGTAAGCTGGGCCAGAACCGTATAGAGCTTTAAAGGTCAAAACCAGCACTTTGAATTGAGCTCGGAATTGGACAGGCAGCCAGTGGAGCTGACACAACAGGGGGTGGTATGCTCCTGTATGTAGCTCCCGTTAGTAATCTGGCTGCCGCCCGCTGGACTAATTGCAATTTCCGAACTGTCTTCAAAGGCAGCCCCACATAGAGTGCATTGCAGTAATCTATTCGGGATGTGACCAGAGCGTGGACGACCGTAGCCAGATCAGACTTCCCAAGGTACAGGCGCAGCTGGTGCACCAGTCTCAAAAAAGCTCCCCTGGCCACCGCTGAGACCTGGGGTTCCAGGCTCAGCGATGAGTCCAGGATCACTCCCAAGCTGCGAACCTGCGTCTTCAGGGGGAGTGTAACCCCATCCAACACAGGCTGTAACCCTATGCCCTGTTCGGCCTTATGACTGACCAGGAGGACCTCTGTCTTGTCTGGATTTAGTTTCAATTTGCTAGCCCTCATCCAGTCCGACACAACGGCCAAGCACCAGTTCAAAGTCTGGACAGCCTCCTTTGTGACAGGTGGAAAGGAGTTACAGATCTGGACGTCATCTGCGTACAGATAACACCTTGCTCCAAAACTCCGAATGATCTCTCCCAGCGGTTTCATGTAGATGTTAAACAACATCGGGGACAGTACTGAACCCTGAGGGACTCCACAGGACAACGGCTGTGGAGCCGAACAGGTGTCACCCAATGACACCTTCTGGGTACGACCTTCCAGGAAGGATTGGAGCCACTGCAAAGCAGTACCCCCAAGCCCCATATCTGCAAGGCGACCCAGAAGGATACCGTGGTCAACGGTATCGAAAGCCGCTGAGAGGTCCAGCAGAACCAACAGGGACACACTCCCCCTGTCAAGTTCCCGGCTTACATCATCTACCAAGGCGACCAAGGCTGTTTCAGTACCATGTCCCAGCCTAAAGCCAGACTGTGCCGGATCAAGATAATCACATGTCTACCAAGAACCCCTGGAGTTGCGAAGCAACCACACATTCCATGACTTTGCCCAAATAGGGGAGATTGGAAACTGGCTGATAGTTCACTAATTGAGTGGGGTCCAGTGATGGTTTCTTCAACAGCGGTTTTATAACAGCTTGCTTTAAGCTGGCTGGAATGATGCCTTCCCGAAGGGAGGCATTAACCACCACCTTCACCCACTCTGCCAAACCCCCTCTGGCTTCCTTGATCAGCCAGGATGGGCAGGGGTCTAGGATGCATGTAGTGGGCCTCGCCTCTCCAAGGATCTTGTCCATATCCTCGAGCTGAACCAATTGAAACGAATCCATTAAAACCTGACAAGCAGGTGCTCGTGTCACATCCTCAGAGACTGCCGTTAAAGTGGTATCGGAACGGATCAGTGCCACTTGATCCGCGAAGACCTTGGCAAATTCTTCGCAGCGTACCGCCGAGCCGTCAGGGATCTCGCACTGCGGCGGATTTAAAAGACCCCTGACGACTCGGAACAGTTCCGCTGGACGGTTCTTCGCGGCGGCCACCTTGGCCGCAATAGATGTTTTTTGTGCTGCTTTTGTTGCTGCGTCGTAGGTCCTCAAAAAGGAGACCAGGCGCGCACGAGCTGATCTGCTCCGCTTCCGATGCCACACGCACTCTAGCCTCCTCTTTTTTCGCTTCATTGCTGCCAGCTCCTCCGTAAACCAAGGAGCTGGTTTAGCTCGGTTACTCGAGAGGGGGCGTTCTGGAGCAATCGTGTCAATAGCCCTTGTCATCTCCCTATCCCAGAGAGACACAAGAGCCTCAACTGGGTCGCTTACCGAGGAGGCGGGGAAATCCCCAAGAGCCGTCAGGAATCCATCCGGATCCATAAGTCTCCTGGGGCGGACCATTCTAATGGGTCCACCACCCCTGCAGAGGAGGAAAGGCACAGTAAGTCTAAACCTGATCAGGTGGTGGTCGGTCCATGGCAAAGGAATGGTGGTAAATTCCTCCACTCCGCCGCCTTCCTCCCATCCCTGACAGAAAACCAGATCTAACGTGTGTCCTGCACTATGGGTGGGACCCGATATTAGCTGGGACAGGCCCATGGTTGCCATGGCGGCCATGAAGTCCTGAGCCGCTCCTGATAGCACAATGGTCTCATGAGTCAGTACAAGATGGATTTTCGTGCAGTCTGACCCAGCAAGACGATGAGCCGCTGAGACTCCACCTGTAATTGCCCAGGCCAGAGACCACCCTTGGCTAGCTCAGGTAAGGAGACTGTAGTGCAGCGGGGTGGTCGGTACACTAGCAGAATCCAGCGGGGTATCCTGTCCCTATCCTGGTCACCAACCCTTAGGCCAACACATTCGAACGTGGTTGACTGCGGGATAGGGCACCTGGTCAAGGGGATGGAATCCTTACAGACCACTGCGACTCCCCCTCCCCACCCTCTCGGTCTCGATTGGTGCTGTACGGAATAACCCGGTGGGCAAAGCTGAGAGAGATTAACCCCCCAGTCTCGTCCAACCAGGTCTCCGTTATACAAGCCAGGTCAGCTTGTTCTTCCAGAATTAAATCTTGTATTGTTGATGTTTTACCATTGACTGACCTGGCAAATCATCCTCAGAAGACAGTTTCTCGGAGAAAGACTGCTGTGGGCTCCTTTTGGGAATTTGACCTTGGGAATCTACAGGGGAAACACTCCATTCATGGGAAACCTTGGGCCTCTCAGCAAGGTCTGGACTTGACTCAGGCCCAGGAAAGCCCTCAGCCCCATTAACATCAGACACAGGCCCAGGAAAACCTTCATCTCCTTTGACATCAGACACTATCACCGACTGAACCACAACAGCAACTGACATATGTGTTCATTGGGTATGTATTCAACAAAAAGTATCATTTGGATTCATCGCTGAGCCTGGAGCCCCAGGTTTTGACAGTGACCAGGGGAGCATTCGCACAGTTAAAACTTCTGCGCCAGCTGCGCCAGTACCTTGGGAAGTCTGACTTGGCCACGGTAGTCCACGCTCTGGTTACATCCCATATAGATTACTGCAACACACTCTACATGGGGCTGCCTTTGAAGACTGTTCGGAAGCTTCAATTGGTCCAACGGACAGAAGCCAGGTTGATAACAGGAGCAGCACTCAGGAAGCGAACAACCCCTCTGTTGCACCAGCTCCACTGGCTGCCAGTTTGCTACTGAGCACGATTCAAAGTGCTGGCTTTAGCCTTCAAAGCCCTAAACGGTTCTGGTCCAGCTTATCTGTCTGAACGCATCTTTCCCTATGAACCATCCAGGTGCTTAAGATCTTCTGGAGAGGCCCTGCTTTCGGCCCTGCCTTCTTCGCTGACCTGACTGGTGGGGACAAGAGACAGGGCTTTCTCAGCAGTGGCCCCTCAGCTATGGAACGCCCTCCCTAGGGACATTAGATCAACCTCCTCCCTCCTAACATTTCGGAAGAAAGTCAAGACCTGGCTGTTTGAGCAGGCTTTTGCAGATGAAATGTAATTATTTAATTGAGACCTATGGAACGATGACGATGCAACAGAAACCGATTTCAATAATGAGATGCTGAGATTTGCATTTTATATTTTTAACTGCGAATTTTTGCTTTTATATGGTTGTTTTATGGGGCCGATCTAATATATATATATATATATATATATATATATATATATATATATATATATATGGTTGTTTTATTAATTGTTATGTATTTTATCTGTGGGCATTCGTTGCCATGTGTGTACTGCCTCAAGTCACCTTCGGGCTGAGAGAAGCGGTATAAAAATATAATTAATAAATAAATAAATAACTTGTCTTTAGGACAGGGGTATAGGGTCAGGTTTGAATGTTACAAAAGAAGGGGTCCAAGTGGCCTGTTCTTTCCTCCACTTCTAGGATTATACACCCCTCATCACTTCCCATTCTCCTCCACATACACACGTACCATCCTTTTTAAGACACATCTGAAAAAGGTTGCCAAAAGAAGAGATGAAAGTCACTGGCAGCTGGTTTCAACAAGAGAGAAGACCCCTCTTTTGCTTCTGCTTTGTGATTGTGAACACGTTCCTCCAGGAATGCAATGCTGAACTGACACTGCCGCCGCTTTCCTCTCGCATTGGCCAAATATGAAGGGTGGCTGAGAGAAGAGGAAGGGTATCCAGTTACCTTGCTATAAGGTCTCGCATTATCCTGTCCACCCCTTGCTCTTGCCGCAGCCAGCCCTAGCTCAGGGAACAAGAGATATCTGAATTTCCCACCTTCAGGTGAGGCCAATATCTACATGGGTTGGAGCTGGTAATGGGGTCTTTTTTGGTGGGGGGGCCTTGATGATTGATTTTCATATGCTACTTACAGAAATGAGCAGATTTAAAAGGCAGAGATGCTGGAGTATTTGATACTCATATGTGCTTGGGATATCCAAGCACTGTTATGGCACTTTGATACCATTTAAATTGCATCCTAGGGAATCCTGTGATTTGCAGTTTCATTAGGTGTGTAGCATTTTCTAGTTTAGAATGGTTTTGACTGGTGGCTCTTTTGGTCTCTTCCAATTTCTATTACTTTTCTAGTGCAGGGGTGGGGATTACACAGCCCATCAGATGTTGCTGGAGTGCGACTTCCAATATTCTCACTCTGGATGATGTTGGCTAGAGCTCATTGGCATTGCAATCCAACATCACCTGAAGGTCTAGATTTACAATTCCCTGAGTTTACAAATCCCAGGATTCTAGGATGTAGCCATGGCAATTAAAGTGGTATTGAAGTGTTATAACTACATATGCTTTTTTCATGTCAGGAGCAACTTGAGAAACGGCAAGTCACTTCTGGTGTGAGATAATTCGTCGCCTGCAAGGATGTTGCTCAGGGGATGCCTGAATGTTTCGATGTTCTGCCATCCTTGTGGGAGGCTTCTCTCATGTCCCCGTAATGGGGAGCTGGAGCTGACAGAGGGAGCTCATCCGCGCTCTCCCAGGATTCGAACCTCCAACCTGTCAGTCTTCAGTCCTGCCAGCCAGGCATGTAGCCCGGGGGGGGCTAAGGGGGCTTCAGCCCCCCCCCCCAATTCTCAGGGTGGTCTGCGAAAAGGCCTTACTGGTACATTATTTAAACTGTTATGTTTATTCATATCATGATCTGATCACCATCCTCATTATATCCCACATTAATGGGGTTATTGGGATAACAATACAAAAGATTTGCTAGGGTAGACCCTCTTCCACCCAGTCTCAGCCCCCCCCGAACCAAACTCAGCCCCCTCCGAAACAAAATCCTGGCTACGGCCCTGCTGCCAGCACAAGGGTTTAACCCATTGCGCCACTGGATTAATGGGTTAAACTCTTGCGCTTTTAGCATAGTTACATATGCTGAAGGGACAAGACCGAACTGTGACCGTCTCTGTTAACTTGCAAGTTATTTCTCCCTAATAACTTTTGTCATTTTGACCAGGCTGATGTTGCTTGGGCAAAAATATCCCAGTTCTCAAATATGAAGTATTGGAGGTTATGATTGAGATGTATTTTGATTCTGTCTTGGAGAACTATGGGGAATATTGCAAAAATTGGCAGCTGACATGAGCTGATTGGGAAGGAAAAGATTCCACCACGTCCTTTCCTCTCCCTCTCGTAGAATCAATAGTGTAAACATTTATTTTGTGCTTTGAATTCACTGTTGTTGCAATAGAAGCAAGCAAAGACAAAGAGGTAAAGTGGAAGGAGGTGAGAGAAACTGAGACATTTCAAAAGCAGATGAGAATTGGGACAACAAATGATAAGTTGGAATTGTCCTTGCCAGTTGCAAAGTATGCCCTAGAGCTGTTTTAAACCCAGGGAGATCTTTTTAAAATCAGGAGGAAATCTGGAGGGTAAATTTAACAGGATTTGATTTCTTTAAAAAAAAACTTTAGGATTTTGTGTGTGCGCGTGTGAGAAGCAACTTGAGAAACTGCAAGTCGCTTCTGGTGTGAGAGAATTGGCCATCTGAAAGGACGTTGTCCTGGGCGTTTTAATGCTTTACCATCCTTGTGGGAAGCTTCTCTCATGTCCCCGCATGGGGAACCGGAGCTGACAGAGGGGGCTCAACCCACTCTCCCCAGACTCGAACCTCCACCTGTTGGTCTTCAGTCCTGCCAGCATAAGTGTTTAACTCTTTGCGTTCCCAAGACTCCTACTTTAGGATTGAACTGTAGGTTTGCAATATCTCATGAGTACCATTTGGCCATTTGAAAGAACTGGGCTAATGACTCCATCTAGATGGAATCTTGCTCAAGAAGCTCAGGCACCAATAAAAACCATTTACTGTTACATTTTTAGAGCACAGATATGATCTCGAAGAATTCCCTCTCAGCATCCGGGAAGTTAATTGCATCCTTGTTTGGTTAAGGAACCTAAACTCTTTTATAGTCTGTTGAACTATACTGACTGCACACTTCTGACTGCATGCTGATACGCTCTTATTTCTCTTGCCAACTTCCCTGTGAGATAAATGCATCAAACACAAAGTGTGATAACTTCTTTGTATGCTCTGATTTGCTAGGAGAGATTAAAGAAGACATCACACTTTGTGTTTGACTCACAGGGAAGTTGGCAAGAGAAATAATACCATATCAGTATACCATAGCCAGTATGCAGTTAGGAGCAGAGTTCAAGAAATTATAAAAAAGAGTTAGCTAAACAAGGATGCAATTAACTTCCCGGATGCTGAGAGGAAATTCTTCAAAATCATATCAGTGCTTCTAAAAATGTAACAGCCCAGGGCCATAGCCAGGATTTTGATTCGGGGGGCTGAGTTTGGTTCGGGGGGCTGAGACTGGGTGGAAGAGGGTCTACCCTAGCAAACCTTTTGTATTGTTATCCCAATAACCCCATGAATGTGGGATATAATGAGCATGGTGATCAGATCATGATATGAATAAACATAACAGTTTAAATAATGTACCAGTAAGGCCTTTTCGAGGACCACCCTGAGAATTTCGGGGGGGGCTGAAGCCCCCTTAGCTCCCCCCTGGCTACATGCCTGTAACAGCCTCTTTAAGACTAAATGGTTTTTATTTGTGCCTGAGCTTTCTGAATATGAATCCACTTTTTCAGATGAATACAAATGTGATGTGATTTGGTTACTGAGAGTTTTCTGGGCTGTATGGCCATCGTCCAGAAGCATTCTCTCCTGACGTTTCATCCACATCTATGACAGACATCCTCAGAGGTTGAGGGGTCTGTTGGAAACTAGGCAAGTGGGGTTTATATACCTGTGGAGTGTCCAGGGTGGAGAAAAGAACTCTTGTCTGTTTGAGGCAGGTTTGAATGTTGCAAGTGGCCACCTTGATTAACATTGAATGGCCTTGCAGCTTCAAAACCTGGCTGCTTCCTGTCAGGAGATCCTTTGTTGGGAGGTGTTAGCTGGCACTGATTGATTTTTGTCTGAATTTCCCCTGCTTTTTGAGTGTTGCTCTTTATTTATTGTCCTATTTTAGTGTTTTTCAAATACTGTGTGTTATATAAACCCCACTTGCCTAGTTTCCAACAGACCTCACAACCTCTGAGGATGCCTGCCATAGATATCCGTGAAATGTCAGGAGAGAATGCGCCTGGAACATGGTCATATTGCCCAGAAAACTCACAGCAACCCAGTGATTCCAGGCATGAAATCCATTAAACAACACTGTGATGTTATTGTTGGGAATGTGCCCCCGACCCCGACCCATCTAGACTGATTAAAAGACCAGAAAGTCTCAGAATTTCTTACTATTATTTCCAATTTTGCTTTGTAGACCAACACATAGTTTGTTTATCCCCAAACATTTTCTATTAAATCCTGGTAAAATTAGACATGTTTTATACCAGCTCCCCAGATCATGGTACTTTAACCCAATCGGAAAGAATAGGTGTACTTTTTCGGACATTTCAGTCATGCCTGCTGTCAGGAGCTTCAAGATCCACTCACGTGACTCCACTCTTGCGCGAGCTGCACTGGCTCCCAATTGAATTCCGGGTCACCTTCAAGGTGTTAGTTTTAACTTTCAAGGCCTTATATGGTTTGGGGCCAGTGTACCTGAGGGAGCGGCTTACCCCTTACGTGCCCAGGAGATCACTGCGCTCAGAAGGGCTCAACTTATTGGAGGTGCCTGGCATTAAGGTCTACAGGCTCTCTAGTATGCGGCAGAGGGCATTCGCTGTGGCCGCCCCAACCCTCTGGAACACTCTTCCTGAGGAGATACGGGTTATCCGCGATCTGCTGCCATTCCGTAGAACCGTCAAGACCTGGCTATTCAGACAGGCATTTGGCACATAACCAATGCCGTCCAGTAGTGCTGCCACCCGCCGCCATCCTACTCTTGCTGTTTGTTGCAGTGTGGGGAATGGGATTTTAATTGGGGTTTTATATTGGTTTTTACTGTGTTTATGTTTGTTGCTATGTTTTATTGCTATTTTAATTCTGTAAACCGCTCTGGGCTCCAGAGAGAGTGGTATATTAAGTGGAACTAATAAATAAATAAATAAAAATAAATATCCACCCTTTGTCCTGTAGATAAATAAATCTGTTTTGTGTGACAAGAAAGGACATTGGAGGAGACTAGAGGGTAGCGGAGAGGGAGTTGATGGGTTCGAGGTTGGCATGGTATAAAGATGCCACTCTAGATGGGTCAAAGTTATTTAAAGAAATGGTACAGAGGGAGCGGATTCAAATGGGGCCCTGGGAAACAATATCTGTGACCTTTAAGGACAGCTGCTGCTGCTCAGAATGAGAATACAAAACATTCACTCTTCCATCAAACAAAGCTTTGAAGGACATGGGAAGGATAGAAAAGCAATGCCTCCAAAGCCTCCTCTATAGGAGTCCAGAGGCTGTAAATTTCTTTCAAAAGGCAACAAATTGGGATGGAGGGAAACTGTGTGTCAGGTTTTAAAGAAAATAGCTACTCTATTGGACCTAGCACCTTGGACAGGTCCTTTTCAGTGTTGATTCAAATCCAGAGCAGATTTACCAATCTACTAAATTGGAGTCTGTTCACATTGCACAATTGGAACACCATTATTCTCCTTTCACTGCCATGGTTTCATTCTATGGAATCCTGGAAGCTGCAGTTTGGACAGGAACATTTAGAATGCTTAACCAGAACCTCGCCAAACTACAAATCCCAGAATCCCATAGGATGGGACCGTATTCATTAAAGCTAATAATACCACTATAAATTTGTAGTGTGAATAAGTGGTGTTATGCCACAATGACCACAAATGATTGACATAACTTTGAACTTGGTAACAAAAGCACCGTAACAAAGATACCGGGAATACTGTGTCCAATTCTGGGCACTGCAATTTAAAAGAGATGTTGACAAGCTGAAATGTGTCCAGAGGAAGGCAACTAAAATAATAAAGAGTCTGGAGAACAAGCCCTACAAGGAGCGGCTTAAAGAGCTGGGCATGTTTAGCCTGAAGAAGAGAGGGCTGAGAGGAGACATGATGAGGGCCATGTATAAATATGTGAGGGGAAGCCATAGAGAAGAGGGAACAAGCTTGTTTTCTGCTGCCCTGGAGACTAGGATGCGGAACAATGGCTTCAAACTACAGGAAAGGAGATTCCACCTGAATATTAGGAAGAACTTCCCGACTGTGAGAGTTGTTCAGCAGTGGAACTCTCTTTCCCAGAGTGTGGTGGAGGCTCCTTCTTTGGAGGCTTTTATTTATTTATTTTATTTATTTATTATTGAGGCTTCTATGCCGCCGACTCCCGGGGGCTCGCGGCGGCTCACAAGAGCCAATGCACACAACAAAGGGTTAAAACATAAACAGATTAAAACAGCAGCAATAGCATTAAAATACAGCATTAAGACAACGACAGCAGCAGATGCAGCAGCATGATTCAGAAAAACGCACGGGCCTACTCACCAAAGGCCTGCCTAAACAAGTAGGTTTTGCAGGCCCGTCTAAACGGGAGTAGGTCCCTCAGAGCCCTGGTATCGGCCGGGAGGGCGTTCCATAGCGTGGGGGCTATAACAGAGAACGCCCTCCGGCGGGTAGATGTCAGGTACGCCGACTTTATTGATGGTATTTCCAAAAGGTTGGCATCCTCAGACCGTAGTGATCTCGACGGGCAATATAGGGAGAGACGGTCCCTCAGATACGCTGGCCCCAGGCCGTATAAGGCCTTAAAGGTAAGGACCAACACTTTGAAGGCGATCCGGTGCTCAATAGGCAGCCAGTGCAGGTCCTGCAAGATTGGTGTTATACGGCAGCCTGCTGGAGCCCCAGGCAGGAGCCGGGCGGCAGTGTTCTGCACCAGCCTGAGCTTCCGGATCGACGACATAGGAAGGCCAACGTAAAGCGCGTTACAGTAATCTAGCCTCGAGATGACCGTGGCTTGGATCACCGTGGCTAGGTCGCTCCGGGAGAGGTAGGGGGCCAGCCTCCTTGCCTGGCGGAAGTGGAAAAAAGCAGCCTTGCTGACCGCGGAGACCTGGGCCTCCATGGACAGCTGGGAGTCCAGATGGACACCCAGGCTCTTCACAGACGGCGCTGGATGCAGCGCCGCCCCGTCCAGGGTCAGAAGCCAGGCACCCACCCCGCCCGGGCAGCCCAGCCACAAGATCTCCATCTTCGCCGGATTCACCCTCAACCTACTGGCTCGCAGCCATCCAGTAACGGCTTCGAGGCAATGCTGGAAATTATCGGGGACGGACTCCGGCCTGCCCTCCATCCTCAGAATGAGCTGGGTGTCATCAGCGTACTGGTGGCAAACCAGCCCATAACTCCGCACCAGCTGTGCAAGCGGCTGCATGTAGATGTTAAATAACAGAGGGGAGAGGATGGCCCCCTGTGGAACTCCACAAACTAATGGGGAGCCCTCAGAGACCACCTCACCCCTCCTCACACGCTGAGACCACTGGCGGAGGAAGGAGGTCAGCCACTTAAGGACAGTCCCCCTCACTCCAGCCCCTCACTCCAGCAGAGGCTGGATGGACATCTGTCAGGAGTGCTTTGAATGTGATTTTCCTGCTTCTTGGCAGGGGGTTAGACTGGATGGCACACAATGTCTCTTCTAACTCTATGATTCTATGATAATACAGCTTTTTGATGCCTTGGCTCAGTCATAAATCGAAATAGAGACTGTAGTCAATAAATGAAAAGAAGATTAAGACTTGGAAGGACAGCAATGAAAAAATTAGATAAGATCCTCAAGTGGAAAGATATTGGACACCAACATCAGATTCATTTGTGGCATAGTGTTTCTAATATCAATTTACTGGTATGAAAACTAGGCGGTGAAGAAAGCTGGCAGGAGAAAAAGCAACTCATCTGAAATGTGGTGCTGGATATACACAGATACTATGGGTTGCCTAACAAGACAAATGAATGGGTTACTTTACAAGAGAAATGAATGACAAACCTTTGGATATACAGTACAGTATTATAGGGATTACATGCCTAAATTTCACATGGATATACAAAGTGTGACCTACTGAAATGAAGGATTTCTGTCACAAGAGTACCATAGGGTGGTGCTAGAGCAGTGTTTCTCAACCTAGGGGTCAGAGGTGGGGTTGGGAGGGGTTGCTAAAGAACATCAGAAAACACATATTTCTGATAGTCTTAGGAACCATTTTGGAAGAGAAGGCTGAAGATCTCATGTCCTTCTCTTACTTTTTGGTGCTGGTGAACTACAACTCCCAGAATTCAAAAACAAGCCCCCCCCCCCAACCCCACCAGTATTCAATGTTGGCCATGTAAGTAGTGTACCAAGTTTGGTGCAGATCTATTGTGGGCTGGGTTCAGAGTGCTCTTTTTGATTGTAGGTGAACTATAAATCCCAGAAACTACAACTCCCAAATGTCAAGGTCTATTTTCCCCAGTGTTCACATTTAGACATATTGAGTGCCAAGTTTGGACCAAACTTTATTCATAATTGCTTGAGTCCACAGTGTTCTTTGGATGTAGGTGAACTACAACTCCAAAATTCAAGGTCAATGCCCACCAAACCTTTCCTGTATTTTCTGTTGGCCATGGGAATTTGATTCAATTTCATCATTGGTGGAGTTCAGAATGCTCTTTGATTGTAGGTGAATCCTAGCAACTACAACTCCCAAATGACAAAATCATTCCCCTGCCAACCCCACAAGCATTCTAATTTGGGCATATTGGATATTTTTACCAAATTTGGTCCAGTGAATGAAAATACATCCTGCATATTGGATAGTTACATTAAGATTTATAACAGTAGCAAAATTACAGTTATGAAGTAGCAACTAAAACAATTTTATGATTGAAGGTTACCACAACATTTAGGAGTGTATTAAAGGGTTGCAGCATTGGGAAGGTTGAGAACCACTGTGCTAGAGGATCCACAAAATGCCTAGAGATGCCAAATTTTGTCAAAAGTTGATACATTAAATTGTCCCTTGGATACGAGTGTCATGTTGTATCACGAGATGATGTGTCTCACTGGAATAGATGATAGTGCTCCCTAAAGTGGAAGTCAGTAGGAAAAGGAGAAGGCCAAATTCCAGGTGGATTTTGTCAATAAAATCATGGGGCTCAGTTTGTAAGACCTGAGTAGGGTAATTGGGGACTAGGGCATTGGAAATCTCTTTCATACTGTAGGATACCAGGATGACAACTGCCCACAAGACAGGCAGGCACCATGCTCTGGTGACCATCAACGATAACTAAACTTCCTGCAAAATACAAATGGAGAGATTAGCGATCTTGGCACTCCCCCAGAAATCCTTCTCCCAATTGGCTATGTTTCACATTTGGATCAGATACTTTCTATTTCACTTCCTGGTTTGGCATTACAGCTCTTGGGAAGGCACGGTTCCTAGAACCTCTTGCCAGGTATCAGTTCAGTCAGGCTGAGCCTCACTTGTCTTTGAGCAAATCATACTAGGTGATATTATTTGTTTGAGACTCCAAGAAAACACTCTCTTCCTGTAATTATGACATGTCTTTATCCCCAGCCACTGCAGATTTACTTTGGAAACTAGCCGCACAAAATAAACAGTTAAGTACTGTATGTATTATCAGGCATGCATATATGAATACCTTATATATGTTGATGGAATAGTTAATCTCCGTGAAAACAAATTCCTTCTCAGCTTGAAAGCAAGCTAGTTTATTTATGTATAGAATACTTAATGCGGTTGTAGTGGTTAGGAACAGGGACAACCAAGTTCAAGTCCCTATGTGGCCATGAAAGTTTATTTTGTGACTTTGGGAGCATCAAACCTGTAGAATTAATGTTCAATGTATTGTCGAATACATTGAACATTAATTCAATGTATTCAACAATGGCTGGAATCACTGGGTTGTTGTAGGTTTTTTGGGCTATAGGGCCATGCTCTAGAGGCATTCTCTCCCGACGTTTCACCGGCATCTATGGCAAGCAACCTCAGAGGTTGCCATAGATGCAGGCGAAATGTCAGGAGAGAATGCCTCTAGAACAGACCTGGGCAATTGCCTGCCCTCCAGGTGTTTTGGACTTCAACTCCCAGAAATCCTAGCCAGTTTACCAGCTGTTAGGATTTCTAGGATTTGAAGTCCAAAACACCTGGAGGGCCAGCAATTGCCCAGGTCTGCTCTAGAACATGGCCATATAGCCCCAAAAAACCCCTACAACAACCCAGAGTTAATGTTGTTTGGCACACTTTAACTGCCATGACTCTATGCAATGGCATCAAAGGAGTTGAGGTTTGAGAGGTTGTTTACCTTCTCTGCCAAAGAGTGCTGGTGTTCATCGAACTTCAACTCTTAGGATTCCATAGCCTTGAGCCACAACAGTTAAAGTGGTGTCAAATTGCATCAATCCTACAGTGTAGATGCACCTTACAAGCATCCCACCATCTCATAGCCTAGAGCAGGGGTGCTCACACTTTTTCAGCATGCGAGCTACTCTTAAAGCAACCAAGTCCAAAAGATATACCCGCCCCCGCCGCCGTGCACTCCCGCATGCTCCCGCCGCCATGCGCTTTTGCCACCGCGCGCTCCTGCTGCTGTTTTCCGCCCGCGCAGTGCTTCTTCCACCTGCGGGGCATTGCAGGAAGGAGAAAGCATGAGGCAGGGCATCCAGAGGGAGCGCTCCGCCCTGCCTGTCTCGCCGGCAATGGAGGCTGCACAGCTGCTTCTGGACGAGAGAGACTCATGCTTCCTTCTTCCTGCAATGCCCTGCAGGCAAAGAAGCACCGCGAGAGCGGAAGCCAGCAGCAGGAGCGCACGTGCATGCGCACATGGCAGGAGCACCCCATCCGGCTGGTGAGGCCTGAAGATCACCTGGAAGAGGGCCGAAGATCTACTAGTAGCTCTCGAGCTACCTAATGAGCACCCCTGGCCTAGAGTTTTCAAAGGATAAAGGAAGATAACTGTTCATTGTCTGTGAGGTGATGCATTCATTGCTGGATTTAATCTGGATTTTTAAAAAACTACCCAAAGTATCAAATGTAGTATGGGATGAGGTTATGTAACTTGGACAACTCCTTTAACATTGGGAGTAAAGCTCAGAGTGGACTAATCCTGTAATCACGGACAAGGAAGCAACTAGCCATTGATAAAACTGTTCATACTTCATTTGCCAGACGGACTTCAAAAACCATAGGTTTTCAAAGCCTATTCACAATTTGGGACTTATCTGAGCAAAATCTACACATGGTTGTCTTGCAAAAAAAACAAAGTTTTCTCGGGGTTGCTGTGAGTTTTCCGTGCTGTATGGCCATATTCCAGAAGCAGTCTCTCCTAATGTTTCACCCACATCTGTGGCAGGCATCCTCAGAGGTTGTGAGGTTTATATATCTGTGGAAGGTCCAGGGTGGGAAAAAGAACTCTTGTCTGTTTGAGGCAAGTGTGAATGTTGCAATTGGCCACCTTGATTGGCATTGAATGGCCTTGCAACTTCAAAGCAATACTAACCCACCCCCCCAAAAACCCAGGGGAATTCCAGACAAGAATCAATCAGGGCCAGCTAACACCTCCCAACAAAGGATTCCTCAGGCAGCAACCAGCCAGACTTTGAAGCTACAAGACCATTAAATGCTAATCAAGCTGGCCAATATTCACACATGCCTCAAATAAACAAGAGTTCTTTCTCCCACCTTGAACATTCCACAGATATATAAACCTCATTTGCCTAGTTTCTAACAAGTTGCCTGCCATAGATGTGGGCGAAACGTCAGGAGAGAATTCTTCTGGAACATGGCTATACAGCCCAGAAAATTCACAGCAACCCAGTGATTCGAGCCATGAAAGCCTTCAGCCACACAGAATTTTCTTTGCAGGAAGCAATTTTTCAGCCCAGAAAACAGTCATTCTGTATAAAAATATTATTTCTTGATAAAAACTGTTTCCTATGCAGAAAAAGCTTTTTTCAGTGCAGAACAACCACATACAAATTTTGTATGGCATGTTCCTAATTTTCCAGGCAGAAAACAGCTCTTTCTGAGCAGAGCTTCGTATTTCAATCCAGAAATTTTATTTTCCATGCAGAAAACATGGCTCCTTCCTAGATTCTGCACAAAATAGCAACATGAATTTTGTGCAGAATCTGTCTTGATTTACAAAGCGTCTTGTCAATCCAGAGATTCTTTTCACTGGGGTTTCTCAGGCCCCTTCCACACAGCTGTATAAAATCCCACATTATCTGCTTTGAACTGGGTTATATGGCAGTGTGGACTCAGATAACCCAGTTCAAAGCAGATATTGTGGATTATCTGCCTTGATATTCTGGGTTATATTCTGTGGAAGGGCCCTCAATACTCAAAAAACATGTTTTTAAAAAAAATAATTTACCAAATACTTTTGAATATTGTTTGCCTTTATAGTACTCAATCAGGATATCCAGATGGTAGCCAGTCACCATTTCCTACATAGGGAAGGGGTTTGCATTCCTTTTCACTTCGAGCTTTATGGATTACAAAGGTTAAAAATAAACGATGATGGACAATAGGGAACTATTATCCTCCTAACCTTGTTCCTACAGATCCCGCCTGCAGAGTTTGATCATTATCCTTCCTTGTCTGCTCACTGCACCCTTCCTGCGACCCTTACCATAAAAGGAATGGGATTCCACATGGAATTAACAGGAGCTTTCAGGAACATCAGCTAGAAAGTGTGGAATGAGAAACCTTGGCCTGTGATTTAAGCATGACACCATATCCTATTTAATTGTTGTCATGACTGGGTAGCCTGAAGATAAGTCAATATGACATTTTTTAAAAAAATAAAAAGCACCCTTTACTTAATCCAGTAAAAGATATCCATATTCATTCACAAGCAATCACTTCTAAAGAGTTCCTGAAATTTACCATATATTTAAGTATATGTTGACCTCATGTATAAATTGAGGGCAGATTAGGGGGGCAAAATTATGGATTTTGATATGCCCAATGGATTTTGATACGGCCGAAAGCTCTATACGGCTCTGGCCCAGCTTACTTGTCCGAACGCATCTGCCTCTATATCCCATCTCACAGTCTAAGATCATCTGGGGAGGCCCTGTTCTCGCTTCCACCAGCATCGCAAATGCGGCTGGTGGGGACGAGAGACAGGGCCTTCTCAGCGGTGGCCCCTCGCCTATGGAACGCACTCCCAAACGAAATAAGATTGACTCCATCTCTCCTCGCTTTTGGAAAAAAGCTAAAGTCATGGTTCTGGGAGCAGGTCTTTGGGCAGCCGATGTAAATTGTACCTTTGGATTTGACTGGATTGACATTTTGGACTTGACTGGACTGACAATGTGTTCCACTTGATGGCTTTAATTAATTATTGTTGTATGTAGTGGTTTTTAATGTAATGTTTTTTAAAATGTTTTTAATGCTTTCTAATGACATTGATTATATGGTGTATTTTAAATTGTATTGTGGTGTTGCTGTAGCGCTGCACATGTAAGCCGTGCTGAGTCCCCCTCCAGGGTGAGAAGCTACGGGGTACAAATACCATAAATAAATAAATAAATAAATAAATAAATAAATAAATAAATAAATTGAGGGTCTTTTCGCAAAGAGGGGACAGCATAAACAATATCTCCCTGTCCACTGCTACTACTCCTTTTTGATAAGTGTTAAGCTATAGTACTCACATGGGTCCACGGATCAGTTGACCCAGGTTTTTTGGACTGAATTTTTGAGTAAAATTTCTAGACCTGTACTTGAGTATATAGGGTAACTCCACAGTGTGTGTTGGGGCTCAGCAGCAAGATGCTGGGGATGTTGGGGATTCTGATTCAGACGATAAGATTTTCACTGAATCTGTGTCTGTTCCTCAGATTGAAACACAGACAGAAATGCAGGCCATAGATCACAGAGACAGGCTGACAGCTGCAGAAGAGATAGAGGATGTTTCTCTTGAGAATCAGCCTGTCCGGTTTTCCCGGCCTTCAGAAGATGGGGAGTTGTCCCCTGATATGAGATTAGGGCTCTGCTCAGAGCAAGCTAAAAAAGGTTAATTAGAAGTTCAGAATGAATCCCTGAGAAACAGTTCTTGAAACACAGGCACAGAAAAGATGATCTCATGTCTGTTTGGTCAGGTTTGAACTTAAACTATATGCTGTTTCCTGGCCTCTTTGGAGTTGACAACTTTGTTTTATAATTAAGTTCATGAACAGCCCTCAAATTTGACTACATTCCAGAATGGGTATTTCCCTTGCTGAAGTTCCTGTTTTCATGCTATGGATTTTTGACCTATGCTTTGACTCTTGGATTTCATGAATCTTGCGATTTTAGATTTCATGTACCTTGTTATTTTGGACTTTATGTACCTTGCTTTTGTGAATTTTATGTATCTTGCAACCTTGGATTTCATGGACATTGCAGTTTTGGACTATTGATCTTGATTTCTTTGGGCTATTGCTATTTTATAGCACATTTTCTACTGCCTTTTTGGGAAATGCCAATTTTCCCTTTTGTATATGCCTTTTGTTGTGGTTCTTTCTGCATTGTCATTTCTCTTCGAGACCCATTCGGCGTGTCTTTTCGAAAGAGGCCGCAGCATTGTGGATAGTGCATCTCCATACCTCCCGATGTGAGGCCAGGGTGAACCATTGTTGGTGATCAATCTGGCCGAGTCTGAGATGTTGTTTCAGGGAGTCCTTATATCTCTTTTTGGAGGCGCCTCTCTTGCGCTTACCTGTGGCGAGTTCACCATAGAATAGTATCTTTGGGAGGCGGTGGTCCTCCATCCTAGAGACGTGCCCTGCCCAGCACAGCTGTGTTCTCAATAGCATGGCCTCAATGCTGGTGATCCCTGCTTGCTCAAGGACAACAACATTAGTCACATACTCAATCCAGTGTACATTTAGGATTGTGCAAAGACAGTGCTGATGAAAGCGTTCAAGGAGTCGTAGGTGTTGGCGATAGGTGACCCATGTTTTAGACCCATAGAAGAGAATAGACAGTATGATAGCTCTGTGCACACTGATTTTGGTGCTTTGCCTCAGATGCTTGTTGCTCCAGACTCTTTTGTGAAGCCTTCCAAATACACTATATGCCTTTGATAATCTGTGATCTAGCTCTTTGTCAATCTTGGCATCTGAAGAGAAGATGCTTCCCAGGTAGGTGAACTGCTGAACGGACTTAAGCACAGATTTGCCTATGCTAACGTGGGGATGATGGTGTTCTTCCTGTGGTGCGGGCTGGTAGAGGACTTTTGTTTTCTTCAGGCTGACTTCCAGCCCAAACAGCTCTGCAGCTGTTGCAAAGCAGGATGTTAGGCGCTGCAGAGCTGCTTCTGAATGGGCAACAAGGGCAGCATCGTCAGCAAAAAGCAGCTCACAGATTAGATAGTTTAGAGTCTTAGTGCGAGCCCTCAGACGGCTTAAGTTGAACAAGCTACCATCAGTACGATAGCGTATATATATGCCGTCTTCTTCTTCGAGGTCTGCCGTAGCCCTTTGGAGCATCATGCTGAAGAAGATTGTAAATAGGGTTGATGCAAGAACACAACCTTGTTTCACTCCATTAGTTATTAGAAAGGGCTCCAAGAGAGCATCGCCACAACTTGGAAACAACATCACCCAAGGAAACTTTCTGCTGTGCTTTCTGCAACCAAACTTGCCTATCTCAGATTGGCCTTTTTTAGTCATCAACGCGCTTGTAAAAAGCGTGGGATAAGTCCTTCCTTAGAATCTTTGTTCGCAAAGTAATGCCGAGATATGCCTTTTGTAATAAACTTCTGTAGTTAGCCACTACTGGACTCTGTTTGATGCTGGGTGAAAAGGTATACTTAACCTAGTGTGCAACAGTGTGCCCTTTCCATAAAAGCATTAATTGACTTTTCTTTTCTTCCAGGTGAAACACAGCATCTGTCATCATGTCTGATGAAGAAGTTGAGTATGAGGAGTAAGTAACATCAGCTCTGGACCATGGTCACAAATGTGTGGTCATGAAGGCACACTCACAAATTTGGTATTTTTTGAGGGGAGGTATTCAAGCAAGCTGAAATATCCATTTGTTTTCTCTGTGAACCCACTTACAGATACAATTAGATCCAGAGAGGTTAGAATAATGGGGTGAATTACTCCATCTAGGTCATCTTTTACACACTCACGGATTCACCAGACGTAAGATTCAAATGGCTCCTTCAATGTAGATTCCAAAAATCGCATTTGAAAGTAGAGGCATTTGAAACTGCAGCTTTGAATTTTGAAACTGGGCCCAGTTTTAAGTGTATCAACAGTTTATGTTATGGTTTTAAGGACATCTGGGGGAATTCAACCAAAATCTATGAAATTGACCCAAACAGTTGAACAGGGATGGTATAGTGGCATGGCCTCTCCATTTCTCCCATTTTCCAGAATGTTCAGCATACTTGCATTGACACGAATTACAGGGTGTTTACTGTGCAGAAAAGAAAATTACCTTTGCTAGGCATAACCCATTATTAGCTATCCCCCCCCCCAAAATAGCAGTGCTCCAACTAAATTATAGTATTTCTGTAATTTATTGAGCTTTCCAGTGATAACAATGACCGATAGAATCATAAAATGATAGAGATGAATGGATGAAATCTAGTCCAACACCTTGCCATATACAACTAGAGCCCTCTCCAAAGTGCCCATCCTGCCTTGGTTTTAAGACCTTCATGAACGTTTATTGTCCTTCAAGAAAGTCCTGTTTGACATATGCACAGCCCTTATGGCAAATAAGTTCTTAATGTATAGGTATTTTAAGTTCTTCTTAATGTACAGTATGTGTCATTTGAATCCACTGGTTTGTATTCCAGTCTCTGGAGAAGCAAGAAAAAGCTCACTCTGGAACCATTGGCTCTGTAGTTTGGTGAGCCACTAGAGCTCTCTACGTGATAACTCTAAATTCCCTTCCTACAGTGCGGATTTCAGAAATCCATAGGATGTTGCCATGGCAGTTAAAGTGGATGTGTAATTCTATATCTGTAAAGAGTCTCAACTTGCAGAAAACACGTGGGTAGTAATGATGGGAAGACATGCAACAACCATACAGCTTTGAGACCCCATTGTGAGGAGAAAAAGGGAGGTATAAATAAACATAACAACAGTAGTTGGTCTGGGCATCGTTCATGGGTCATCTACTGAGGCACAGGTCCTTAAAGGGGACATAAATGCTGCATGTTGGAAATAGTCAAGTCTGTTTGACTGCCATTGCTCCCATCCTAGAACACTTCAATGATGGAATCAAAGGTTTTACCAAAAGATTCTCAGACTTTTAGAGTAAGCAAACCATGCCCATTGATTTACTGTTGACATACTAAAACTATGAAGCCCCAGGTGGCACAATGGGCTAAACCCTTGTGCCAGGCTTGTATCCGGGGGAAGGGGCTTGAGGGGCTTCAGCTCCCCCTCCCCCGACATTCATAGGATGGTCCACAAGAAGGCCTTACTGGTACATTATTTGAACTGTTATGTTTATTCATATCATGATCTGATCACCATGCTCAATATATCCCATATGCTTGGGGGTATTGGGATAAAAATACAACAGGTTTGCTAGGGTAGACCCTCTCACACTCAGACTCAGCCCCCCCCGGAATCAAAATCAGGCCCTCCTGAATCAAAATCCTGGCTATGGCCCTGCCTTGTGCCGACAGCACTGAAGACCGACTTGGAGGTTCAAATCCGGGGAGGGCATTGATGAGCTCCCTCTGTCAGCTTCAGCTCCCCATTGTGGGGACATGAGAGAAGCCTCCCATAAGGATAATAAAACATCAAAACATCTGGGCGTACCCTGGGCAACGTCCTTGCAGATGGCCAAGTCTCTCACACCAGAAGCAACCTGCAGTTTTGCAAGTTGATTCTGGCACACACAAAAATACTAATACTATATCATGCTTATATGATACTGAAGGGGACATTTATTTGATTAATAAATAGCAATAGTATGAAGAATAGGTTTGATTAAATAAATAGACCTAGGCTTGACATTTCAGACCTTCAATTGATGTCTCCTTTTTATTTTTTTATTTTTTATTTCAATTATTTATAACCCGCCTTTCTCTACCCCCAAAGAGGGCCTCAGGGCAGTTAACAAAAAGCACAATTCGATGGCACATAACAATCCTTTTGCATCTGTAAAGAAGTGATGGGCTTTTTATGGCTCTGTTTTCTCTTCTTTCAACTGCCACTTGTTATGTGTGTTTCCCCTGGCTTATTACTAAGACCAAGGCAGATTTCCTTCTAAAGCTAAAAGCTATTTTTCATACTAGGAAGCCCCCTCTCCCCCATGGCACAATGGGTTAAACTCTTGTGCCGACAGCACTGAATACTGACAGGTTGGAGGTTCAAATCCGGGGAGGGCATGGATGAGCTCCCTCTGTCTGCTCCAGCTCCCATGCGGGGACATGAGAGAAGCTTCCCACAAGCATGGTAAAACATCAAAAATATCCGGGCATCCCCTGGGCAAAATCCTTGCAGATGGCCAATTCTCTCACACCAGAAGCGACTTGCCGTTTCTCAAAAAAAAAAATCTTCATACTGCTATGTATTAATCAAATGAAATCAGCCCCCCTCGTTCCCTTCAATACAATATCAGTATGTCCACAGATTTGGGTCAGCACTGAAGGATGGATGCACTAATGTATATATCCATTTCTTTCTCTTACTTTCTCTTTCTCTTCTCCTGCCAATCCCGTTTTCCACACACCAGGGAGCAGCAGGAAGGTAAGGGATATCTAAGCCATCTGTTTTTGCTCATTATTAATTCCAGGTGCTAGTTTCCAGCTTTTTTTAAAAAAAAACTTCACCAAACTTCACCAAACTGGCACCTTCCAAACAGGAGAAACTACAACCCCCATAATCTCCATCATTTAGCTGATGGAGAAATAGTTGTCCAACACATCTGAAAGTTGCCAGTTTGAAGAAGGCTGGTGCAGTCCACATTATCTGTAGATCGACAGTTGTAACCAGTTGTAACCAATTGTTGGTTGGTTATTTTCCCATGTTGACTTTCTGAAAGGTCATTGCTATTAGATTTCTGAATGGCAACATCACTCATTTATTTGTTTCTTTTCTCTAAACTTCGTCTAATCTACCTCTGTTTAAGCTTTAATGATGTAAAAAAATTGCCAACATGACAGTATCGACTTGATCAAACAAAAAGTCATGGTGTCCTTTTTAACACTTGGGAACGTTATTGTTTTCTACATCTTCGTGGAGGTCGAACAGCAGCGGAGGCACAACTTACTCTCCTCTTCTGGAGTTTCCATTGTTTCTGATTTAATTTAAGAGCTATTGTCCGCTCCATAGGCAAATAAAAGTCTTAAAGACAAGCCTATCTTTGGGAACATTCCTCCTATTTAGATTTGTTCTCAGAGGTGACCTGCAACATAAAGTGATTGGGGGTAAAAAAAAAAACCCTTGTAATTTTATCCATATCATTTGACTCACATTTTAACATGAATCTAAAAATCTCTTTCTCTCTTTCTCTCTGTTTCTTAAAGAAGAAGAACAACCTGAAGAAGAAGGTGAGAAGATGTCACCTGTTTATTCCCTTCTCCCAAGTATTTCCTTCTCTTTCTTTTTTTTCCAGGCTTGTGGCAAACAGAAATCCAGCTGGAATCAAGTGGATCAAGGAAGTGGTTTTATCATATAAAAAACCCAGGGTCTCTCTCACACTTCATAGTTATTGCATTCCGATATTTTATTTATTTTTTTATTTTATTTTTTTATGTACTATATTTATATCCCGCCTTTCTCTACCCCCGAAGGGGACTCAAGGCGGCTTACAGATATTTATTTATTTACTGTATTATTTGGATTCAGAGGGCTCGGAGCAGCTCACAATCATGCCTAGCTTGCCGCAGATGGAAAAAAGCGGTTTTGTTGACGCTGGAGACCTGGGCTTCCATCGACAGCAATGGGTCTAAAACAAACCCAAGGCTCTTAACTGAGGATGTTGGGCATAAGGCCTCGCCATCCAAGCTAGGTAGTCGGACCACCGCACCCACCGGGCGGCCCAGCCACAGTATCTCCATCTTTGCTGGATTCACCCTCAATCTATCCAGTAACGGCTTCAAGGCACTGTTGGAAACAAGAGGGTACAGAGTCCGGTCGGCCTTCCATTTTCAGAACGAGCTGGGTGTCATCAGCATACTGATAACATTCCAGCCCAGAGCTTCGGACCAGACCAGCAAGTGGTCGCATACAGATGTTAAATAATAAAGAGGAGAGAATGGCGCCTTGAGGGACCCCACAAGTAAGTGGAGCCCTCTCGGAAACCATACCTCCCCTTTCCACTCGCTGTCCCCAGTTGTGGAGAAAGGACAACAGCCATTTCAAGGCTGTTCCCCTGACTCCAACAACGGCAAGATGGTGGGCCAAAAGATTGTAATCGACCGTATCAAAAGCTGCTGTGAGGTCCAATAACATAAGCAGCGCTGAACCGTCCTTGTCCAGCTGGCAATGAAGCTGATCTGAAATGGCGACCAACACAGTCTCCGTCCTGTGCTCCAAGCGGAAGTCGGACTGGAAGGGATCTAAGCCGGCGGTGTCCTCAAGGAACTGCTGCAGCTGCCCCACTACCACCCTCTCAATCACCTTGCCCAGTAATGAAAGGTTCGAAACTGGGCGGTAATTGGAGGGAACCGATCGATCTAAATTTGGTTTCTTCAGCAGCGGGGAGACCACTGCTTCTTTTAAACCCTCTGGAAAGACTCCTGCTCAAAGGAGCTTTTTATTATATTCAACAGAGGGTCACGTAATCCCAGGTCAGGTCAGAAAATGCTGACACCAGCCAGGAGGGACACGGATCGAGGGAGCATGTGGTCGGTCTCGCTGAAGATAAGCAACAATTCAATGTTTTAACAACAATATACAATTAAAATAAGCATTAAAATTAAAATTTAAAAATTACGTACATTAAAACATTATAAAAACTACTACCGTGTTTCCCCGAAAGTAAGACAGCGTCTTACTTTCTTTTGACCCCAAAATCCCCACTACGGCTTACTTTCGGGGTACGGCTTACATTGGGCGACTGTACCCCGAAAGTAAGAAGAAAGCAAGACTTACTGGGGGCGGCATGGCGTGGCTTCCTGGCTGGGCTCCCAGAGGGGCTCAAAAGGGGCCCGGAATCCTCCTCCTCTTCCTCCTCTTCCTCCCAGCGGCGCCTTCTCCCTCTCGCCGGTTCTGCCCCCCTCCCTTCGCTGAAGGGAGAAGGGGCGGAGCCCGATTCCGGCATCTTGCCCCACCGCTGCCCTGCTCCAAACACGAGCGGGGCGGCGGCGAAAAGAGCCTGAGTCGCCCTGGGGGCGGGACTTCCGCCGGCGCCTTCTCCCTCTCGCCAGTTCCGCCCGCTTCAGCTGCTGCCTGGGTGCTTTGCCAGGGGGGGGTCTTTCGGAGGCATCCCTTTCCCTGGCGAAGCATCCAGGCAGCAGCTGAAGCGGGCGCCCACTCAGCTGCTGCCTGGGTGCTTCGCCAGGAGGGGGTTCTTTCGAGGCATCCCTTTCCCTGGCGAAGCATCCAGGCAGCAGCTGAGCGGGCGCCCACTTCAGCTGCCTGGGTGCTTCGCCAGGGAGGGGTCTTTCGGAGGCATCCCTTTCCCTGGCGAAGCATCCAGGCAGCAGCTGAGCAGGCGCCCACTTCAGCTGCTGCCTGGGTGCTTCGCCAGGGAGGGTTCTTTCGGGGCATCCTTTCCTGGCGAAGCATCAGGCAGCAGCTGAAGCCGGCGCCCACTTCAGCTGCTGCCTGGGTGCTTCGCCAGGGAGGGGGTCTTTCGGAGGCATCCCTTTCCCTGGCGAAGCATCCAGGCAGCAGCTGAAGCGGCGCCCACTTCAGCTGCTGCCTGGGTGCTTCGCCAGGGAGGGGTCTTTCGGAGGCATCCCTTTCCCTGGCGAAGCATCCAGGCAGCAGCTGAAGCGGCGCCCACTTCAGCTGCTGCCTGGGTGCTTCGCCAGGGAGGGGTTCTTTCGGAGGCATCCCTTTCCCTGGCGAAGCATCCAGGCAGCAGCTGAAGCAGCGCCCACTTCAGCTGCTGCCTGGGTGCTTCGCCAGGAGGGGTCTTTCGGAGGCATCCCTTTCCCTGGCGAAGCATCCAGGCAGCAGCTGAAGGCGCCACTTCAGCTGCTGCCTGGGTGCTTCGCCAGGGAGGGGGTCTTTCGGAGGCATCCCTTTCCCTGGCGAAGCATCCAGGCAGCAGCTGAGCGGGCGCCCACTTCAGCTGCTGCCTGGGTGCTTCGCCAGGGAGGGGGCTTTCGAGGCATCCCTTTCCCTGGCGAAGCATCCAGGCAGCAGCAGAAGCAGCGCCCGGGTCAGCTGCTGCCTGGGTGCTTCGCCAGGAGGGTCTTCGGAGGCATCCCTTTCCTGGCGAAGCATCCAGGCAGCAAGGCGCGCCACTTCAGCTGCTGCCTGGGTGCTTCGCCAGGGAGGGTCTTTCGGGCATCCCTTTCCCTGGCGAAGCATCCAGGCAGCAGCTGAGCGGCGGCTCGCCCCTCCTCCCTTCAGTGAAGGGAGGGGGCGGAACCGGGAGAGGGGAGAAGCCCGGCGAAGTCCCGCCCCATGGCGACTCAGGCGCTTTTCCTGCTGCCCCGCTCGTGTTTGGAGCGCGGGCGGGCCGGGCGGCGGCGGCGCGGGAGCGCCTGATTCGCCATCGGGCGGGACTTCCGCCGGCGCTTTCTTCCTCTCGCGGCGGCGGCTCCGCCCTCCTCCCTTCAGGGGCGGGGCGGAACCGGCGAGGGAGAAGGCACCGCTGGGAGGAAGAGGAGGAAGAGGATGGAAGACGCCGCTGCCAGCCGCTGCCGCCCGAGGCCCGCTGCCGCCCGAGGCCCGCTGCCGCCAGGTGCGGCTTACTTTGGTACGGCTTATATAAGCCGACCCCTCTGACACCCCCGATACGGCTTACAATCGGGGGTGTCTTATTTTCGGGGAAACACGGTATCACTATAAAACCATGCTACCCGTAATCATCATAATCCAGGTCATTCCAGATTGCACGTGATTCCAGTCAATCTATTGCATTATGGTTCTTCTCTAAAGGCTTGATCCCAGAGCCACATTTTCACTCTCTTTCTGAAGGTCAGGATGGAGGGGGCTGAGCTAACATTGCTGGGGAGAGAGTTCCACAGCCGAGGGGCCAGCACTGAAAAGGCCCTGTCTCTCGTTCCCACCAATCATGCCTGCAAACTTGGTGGGACCAAGTGCAGGCCTTCCCAGAAGTTCTTAATCTCCGAGGTGGTTCATAGGGGAAGATCCGTTCAGACAGGCAAGCTGTACCTTAACTACTGTGCCTGTATCCCAAGTGAAATCTCAGGATTCGACAAATAGACAGTGAGCTATAACTGTGTAGCATGAAAGAAACTCTGGATACTACCCCTCTCCCCAAACAACCTGGTTCCTAAGTTCTTCTTCTCCCCAAAAGGAATGAGGCCAAGTGAGCGGAAAACATGAGGTTTACATTTATGGGATGGAAGTGTATTCATTTGGGTTGGGACTGGTTAGATCTGGTTTTTCTCTTCAGGTCTTTGATGATTCCCTGCTCTCATTTCCTCAGATTTCTCCCTTTTCAGCTTGAGAAAAATCATAGAAATGCACATGCTCGTATGTATATCCCTGGATTTTCCTTTGAATTGATAGAGCATCACTTTGAACATCACCTGTCATACGATCACCTGGTGTCAGCATTTTCTGACCTGGTGCACAATTCCCACCACTTCTAGCATTGGACAAGGATGTTGAGAGTTGTTTTCCCAAAACAACTAGAGGGGACTAGGTTGGGGAAGGGTATTCTGTGTTATAACGGTAAAAGGTTTCCCCTGACATTAAGTCCAGTTGTGTCTGACTTGGGGGGGTGCTCATCTCCATTTCTAAGCCGAAGAGTTGGCATTGTCCATAGATACTTCCAGGGTCATGTGGCCAGCAAGACTGCATGGAGCACTGTTACCTTCCCACAGAAGCAGTAACTATTGATCTACTCACATTTGCATGTTTTCAAACTGCTAAGTTGACAGAAGCTGGACCTAACAGCAGGAGCTCACCCTGCTCCCCAGATTCGAACCGCCAACCTTTTGATCAGCAAGTTCAGCAGTTCAGCGGTTTAAACTACTGCGCCACCAGAGGGGCCATTTTGTGTTATAACTTGTTCCAATATGTCTTCAGAATCTTTTATGTTCATGACCAGTATTCCATCTCTTAGGTGCTTGAAGAAGGTTCTTCACCTATGTAGCACCCTTTCTCCTCTTTTCTTTAACCAGGTTTCACACCCTGATCATTATGGGGGTTTTTTTTGCCTTTCAGTCATAACCAAGCTTTTCTTCTCTTGACCTTTTGTTTCCCCATCCTGATATTTACCCACAGAACAGATGTGTCTTATGTCCATTCTGAGTAGTGTGCATCATTTTAATTGAAAACACAATCCGAACACTGCATTGGTTTCCAATTTTAAACCCTCTCCGAGACAGCTCCTATTGGAAGATTCTTCACCACCATCATTTAAGAGAAGGGAGCTCCTGGTTGCACAAAGGGTTAAACCCTTGTGCCAGCAGGACTGCTGACTGACAGGTCAGCAGTTCGAATCCAGGAAGAGTGGGTTGAGCTCCCTCTGTCAGCTCCAGCTCCCCATGCAGGGACATGAGAGAAGCCTAACACAAGGATGGTAACACATGAATAATCTGGGCATCCCCTGGGTGATGCTCTTGCAGATGGCCAATTCTCTCACATCAGAAGCAACTTGCAGTTTCTCATGTTGCTCCTGACATGAAAAAAATTAAGAGAAGGAGGAATAAAAGGCATGAAATTGCTGAGCCTGTTGGAGGCAAGGAAAAGAATAATAACACTATACAAGCATGTAACTAAATTCCATTCTATGAATGGAGAAAGAGCTGGGCAGAGCATTCTCCTTCTCAAGGATAAGGCCTGTTATGGTTCCTTTCCATTCTGCTGCTCCCCAGAACCGAGTCTGAAGTGGTGGGTGGGTTTCTTTCCCTTTGGCTAACAAGTAATGTTTTTAATTTCCCTCTCTCCTTTTACCCTCGTCCTGTAGCCCAGTCTCCCCAACTCTTGTGCCCATCAGGTGTTTTGGGTTATAGGTCCCATCGGGAACAGACAGCATGGCAATGGGACTTGTAGCCCTAAGACACAACTGGAGGGTAATGAGTTGGGAATGGCTGTTGTAGATGCCTTTTCTAACTGCATTTTCCTTTCTTTCCTGGATTTGGCCCCTTTCCTACAATCTCCTTCTCTCTTCTCCTCCCACCTCTCCCGACTTTGCCTCTGTTCCTCATCCCGCATCCTGTCCCTGTGATGTGTGTTGGTTGCAGTAACTGAAGAACCTGAGCCAGCTCCTGAGCCAGGTATATCTCTCCTTCGCTTCGCCCTTCGCAGGGTGGGGGGCCCAACCCAGGAGGAAGACACAGGTGGAAGAATAAGATGGTGAAGAAGATGAATCACATTGCTCTTCCTTGATTCTAACATTTCCCACACAGAAACAGAATGCATGTGACCAAATGGCATCAAAGTGTTGCCAAGGAGGCAAATATTATATAGAGCAGTGGTTCCCAACCAGTGGTCCATGGACCACCAGTGGTCCGCAAGAACTAAAATATGGCTCGCGGCTCACTATACAATTGCAAAGAGAGCGACTGATCTCACAAAACCTTCTTATAGTGCAGAGTCTAAATATAATTTTCTGTGGGCAAGCAGATGGTGACTCCTGGATGGCATATGTTCTGCATCAGAAACTAGAGCTGATGTGGTCTATCCAGTGCAGTTTTCTGAATCAGCACTCCAAATAACCAAACTGAATCTAACATTGGCCAAAAACTGATTCGTAACCCTTTTAATATTAATGTTGGGGAGTGGTCCCTGGTCAAGTGGTCCCTGGTCAAAAAAAGGTAGGGAACCACTGATATAGAGGAAGCACACATATGCTAGGAGAGCTTACAAGTATTTGATTTAGCCTGAACTTAATGTAAAAGGCAATATTCTGCCTCCTCGTCTCTTTGGTGCAAACTACTTTGGCACTTTGAACCAAGTTTGCAGCAACTGAAATAAACCAGGACTAAGGGAGAAAGTAGAAGAGTGAGAAACTGGGGCATATTAAAAGCAACTATAAAGTCAAATGACAGATGGATAATCAGTACAGTTCCTCAGAACAGTTGGAAGTTTTGTAAAACTTACCATGCCAACAGGCTGGTTCTACAGCAGGCATGGGCAAACTTTGGCCCTTCAGAGGTTTTGGACTTCAACTCTCGCAATTCCTAACAGCCCCAGACCCTTCCCCTCCCCCCCCCCCAGCCACTTAAGGAAGGGGCCTGAAGCTGTTTAGGAATTGTAAGAGTTGAAGTCCAAAACACCTGGAGGGACCAAGTTTGCCTATGCCTGCTCTACATTGTAGACTTAATGAGGTTTGACACCATTTGAACTGCCATGGCTCAATGCTCTAGTATCCAGGGGAGGGGGGGGGTATAGTTTGAGGCACCAGAGAAGTCTAAAGACCTTGTAAATCCACAGCTCCCATGACCCCATAGCCTTGAGCCATAGTAGTTAAAGTGGAATCACAGTGCTATATTTGTACGCTGTTATACAGTGGTTCTCAACTTGTGGGCCCCCCAGGAGTTTTGGCCTTCAACTCCCAGAAATTCCAGCTAGTTTACCAGCTGTTAGGTTTTCTGGGAGTTGAAGGCCAAAACATCTGGGGACCCACAGGTTGAGAACCAACGCTGTAATAGGACCCATGGTCTCAGGTGCATGGCCAAAGAAACAGACAGAATACAGCAGTGATGGGAATTGCATCACTCTCAACATTCCTCATCATTGACGATGCTAGCCAGGGCTGACTTCTGGGAACTGTAGTCTATAAGTACCTGGAAGGTTTCCTAAGCCCCTGGCATGGATGAAAAAACAATCATGCCTAGTCAACACAAATAGCACAACAAGCAAAGGGAATAGGCAGTACTATTTCAGACGGGAAGGAGGGAATACAATTCTTAAATGCATTGCCTAATAATCTTCCTGCATTTTTAAAATTAATACTAACTAGAAAAGGAGCACTGTATTTTAATAGTATATTAGGAACTGATCTTTGAATTCAGAAACAGGAGGATGTGCACAGGTTCCTAACAGATGTCTTTTTGATATATTTGATATAAATATATCTACAGGCCCCAATGATGACCGTGTGCTACACATGTTCTGGATACAAGAGAAGAGTGTGTAGTCGTGTATTCTTTCTATGTATCTGTGTTAAGAACATGCGTACCTCTCTCATGTCTATAAGGCAAGCAAAATATCTAACCCAATAATAGATCCTTCCCAGTCTATAGACATGCCTGTGACTAAGGTCACAAAACCTGTCTTCCATTTGTCTAGAGACTCACCTACCAATTACCTTGGGTTAATACTGGAATCCAAAGTCATGCCCATCCAGGATAATTCTTGAAGATTCATACAATCCTAGAGTTGGAATGCATCACAAGGGACGTATAGCTGAGTGCATTCGCACTGCAGAAATCCTTAAAGCAGTGGTTCTCAACCTTCCTAATGCTGCAACCACTTAATATGTTCCTCATGTTATGGTGACCTTGAACCATAACATAATTTTCATTGCTACTTCATAACTGTCATTTTACGAATGTTATGAATCATAATGTAAATATCTGATATTTATTTATTTATTTATTATTTCGATTTATATACCACCCTTCCCAAAGAGGCTCAGGGTGGTTCACACTAGTGAACAACATAACCACAACATAGTTGGATGTGCCCAGTGTTAGGGTCTGTAGACTGGACACCACCCGTCGGAGGGCGTTCACTGTAGTGGCACCAACTCTGTGGAACAGCCTTCCTGAAGAGACACGGGCCACTCGAGCCCTTCTGCCTTTCCGCAGAGCAGTAAAAATGTGGTTGTTCAGAAAGGCATTCGGCCCATAGCTGACTGCTGTCTACCGCACCCGCTATCCTGCTGCTAGCCTGCCACTGTACTGCAGCTCGGTCTGCAATTTGTTTAGTCGGGGGATTGGAATTGTTTTAATGTATTTTAATGTATTTTAATGTATTTTAATGTATTTATGTGTTTTATGTTTTATTCTGCCATTCTTGTGAACCGCTCTGGGCTCCAGAGAGAGCGGTATACCAAATCGAACTTAATAAATAATAATAAATAATAGTTAAAAACATAATAAAACAGATTGAGGCAAAAGTGGAATTTTAACAGCCTTAAAGGTTAAACGCCTGTCTGAAGAGATTGGTCTTGCAGGCCCTCCGGAAGGCCTGTAGATCAGTTATTGCTTGAGCCTCCTCTGGGAGGGCGTTCCTACCCTGAGAGGGTAGGCGCTACTACAGAGAAAGTACGTTGCTGCGTCGAGGACAGGCAGCAGATCTTAAGTGATGGAACCTCCAACCAAAGAGCATTCTGAACTCCAGCAATGATGGAATTGAAGCAAACTTGGCATACAGAAGTCCCATGGCCAACAGAAAATACTGGAAGGGCTTAGTGGGCATTGATCTTGAGTTTTGAAGTTGTAGTTCACCTACATCCAGAGAGCACTGTGGAGTCAAACAATGATGGATCTGGGGCAAACTTGGCACGAATACTCAATATGCCCAAATGTGAACACTGGTGGAGTTTGAGGAAAATAGACCTTGACATTTTGGAATTGTAGTTCCTAGGATTTATAGTTCACCTACAATTAAAGAGCATTCTGAACCCCACCGATAGAAGTGGGCCAAACTTTCCACACAGAATCCCATGATCAACAGAAAATACTGTGTTTTCTGATCGTTTTTGGTGACCTTTCTGACACCCCCACGTGAAGGTTGAGAAACAATGCTTTAAAGGGTCTGCTCTTAAAACTTCTGTCTGTCTGGGAACAGGAGAGGTGAAGAGCTATGGTCAAATCAGAAACATCTGGGATAGCGTAAAGCACTATGCTATCTGGGACAGAGAGAAAAATAGGTTGCTACTTATTTACTCTCAACCAAGGTACATATACCAAATATATGGAAGAATGGGTGGAAAAGCATTTTCCCCCACGCATTGCTACCATTTTGGAACACCATCAAATTCTTCCCTTTCCAATGGAAGGTCCAACTCTAGTGAACACCAATGCAATCTGAGCTAAATACACTCAAGTCAATTAACGTCAGGCAAAAAAGCCCACCTAAACAGCCAATTGAAATGGATGAAATAGCACATTGGCATAAAACGCAACAGGAAAAAAGAAGATACTGTAATGCATTGAAGGCTAAATTTATATATAAAAGCTTGAAGTTGCTTCTGTGACTTCTATTCAGGCATGTTCAATACTCCCATGATAGCATTTGCCACGTCTCAACATATGGGTATATGGCACCTTTTTCTCTTCCAAACATATGGATCTGGCTGCCTTAATATTGCTCGCTGACCATTTCCGAAGGCTCTTTCCATCTCTGCCTTTGTTAATGGTCTTTCTCTGTCTTCTCTTTCTCACAGAAGAAGAGCGACCCAAACCAAGGTAAGTGAAAGAAGGAGTTTAATTCAAGGGTGATTGTGAGCACCAGGACACTGGATGGTGTTGTTCTCACCACAGAGTGGGAGGGAGAGAGGGAGAGGCAAGATACCCAACAACATTTGAGTTGCCAACATATTTTTCTTTCAGGGCTCCTGTCTCTTTATGAGCTGCCTGAACAAAATTTAAAAAACCCAGTCAGTTCCCAACCGATCAGCCAAAACATTTACTTAAATTCTGGAGCAAAGTGGCAGCTCTGGCATAATTATGAAGGACCCTTGTACTAAAAGGCAACAAAGCCATTGAGGGGAAAACTGTGGCAACCCAACACAAAATTCAAAACTTGCATTTGAAGATCTTGATGTTGACATGCAATGTTAGAAACTCTGAGGAACTGATCTTCCTTTCCACTCCTCTCTGGGCAATTCAGAGTAGTTCTAATTGCTTTTTTTAACCCCTGGTTTGACAAGAAAGAGGCTTCTTATAATATTTTGTATTTGTCAAAGCTATTTCAGGTATTGACACTGTGCTTTCCCTGTTATCTGTGTTTGTCCACACAAAGGCCAGTGGTTCCACAGTTGGCACCTCCGAAAATCCCAGAGGGAGAGAGAGTAGATTTCGATGTGAGTATTATCGTTGAATATTTGTGGTGTGTATCACTTTTGTGACACTCCCAAATGTATCCTGCCGCTGCTTGGAAAGACGTGACATAAAACCAGTTTGCTTATTAACCACAACATGTTTCACTTTGACCACAAACAGTGTTCCCTCACGTATTGCTGGGGTTAGGCTCCAGGACCTGAGGCAATAAGTGAAAAACTGCAATGTAAGGATGCTCTATTTATTATAACTACATTGTTCTAGTAGTTATACACTATTTTAAGTCTTTATAAACTTAAAATAAAGTGAAGGAAAGGGCCTTCAAGGCTGGAGAGAGAGAGAGGGAGGACTGAGGAGGAAAGTGTATTAGAGAGCGGTGGCAGCAAAACCCCACAAAACAGCAAAAATACCATGATATCTATTTTAAATTAATATTTTTTAAATTCCGCAAAACAGCGAGTCCACAACAAGCGAACCACAAAGTAGCGAGGGAACACTGTATACCTTCCCAATGCTTCACACACTGCCTTTGGGCATGTTTCCTGTAGGAAGGAACGGGCAGATTTTTGGACAGATTTCTTGTGCCTTTAGCTAAGCTCCGTGTGAAATATTAGCTAGTGATAACACTGATAACACTGATCTCCGGAGCCCCAATGGTGCAGTGGGTTAAACCCTTGTGCCGGCAGGATTGATGACTTAAAGGTTGGGTTGCTGACCTGAAGATTTATTTATAAATAAATAAATACATACATAAATAAACCTTCAGGTCAGTAACCCAACCTTCAAGTCATCAAGTCATCAAGGTTGCCGGTTCGAATCCAACCCGGGGAGAGCATGGATGAGTTCCCTCTATCAGTTCTATCTTCATGTGGGGACATGAGAGAAGCCTCCCACAAGGATAGTGAAAACATTTTTTTAAAACCTATCCGGGCACCCCCTGGGCATCATTCCTTTCAGACAACCAATGCTCTCACGCCAGAAGGGACTTGCAATTTCTCGAGTCACTCCTGATACGAAAAAACTAAACTAAACAAAAACACTGATTTCCCTGGACAATTTCCCTTGCTCTTTTCTCTAACGTCCTATCACACTGTGCCTTATAGCAGTATTATTCTTCTTTAACTGTTGTGACAACATCATATGGAATCCTGGGATTTGCAGCTTAGAGAGGGGCACTGAAATTTCTTAGTCTGAGAACTCTAACTTCTTACTAAGTTGCAATCCCTGGAATTCCACAGAATTCAGCCGTAGCAGTTAAACGGGAATAATAGTGCTATAACAATGTAATATGACCATTCATGTCAGAAGATCTGGCTGAGGCCATCTATTTTGCAAAGTTGGCAGTATTAAATAGATATTGGGCAATGAACCCATAGCTTGGAAGTAACCAGCTATTCCTCATCAAGTAAACTTTGGCATATGATGGCTCCATTGTAACGTTTTCTAGACACCATATCTTCAGTAGACATTTGCCATTCACTTCCTTGGGGACTGAGACTACTCTGTAGATTTCAATGGCTGAATGGAGGTCACATACGGTCCCCAGATCTGCAAGTCTGGCTCTGAGTCTCAAGACTTGGGTCAAGTGAAAAAAATGTCAGGATGAAAGCAATCCCCTAAAAGTTATATGTATATCACAAGCAGCTTCTCAGGCTTTGGGATGGAGATCTCATGGCCTAGCAACCCTGGCATTAAGACCTGCTCTCCTGGAGTCTCAACGCATCGCTTAAGCATCTATAACATCTTGGCTGTCATTACTATTTTTTATCATTAGTTCCTTGCAGCACTGTGGTCAGCTTCCATTGAAATCAATCCAAAAGTTCAGCTGTGCTCACTCTAGGAATCTTTAGGTCTTCTAGCACAACTCCAGTGAAAGCTGACCATAGGAGGACCTAAATTTGCAAATAATCAAAAATGCAGAAGGACGACTATAGTGACTTTTAAAAAGTGTACAGATGAATTTTAACTATCATGCATTATTTAGTGAAACTAACTTTCTATGCTCTTACTAGCTTCTTGCTCAAGGAGAAGAGAAGTATGTGGGATCAGCTTCTCAATTCGGGATGAATTCAGAGTGATCCTCTTGCTTCCCAGGGCTTTGACATTGGGGTTGGGCTTTAGCACAGCAGGTTAACACCAGCTGCAGTGAATCTTGCCAATCCAAAGGTTGACAGTTTGAAGCCCAGGTCGGCATGAGCTCCTGGCTTTTGGCCCAGCTTCTGCCTATCTAGCAGTTCGAAAAGAAAAGTGAGTAGATAAATAGGTGCCGCTTTAAAGCGGGGAGGTATTTAAGGCACCCATAAAGAAATGCCAGAAAATGCTGGTGATTTGATCAAGGAGGTGGTTTATGAACAAAGCTCTTCAGCAGAGAAGATGGAGCAACAGTACCCCCCTATGGCTGGAACCGAGCACAAGCCTCCAAAATGCCAAAGATGGGAAAGCCTATATATACCTCTATGTACAGTTGTCTGTCCTCAGGCCCGGATTAACACCTTTTTGTGCCCTAGGCCACAATTTGGAATTACGCCCCCTTTAAGCCAACCTCTACCGCACACACACACACCCCACATCCTTTCATCTGCTTGTCCCCCTTAGGGCCCCGCATCCAGCTCTCCTGGTGTGGCCCCACTAGGTCCGCCACAGGAGTTTCCCTCTCGGCAGGCACTATGGATGCAGGCATGGGGGGGAGGAGCCTCCTCCCCAATGCTGGGGCTTGAGGCACTTGGCTCCTACCTGGTATCGGGGATTGCACATGCATTGTAGTCAGCAGCTATACCGATGCCGCGCTTCTCCCCAATACCGGGGCTTGTCGCATTGGGCTTCTCTCCTGTACTGGGTTTTGCGCATGTGCTGTAGCCGGCAGTTGCGCTTCTCTCTCTAGTAAGGAGGAGTCTCCTCCTTGTGTTGGAGGAGGAATACCAGCTCTCATGGTGTTAAGGCATGCGCAGACTGCGCAATGGAGTTTCCTGTACTTGCACTGAAGGAGCCAGCAAGTGGATGCTGTTGGCATCAAGGGAGTTAATTGTTCCTCCTGTCGATGTCGACGCCAGTGTCGAGAGTCCCTGCACATACGCCGTTTGCGCAACAATAGCAGAGGCAGGAGCTGGTATTCAGGAAGAGGCAGGGGCAGCGCCGAAAAAGGAGGACCTCCAATATCCTTCCTTCCTCATCTCCATGCGCGTTGCGTTTTTATTTGTTTCAACTTTTTTTTGGTCCGTGATCTGTGCCCCCCCCCCCTGGCTTGCACCCCTAGGCCATGGCCTAGGTTGGCCTTATGGGTAATCCTGGCCTGTCTGTCCTGTTAGTGTATAATGGCATTGAATGTTTGCCGTATATGTATTCTGTGATCCGCTCTGAGTCCCCTTCAGGGTGAGAACGGCAGAATATACATACTGTAAATTATTAAATAAATAAATAAATAAATAAATATGGTTATAATGTCATGGTGGACAGGAGTTACAATGCCCCAATGACACTTTTATATAAATAATAGCAAGGGGAGATTCCTAACATCAACAACAGAGCAATGGAAAGGAAGTTACTCGAGACAGTTTTCTATTTACCGTTACCTGTTTGCCAGGTGTTCTTCTATCTTTGGGGAGAACAGATGGGCACCTTTATTTTCTTTCCTTTTTTCCCAATGAATGGAATTACATTGATGGAGGAAAGCGAATCTAAGTAGAAAAATGGCTGGAAGGGAAGGGGTGTATAGCAGCCCTTCTTCATTCCATTCTTCCATTAACTCTAATAGTTGTTTCTGAATTTTAAAGACCAAAGGACTGAACAGGAAAAACTACAGCAAGGGGATCAAAGTTCATCAATAAGAACACTTGACCCTTTAAGACTTCCATATTATTCTATCTGTTCAATCAATCAAAACTTTATTACGGTCACAGACCAGCACAAAGCGGGCACAAGCGCCCTAAGAGGAGAAGGACAACTCCACAGTAAACAGTTATTTAAAATCAGACTAGAAATCAGTATAAAATATATTTTAAAAGACAGGATATTGTTGCCTTACGGTGTCAATCATCACCCGTCTGATATTAAGGGCAGCAGCACAGAACTTCGCAACACTGTAAGTCATTGCAGTGTTAGTGTCCGAAAGCAGCAGGGTGGAATAACATCTTTCACTGCGCCCCGGGTACTTTAAAAGCCATGGTCTATCTGTTGTACAGTCACCCTTCTGTATCCAAAGGTTCTGGGTCCACAGATTCAACCAACTACAGCTCAAAAGTCCAAAAAAGCAAACAGTGTAGCCTTCTGCCATTTCAGAGATCCTCAGACTCTCTCTTGCATTCTTTGGGTTCTTGAGCATCATTGGATTTTGTTATCCACCAGGGTTCTGGAACCAGACCCCAGCAGATACTGAGGGCTCACGCTATCAACAAATCACATTCATTCTGCTATTTTTCACTCATGGCCTATCCTAAGGGTTCCTTGGAATAATCCAAAAGATAACACATTTCTCACTATCTCCGACAGGACATCCACCGCAAGCGTATGGAAAAGGACCTGCTGGAGTTGCAGACCCTCATTGATGTACACTTTGAGCAGAGGAAAAAGGAAGAGGAAGAACTTGTTGGACTCATGTCAAGGATTGTGAGTTCCAGACTGGAAGTAAAGTCTGTTTTGGCCTTTGTATTAGAGTTTCTTCCTTTGTGCAATCTGTCTTTAGCCTTTTTTGCCAAAAAGTGCTGATCGAAAGGTTGGTGGTTCGAATCCAGAGAGTGGGGTGAGCTCCCTTCTGTCAGCTCCAGCTTCTCATCTGGGGACATGAATGAAACTTCCCATAGGATGTCAAAACATCTGAGCGTCCCCTGGGCAAGGTTTTTGCCGATGGCCAATTCTCTCACACCAGAAGCAACTTGCAGTTTCTCAAGTCGCTCCCGACCAGAGGCGGATTTTAGTGGAGGCAAATTAAGCGGCCGCCTCAGGGTGCCACATGGGCTAGGGGCACATCTGGCCACGGCCGCCAGATTTGGCACATGCAGCACCATTGCTGCGGGCCAGCATGCGGGTGCGACTCCAGGTGGATGGTGACACAAAACGCACTCCATGAGGCCGAAAAGGAGGCCGTTTTGCAGCCAGGGCGGAGCCTCCCGCCTCCAGCGGCAAAACCTCCTCCTTTTTGGCCTCCTGGAGTGCGTTTTGCATCACCATCCACTTAGTGCTGCGCCAACGTGAATGGCGCATGCGCCGAACTAGCTGGTCCTGCACATGCACACACCGGTGAGCGTGCGCGAAGCTGGCCCAGTGCATGTGCAGAACTAGCTGGCCTGTGCATGTGCACACTGGCGCAACACCGGCGCACATGCACACGGAGAGTGAGGGGGCGCCAAAAGAAGTACCATTTGTAATTACCTTTGTCCAGTCCTGCTCACGACACACAAAAAACCACACCAAACTACAGCTCCTAGGATTCCTATTACCTGCATTGGCACATCCTTTTAATCCCAAACAAAATAGTGATGTCCAGCTGTTAGTTCCTTTCTGAACCAGTCCTGAGAAACCAGGATACTATAGCATTAAGCCACTGCAGTTAAAGTGGTATCAAACTACAACAATTCTGTGGTGTAGATGCACCCCTAGACCAACATTCAAACAATTATAGCACATCAATATATGAGTTTGCTTCTTTGCTTCCTTCCCCAATTTAGCCCTGTGGGTCTCTTCTCCCTCCCCATACTATGTATGCAATGAATTAATATTGAGAAGTGAACATCAGCACAACTCTGCAGGATTAACATACCTGCCTATCAAATAAGCCAAAATTAGGTGAATTGGAAAACTGGCAAAGGAAAAAATACCAAACCAGACAGGGAAAAGGTGGAAAAGCCTTCCCCTTCATGCCACTTCTTCCCAATCCTTTCTGTTTGAGGTGAAGCAGATCCTTTGACTTCCAAGAAAGCACATTTGTCTCCACTTGCAATCTGCTTGTATGCTGGCAAATAAAATGTCTTCAACTGCCTCTCCTATGATGCCAAACCCACCACAGTAATCCCAGAGGTCTCCATCCTTCAGGAGGAGATGACAAATACATACTGATTTTTGCTACCCATCACACTAAACAATGGTTTAAAATGAAATGAAATGTTTGAAAGTGCAAAGATGACAAAACGCGAAGTCTCAGTTAAGGCAAATGTTACTCTTTACTCCCATCTTGTGGTTGTTTAGTTGTGGGGAAAGTTCAGATAATATATATGAAAATTCCCCCAAGACATGTGTCAATTTATGGCAACCTTCATGGATTTCCTAGAGTAGACTCAGAGGTGGTTTTGCCAATGTCTTCCTTTGAAATATAGCCTACAGCACCTAGCATTAGTTGGTTGTCTCCATCCAAGTGCTAACAAGGGCAGACTTTGTGTAGCTTCCAAGATCAGATGGATTCTAACGCCTTTGGGGTATTCCAGCCTATTGTGGGTCAATCAGAAAATGACTCCATGTGGATATGGCTTATGATAAAAAAATTAATAAAACTTGTTCCATCAAAATGGCAACATGGAAAACCTTCCATCTTTTTGCACTGTGTTGTTGTGTGTCTTCAGGTCATTTCTTAAACTATCCTAAGGCAAATCCATCATGGGATTTTCTCAGCAAGGTTTATTCAGAGGAGGTTGGCCAGTGCCTTCATCTGAGGCTCCATCTATACTGCCATATAATGCAGATTAGTTGCATTGAATGAGATTATATGGCAATGTAGATGGAGTCTGGGGGAGTATAAGAGTGGGGCCCAGGAAGACAGTTCCATCTTGTCTCCTGTTTTGTTATGCTAAGAATGTAATATAATATATTGTATATACAAATAATATTTATAATATTATAATGTAATACAATATAATACAAATACTAATAATATGATATTATAATTGTATATTTTATATTATACGTAATATTACTAATAATATTACAGTACAATGGTATACACTGTAGTACATGTAATATATAATACTGACATTGTGCTATGCTCTCTCTCTCTCTATATATATATACCGTATATATATACTGTGTGTGAGAGAAGGAGGGTGCCCCCATATATATATATATATATAAAGAAAGTCCACTTCCTGGTTGGCGTTCGAAAGTAGCATTTCACACACACTTTTAATATATATATATATATATATATATACTGTGTGTGTGTGTGTGTGTGTATATATATATATATATATATATATATATATATATCTTGTAAGCCACTCTGAGTCCCCTTCGGGGTGAGAAGGGCAGCATATAAATGTCATAAATAAATAAATAAATAAATATAATCGTAATAATAATAATAGTAATACATTTTATTACCCGCCTCTCCTGATGGCTCAAGTGTCACACAGCTAGTTTCCTGGCTGAATGTAGATTCAAACACCGCTCTACAGAGCCATAGTCAAACCATTATAACACTCACTCTTCACTTTTGTATTACAGTACCCAAAACCCCCCTACTACAGTATTAGTATTAGTATCACTTATCTCACTTTTATCTTGATTGAGACACAAAGTCAGCATGGAAGGGATGGAACGGTAGTCCAGAAAAGAAACTTTCCAAACTTTGAACAATATACGTAAAGAAATCTTCAGCCACTTGGTTCTTCCAAATAACAAAAGTTCCAGGATTCAGTAGAAGAAGGGGAAGTGGGTTTTTATTTCAGAAAGTAAGTGATGCTTCAGTCTCAGTAAGTAAGTGATGAAAAGACCTAATCCATTTCCCCTCATTTGTGTCCCCTTCCAGGAGCACCGACGGGCAGAAAGGGCTGAACAACAGCGGGTTCGCACTGAGAAAGAACGGGAAAGACAAGCCAAACTTGCAGTAAGCATTGCTATGTTATAGACACTTTGAGTCTCTTTTTTTAAGAGAGAAAAAGTAGGATACAAATGAGGAGGAGGATAATGGGTCAGGATTAAATTGTGTGTGTGTGTGTATATAGTTGAAGGCTTTCATGGCTGGAATCACTGGGTTGTTGTAAGTTTTTCTAGCTGTATAGTCATGTTCCAGAAGCATTCTCTCCTGACATTTTGCCTGCATCTATTGCAGAAAATGGGGTGTGTGTGTGTGTGTGTGTGTGTGGAATGTCCAGGGTGGGAGAAAGAACTCTTGTCTGTTGAAAGTAGGGGTGAATGTTTCAGATGATTAGCATTTAATGGCCTAGCAGTTTTCAAGATCTGGCTTCTTACTGTGTGGGGGAATCCTTTGTTGGGAGGTGATTAACTGTCCCTGATTGTTTCTTGTCTGGAGTTCCCCTGTGTTTGAGTGTTGTTCTTTATTTACTGTTTTGATTTTAGAATTTTTTTAATACTAGTAGCCAAATTTTGTTCATTTTTATGGTTTCTTCCTTTCAGTTGAAATTGTCCACATGCTTATGGATTTCAGTGGCTTCTCTGTTTATTCTGACATGGTGGTTGTTAGAGTGGTCCAGCATTTCCGTGTTCTCAAATAATATGCTGTGTCCAGATTGGTTCATCAGGTGCTCTGCTATGGCTGACTTCTCTGGTTGAATTAGCCTGCAGTGCCTTTTATGTTCCTTGATTCGTGTTTGGGCAATGCTGCGTTTGGTGGTCCCTATGTAGACTTGTCCACAGCTGCATGGTATACGGTGAGGTGAGAGGATCCCTCTTGTCCTTTGCTGAATGTAGCATTTGTTGGATTTTCTTAGAGGGTCTGTAGATAGTTTGTATGTTGTGCTTCCTCATCAGCTTCTCTATGCGGTCAGAGTTTCACTTGATGTATGGCAGGAATACTTTTCCTCTGGGTGGATCATTGTCTTTAGTCTCGTAGCTTGTTCTTGGTCTTGCAGTTCTTCTGATGTCTGTGGTGGAGTCTCCATTGGACTATAGATCCCAGTTTAGGTGGTTCAGTTCGTCTTGGAGAAGGTGGGGTTTGCAGATTCTTTTTGCATAGTCTGCCAGGGCTTCAATCGTGCTTATTATTTGACTTGGGTGATGGTTGTGTGTATATGTGTGTGTGTGTGTGTGTGTGCGCACACACACACACACACACACAGAATCAGAAATCACAACCTAAAATTTTGTATTATCCCCCTCCATTCTTCTTTCCCCTCCTCAAGTCAGAGCCATTGAAAGATTATTTTCTTGTCAGTCTTCTTACTGACAAATTAGCCTTTAATCTATTGTCTAGACATTTCTTCCCTATATTCTATTAGTCACTTAACCAAAATATCACTTGATCTCAAGGTGGTTTAAATTTGCTGCAGCTATGACACATACATAGCTGATAAATGGTTTCTATATAACCTTGAACCAATTCTCTTTTCATTTCTCCTATCTCTAATCTTATTTTGCATGTTAATCCCTGGAGTGATTAAATTATGGTTCACAAAGAAAACATAAGAAGTAGGGGTGAAAGAATATTTAAAAACATGTTTCTTGAATGTTGAGAAACTCAAACAAGAAGAATCCTTGTCTGATGAGAATCTTTGCAGTTTGGGACTTATCCTTTGTGATATGATGCATATTGAAATGTTCATTTATACTCCAAACACATGCTTCAGTACATGTTTTCTCTAAAAAATATGGCTTTCAGTACACATTTAAGTATGCCACTTATATTTTTCTCTCCAGAAAGGTTTTTTTTGGTGCATATTTTGAGTAGCCAAGCATTACATTTAGAAAATCCATGAAATTGTTAGATCAGGGATGGGCAAACTTTGGCCCTCCATGTGTTTTGGACTTCAACTTCCACAATTCCTAACAGCCTATTGGCACCTTTTGGCGCCCTAGGCCACCGTTTGGGATTACGTGACCCCTGCCTCGCGCCGCCGCATTAGGACCCTCCAAAGACCCCTTGGGAGGCAGGCAGCCCACACACACATACACACGCACACACACACACACACACACACACCTTCCCGGGCGTTCCGGGGACTCCAGTGAGGGAGGCTTGCCCCGCTCCGAAGAAGAGGGAGAAGAAAGAGAAGAGGAGGCGGGAGGCCCTGGTCAGTGGTCGGGGCTTCGGTTTCGGTTTGGGAGGCTGGCTGGGTGGGTGTCCCCTATTGACTCAGTCGCAGGTCCATGGGTCATCATACCCAGGACTTCACTAAGGGTTACTCAGTGCCAAGTGGAATACTCCTTCGCCCAACCATGTATATGGGCTTGTGGTTTATGCTCATACTGTGTATTAATCACATGATTGATTATTTGCATTACATTGTACTGTTTGTAATATTGTTCTGCTATTGAGCATATACTGCCATACAATATAGTGGTTTTTATCTATATATGCTATGTCTTGGTATTCCTTTGACACTGCCCCTTTAAACATTGTGGTTTAGCAGTGTGTATAGAAGTTGCAATAGTGATTACTTTGTCGTGTATTGAAGTGGGTGGGTGTCCGGGCAGCTCTGCTTTTATGGCTTCCAGGGTTTTGTAAAATGGGGCTGCTCACGGGGGCTGGCCTGGGAACCGAGGCTCTTTCTCAGAAAGAAAGGAGGAAGGACGGAGCTGCCCGCCTCGCCCAACCCGCGCCTCCTGGCCTGGAAGACCCACCCGGGGTTATCCCCGTGAGTGGAAACAACAACAACCCCACTCTGCCTCATGGGATGCTCATTGGTCCCTGGGTGGGGGGGAGGGCCAGCCTCCGCCTCAGGAGCCAATCGCGACCAGCATGGGCTGAAGGAAGAGGCCTCCTGCTTCAGCCCATGCTGGTCGCGATTGGCTCCTGAGGCTCTGCAGCCGCTGCCCTCCGTGCACCCAGCGCAAGGCCGCAGAGCCGCCTTTGAGGCTGCGGGGCATGCTCCTCCTCTTCCTCCTCATGCTGCTGCTGCTGCCTCATGTGAAGCCCTGGTCACGTGGTGCGCCCTTCGCCGGGTCACGTGGGGGCTGGCTCCCGGCTGTATTGTCTGCAGGGCGCCGAGGAGCGCCCCCCTCCCTCCCTCCCGCCTTCCTTTTGGGTACCAGGCGGCAGGAGCCAATCGCGGCACGATTTTAAAAAATATTTTATAACATTTATTTTATTTTTTTATTTTGGGCCGTGATCTGGCGCCCCCCTTGGCTTGCGCCCCTAGGCCATAGCCTCGTTGGCCCTATGTGTAATCCGGGCCTGACCTGGGGGACTGAAGTTTGCTCATATTTGGGTTAGATCATAGCCAAGAGATGCAGATTGGGATGTTTCATTGCAAAACTCAATTCTTCGGGCATCCATATGCTGCAAAAATGTGGACTATTCATTGAGAAGTGGGAACCAGCAAAAGAAATCCCAGAATTCCAAATAGCTTCAGAGAATGTTTTCTTTTCCCTGGTTCTGGATAAAGGATTCTACTGTCTTTATTGTGCCATGCAGGAAGAGAAGATGAGGAAGGAGGAGGAAGAGGCTAAGAAGAGAGCTGAAGATGATGCCAAGAAGAAGAAAGTGCTCTCCAACATGGGTGCTCATTTTGGTGGATACCTGGTCAAGGTAAGCTGCTTAGAGTTAGTATGGGTGGCATAATTTGGAGGGAGGACAGTTGAGGAAATCCCCATATCAGTAAAAGAAACTCTGTGCATCAAAGCAGTTGTCCCAGGTTCCACCTGTTTGGTTTCTAACTGTCCCCTCTTAGGCTGAGCAAAAGCGGGGCAAGAGGCAGACGGGCCGCGAAATGAAGATCCGCATCTTATCTGAGCGAAGGAAGCCTCTGAACATAGATAATATGAGTGAGCAACAGCTGAGGTGCGTAATATAGCAGAACTATATTTGAGTGCACTTCTTGGGTCAGAAGGCAGATTTTTCAAATGGGATTTCAGGGGAAGGGATTTATTATAGTGAAACGCCTGGTGCTCTTTACCTTTTTCTGTTCAGGGACAAAGCCAAGGAAATGCATGACTGGATCCATCAGCTTGAGTCAGAGAAGTTTGACCTGATGGAGAAACTCCAAGGCCAGAAGTATGAGGTAAGGAGAAGAATGAACTTCAGCTTATAGTTCCTCTTTTAGGTGACGTGCCAGATCTCGGACAGGACAGGACAGGTCCATAAAGGGGCAAAAAGGTTGTGCCAATGCAGGCAATAAAAATCATGGGAGTTGTAGTTTGGTGAGATACCAACATGTTCTGGTAAAGGAGGCTAAATATCTTATAAAACAGGCATAGGCAAACTTCGGCCCTCCAGGTGTTTTGGACTTCAACTCCCATAATTCCTAACAGCCTACTGGCTGTTAGGAATTGTGGGAGTTACAGTCCAAAACACCTGGAGGGCCGAAGTTTGCCCATTGCTGTTGTAAAGCTACAACTTCCATGATTCCATAGCATTGAGCAATGGCAGTTACAGGTATCAGTAATTGTACAACGTAGATGCACCTGAAGACCCATCCAGTCGCACATAGTTTCCATGTGTTAATGACTGTAGTTTGGGTGTATCTGCGGGGCACCTGAAAATGAGGATATAGCACACATACAATTTGATTGTAAATTGTATCAGAAGGTGAGAGACTTCTACCTTGGTCCATATATCAAACGAACAATGTATTTTTATTTATTTATTTATTTATTTATTTATTTATTTCGACTTATTGGTCTCCACTCCCGTCAGGCTCGGGGCAACTTACACATGCTAAAAACACCATAAAACACAGCTAAAACATCAAGATCAACACCAATTATTAAAACTATACAATAGTGCACAGCGCACAATAAAATACTCCCGTGGCCGACGGCTACAGTGGTAGATGACCTGGAGTTATTTACTGACCAAATGCCTGTACAAACAACAAGGTCTTGCATGTATTGGGAATCTCACATCAGAACAACACATTTTATGTGTGGCCAAGACACAAAAATAGCATATAAAAACAGCTCCATATTTAAGCAAAACAATAAGTCTGAGAACCACATATGTGGAGATGATTGGGGTAAATTGTAGGAAATATGATGTATATACTCAGTTTTATCATATCTTATCATATTTATTTACTGTATTATTATAAGTGTCTTATTTTGACTTACTACACAGTGTACAATCTTATCAAGCCTTAAGGTTTTGTTTAATATTGTGATATGGCCCAAGGGCTAATCAATAAAATTATGTACAACTACTACTACTGTAGTTTTGGTGGTGTTTTCAGACATTTTGGATTCTGTGACTAAACCTGACTTTAATATCTCACATGGGAATGGCACAGTAGGGTTGCCAGTTCAGGTTAGTCCCAGTCCCTGATGTCTCCAGGTCAAAATCTAGGACTTATTGATTACCCTTGGTGAGATGCTTTGTGATTTATCTAGGTTTCTTTGCCTTAAATGTGGAGTTTCTCTCTCTCATTTGAAAAACACATTACAGTCCATCTCACTATGAGAGTTTATGAAATCTTTATGATAGTTTTCAAAGATGTATTCATGTATCAATTCATTGCAGCATAAAAAGGAGGAAGGCAGGAGGAGGAAAGTCAGAATGCGGCCGTACCTTTCAGACTAACTGGTTTTTATTTTAGAATGAGCTTTTCATGGACAGAAACCCTTCCCTTAAGATGCTGTTCACTTTGTACTACTTCTGAAGGAATGGGTCTGATGAATATCCTTCTGGCCCCCATCCACAGGGACGTGGCAGAATGCAGGATAATCATTCACAAGGAAGAATAGATACTCAGTTTAAGAGATGCCTATCATCACAGGTCCAGATTAGCACTACGACTGGGTTAGATGAAGCTGAATTAGGTTGGGGAATATGAGATAGAGGCGGTGATCCTCTTGTTGGGCGAGTGGGCTTATTAACAAAAGGCCTTCCTCATAAATGTTCAGCAGAGTGACTTATTAGCAGCAGCATGACCGAGCACTAGTATCCCAAAATGATGAAAAGAACAAAAACACACAGACCAATGCTATCTCTTCCATAAGAGGCTTTTCTTTGTAGTAAAATAATATAGTTGCACTATTTACAATAACAAAGTTTCCACAACACAAATAAAGTCCTTTATACTACCTTCTTTGCTTCCACGCTGAGCTTCTTCCTCATGCAGATAAACAGCTTTGCTCTCACAGACCCTCCTCTCACAACAAACTTATACTGGAGCTTCACGAAGTAGCTTGTTACACACAGCAGCCTTTATACTAGAGCTTTACACATGAGGCTTTACACACGAGACCTTCAACTTGCAGCTTCTTTCACCAAAGCTTCTCACAGCAGGCCTTCTCACACTTGGCCTCATAGATTAAGACCTACCTCACAGACAAAGGCCTTTCTCCCACTGAGGTTTATCTCAGACTAAGGCATTATTAAGCAACAGGCACACCTGCTTATATTGAGCCGCAACTTCTCTAAGTCATTGCATCCATTTAAACCTGTCAGTGCTTGACTCACATTTTGTAATTAAAAATATTTCGGACACCTCTTCCATGCTCTCAAAGTGGGAAACTTTGAGCATGTCAGCCTCTATATCAAAAGAGTGTTCTTTATTAGTCATGAAGTTGTTGGTTCCAAATCTACAAGTCAGAAAATGCAGGAAAAGGATGCTCTGGGTTGAGAGACATTGGATCAATTCCCCCTTTCCTCTCTGATGGCCAGGTACCCACCTCTAGCATATACCTATTAGCCCCCAGAAATGCAAAGTCTTATAATAATAATAATACACTTTATTTATATTCCGCTCTTCTCACCCCAAAGGGGACTTACATTACACATACAGCAGACAATCCCTGCTGGTTGACATACAATTACAATACAACAAGTACAATTTAGAAGGATTTTTTTTCTTCTGGCTGCGTCACAAGGTGTGGTTGCTCCAACACATCATTATGTCATTACGTCACAAGGGGAGTGCTGTTGCTTCATCCTCATGACGGAGAGCCTTTGTTTCCGCATTCCACCTTCTGACAGCCGATCTTTCCTATTTATTCAGGCGTTGTAAAGTCCTTTTTGTAAACATCCTTCCTTGCTTAGCGGTCCCTAGTTCATCTATTCACAGCTGGGCTGTTTTCAAACTGTTAGGTGAACAGTGGACAGGGCTCACAGCTGGATGTCCAGACCAGCCCGGGAATCGAACATGCAACCTTCTGATTGCAAACACAGCTGTTGTTACCGCTGTGCTATCTTTCTTTATATCCCGCCACCTTCTCCCCAAGGGGACTCAGGGTGGCTTACATGAGGCCAAGCACAACAATACATCAGTAAAAACAACAGGGCAAAGCAAAATAAAATACATACAAAATATTATAAATAACACACAAGTCTTCCTAATCTATACCATTACATTTGAGAAAACTGAATTAGTTAGCCATACAAGCATGAAGAATCATCCTAAATTATTTGCCACTGCTATATTTATAAAAAGATGAAATGAAAGAATATTCTCAGAGATAAGACTTTACTCTCATGCCAAAATGATCACTCTTACTGGTTTCTTCTCCGTGTTGCTTTCCCTCTCTTCCTGCAGATCAATGTCCTTTACAACCGGATCAGCCATGCTCAGAAATTGTGAGTACCTTGTGAAATGTGGATGCAGGGACTAGAATTCACTGAGGCACAAGAGTTCAAATGAAACATTTCACGATGGTCCAGCCCACCTCGTCCCCAATCCAGCAATGTCAGGTTCCGGGAAATGGACGCTTTGAGTGTCATGTCTCGGAGAAGCACAAATCCAGCTTTTTCTGGGTTTAGGAAAATAACAAAAACAGTTGTGAGAAATATTTAAGACTGATAGCATCAGGTTTCATGGAAGCAATCCAGTTCCTGAGGATGTTGATTGTAGCCACCAAAGCTCATGGCGCGAGAAGTCTGCCCATGCGTGTTAACATGGCTATGAAATCTTTTGCTAGTTTCCTACATCAGAACTCATCAAATATAGAAACTCAGCTATTGCACTGAACATTCACTCAAAATTCAAAATTTCAACATGGCAGATTTAGCAATAAGGTCAGGTCTTCAGGCCATCTAACTATGAGTTTCAAAGAAAAGTCTTACTATCTTTAAAAAATTGTTTCAGGAGCGACTTGAGAAACGGCAAGTTGCTTCTGGTGTGAGAGAATTGGCCGTCTGCAAGGATGTTGCCCAGAGGATGCCTGGATGTTTTACCATCCTGTGGGAGGCTTCTCTCATGCCCCCATATGGGAAGCTGGAGTTGTTAAGTAAATTTTCCTTGTTAAGTAAATTTTAGACAACACCCCTCTCCGTAGTCCCAACCAGATAGATGGGATAAAGAGATGTGTGTTTTGTTTCTTCATTGATGTGTTTTGTTTATTCATTGATTCCTAGGAACTGACATGGGAAATAGTCCACATATTATAAAGTGTGCATCTTTCTCTTGTAGCAAAAAAGGTGCCGGAAAAGCCAGACTTGGCGGACGCTGGAAGTAAAAAACAAAGAAGCCAGGTCTGGAAGCTTCACTGGCAGGAAAAGAAACGGCTGTGGACTCCATCGCATTGCTTGCCTTTGTCTAGTTTTATTCGGAAATTGACCACTTTGCCCTCTATCCATTCTTCTCCACTTCTTGTCATGTGTGCCTGTAATATATTGCATATTATAAACCACACACAATAAACCAACTTCTCTCCTATGCGGAATCTCTCTGCTAAGTGTATTCCTTTCTGCTAATAGGTACATCATGGGAAAACATGAGGAAAGACAGTGTGGTGTAGTGGTTTAAGTGCTGTCCTTGAATTCCAAGAGACCAGGGTTCAAATCCCTTCTCAGCCATGGAGCCTCACTAGGTGATCTTGGGCAAGACTCACAATGGGCAGAAGGCAATGGCAACCCTCTAACAAAATATATCTTTACTCCAAACCGCAATGATAATGTCACATAATTCAGAGCGGAGGTCTTTTTTCCTTATTTTAATTCAACTTTAATACAAAAATGCAACACCCCCCCCCTCAATATTTACACACATACCCATGAACATACTTAATTACGTAACTATACAATTTCTCCTACAAACACACACACACACACATTATAAGGTAAAGGTTTGCCCTGACATTAAGTCTGGTCGTGTCCGACTCTGTGGGTGGTTTTCATCTCCATTTTTAAGCCGAAGACCCGGCATTGTCCATAGACGCCTCCAAGGTAATGTGGACAGCATGACTGCATGGAGCACCGTTACCTTCCCGCAGAAGTGGTACCTATTGATGTACTTACATTTGCATGTTTTTGAACTGCTAGGTTGGCAGGAGCTGGGCTAACAGTGGAAGCTCAGCCCACTTCCCAGATTCAAATCGCTCTGTGTGTGTGTGTGTGTGTGTGTTATATAATAACATATATAGTTATAGATGTAACTAGAATATATATATATATTATATATATATATTCTAATTACATATATAAGTATAAAATAGAAACATATATACGTAAATCAGTTTTATGTTCCTTCTTCCCTTTTGTCAATTTCGCTATAGTTTAAAACGTTTTCTTCCTCCTGGTAGTTTTTTACATTAACAGATGACTTTCCCAACATTTGGTATCTCCAAACATAGAAGTATTTTCCTCTCCTTCAAATAAATGGTCTCCATTCTTTTATGGAAGAACAATAAAATTGTTAATTTGCCCATTTCTTAGTTCCCACATCTTCACTGTCCAGCTTTCTATAGGTCATATGTTTGGCTTTTTACATTATTGAGCATATAGTCAGAAGCAACTTGAAGGCACATCACAACAACAAAAAGCTGAAATCTCTATGTATTTTGTTCTTCCGAACAATAGTGTATGTGTGGGTGTGTAAAATGAATAGGGTCTTCTGATATAGAGGAAGAAGAAGAGGCTGCCTCCCAATTAGCAAAATGAGGAAATGAGAGAAACTGAAAATGTCAAAATATGCGCCTTTTTGTTTCAAACAGATACTACATCCAGGCCACTCACCTTCTTTCTCTGCCCAAATCCTAATGAATGGAGCCCATCTCTTCATTTTTAGTGGATAGCTTCACAGTGCCACATAGTGGCTACATTTACTATTGCAGTATTTCTCTCTTGAAATTTAAATACCTGAAGTCAGACTCAGTGCAGTGTAATGATTTGAGCGTAGGACTGAACTCTGGAGAACAGATTTCAAACCTCTTCTGGGTCACAGAAACCCATTGGGTCCCGTCTTTCAGACGTTTCATCCTCCTGATTCAACTACCAATTCATTTCCAATGTAGACCTATTAAGGTGTCTCTCTCTCGGCATTGCTTTGCGAATGAAGATTCAGGAAGGACTCATCCCACGCTTTTTACAATAAGGTGCATTCCATCAAAATCAATTGAGTTTACACACAGCTAGCAGGTAGAACCAGTAGAGTTTAGTGGTTCGAGTGCTGGAAGAGGGCGGCATCTACTCTGTAGAATTAATGCAGTTTGACACCACTATAACTGTCATGGCTCAATGCTATGAATAGCTGGGTGACGCACCAGCAATCCTTAGCAAGAGAAGGCCAAAGACCTTGTAAAACTACAGTTTCCGTGATTTCACAGCATTGAGTTATGGCAGTTAAAGTCATATCAAACTACAGTAAAGGCAGTCCCCAAGTTATAAACATCTGACTCACATGAAGTTGAATTTAAGAAGGGGGAGCATTTGCACTAATGGCCAAAGTTTCAGATTAAAGAACACACCAGAGATAAATAGAGGCAATAGAGGCCTTAATTACGCTCCACCTGGAAAAGGATGCGCATAAGGCTAGGGCCAAAAAAATATGCAAGCCTATACATTGTGTGTGTGTGTGTGTGTGTGTGTGTGTGTGTATATATATATATTCTCAACAGTTATTCAAGCTTTATCGCTCCACCTGCTTCCTTTTCTGATTGGCCAGCAGAGGGGCTTTCTTGATAAGTGGAACGAGAAGGAGGAGGACTGGTCCGAGGAAGGCCAATCAGATGTCCCGGGGGCAGTTATCCTGGGAGGAGGCAAGCCCAAGCAGTCTGTCAATATTTAGAGAGATTATGGTTTTTCTCTTGAAACAAAGGGTCCATTATTGGATGTTGATCTTGGGTACTGACAAACGAACAGGCTTGGACTTGGCTGGAGATCATCCATTTCTGAAACGGTGGATCTGGCTAATTGCTTTGGCTTGGAAAAAGGCCCAAGGGTTGCCAAACCTTCCTGTCCAGAAAATTCCTCTATGAGGTCAAGGGAAGGTGATGACCCTGTGGCTGACTTTGACAAAATCTGGGGAGCGGCATGAACGTCCGCTGTCAGCCCCAGCTTCTGCCAACCTAACAATTTGAAAACATGCAAATGTGAGTAGATCAATAGGTACCATTCCGTCTGGAAGGTAACGGCGCTCCATGAAGTCATGCTGGCCACATGACCTTGGAGATGTCTATGGACAACACCAGCTCTTTGGCTTAGAAATAGAGATGATCACCAACCCCCAGAGTTGGACTCGACAAAACTTAATGTCAGGGGAAAACCTTTACCTACACTTAAAAATGCACCTGTTCTGTCTTACAAACAAATTCAACTTAAGAACAAATCTTCAGACCCTATCTTGTTCGTAACTTGGTGACTGCCTGTATTTCTATAGTGCAGGTGCTTCTTAAACAACAGGGCCATGCAGTTCAAGGAATCCACTCACAGCTTTCAAATAAAAGAGAGGTTTTTGAGAAATGTTTTAAGAAGAGAAAAACCTGAGTCACGTTCAATGGAGCAAAGAGGACACAAAGGAAAAGCAGGTGGAGCCATTCAAGAGAACAGGGATCATTGTTTGAAGATGAATTGGAGTGAGCGGATCACAGGCCACAACCCTGTTGAAACCAGGAAACAAGAAACCAGGTATTTGCACAAGAAATGATACAGGTTTTGAGACATCCATTTAAAGTGGCACCTAAGCCATCGCTTCAGGCCTCAGCCTAAAAACCAGTTTGGATTTTATTTAAAACACTTAACATGCTTTTAGAAAATAATTCTGGCTTTGTGGGGGATTTTTATTAAAAGGCTGCCTCACAATCCAACGTCGTAAAAGGATACCTCTACACCAGGCATGAGCAAACTTCGGTCCTCCAAGTGTTCTAGACTTCAAATCCCACCGGCTGTTAGGAATTGTGGAAGTTGAAATCCAAAAAACCTGAAGGGCTAAAGTTTGCTCATGCCTGATCTACACTATAGAATTGACCTTGTTTAACATGAACTGCCAGGCCTCCTAAGGGCCCTTCCACACAGCCATATAACTCAGAATATCAAGACAGATAATCCACAATATCTGCTTTGAACTGGATCTAATGCCCCTTCCACACAGCTGTATAAAATCCACACTGAACTGGATTATATGGCAGTGTGGACTCAGATAACCCAGGGCCCATCCACACAGTACCTTTATCTCAGGAGCTCCCAGTTCAAAATGGTGGGTGTCCAAACAACATTCCCTGAAAACACGGGAGGAATTGCTAGAAAGTGCTAAAAACGTGAGATTTTCAGCTGCGGTAATATCCCAGTTCTGGCTAGAAAATTCAGATATTCGAATCTCTGTATGTCCCTACACTCGGAAAACACAGGATTGTTTTAATGTTGGTTGTTCCCAGGTTATACATGTCTGTTCCTGATTGTTTGTAGCCTAAAAACATGACAACAGTTGACTAGAGGGCAAAAACTTTATCTTGGCAAGAAAAACTTTGTCCTCCATACGTTTAATGAAATTTGTGACAGACAAAGGTTTTGCCATGTAATCAACATTCCCCATGTTTTTATGATAAAAACAATGAGTAACACACATGTATAACCCAGGAACATCACCCCATTGTTCCCAGACACAAGTACACGACCAAACCTGTCTGGACAGATGGTCATGCAGCCTCTAAATGATAATAATTATAATGATGAAGTTATGTTCCTGGTTTCTGTTTAATAGTGTAGTCCTGACTTTCAAAGTAGTGGTCCTACTCCACAAACTTTGTTGGTGTCACAAACTTCATTAAACATGTGAAGGACAACGTTATTATTTACAGGACAAACTTTTTGCCCTCTAGTCAACTTTTGTCATTTTTTTCAGGATAAAAACAATGAGGAACATTGACCCAGGAACAAAACGCATACAAACAATGCTCATATTTGCATCTGCACATTTAAAATTGTTTTTTAAAATAAAAAACAACAACAAAACAAAACAAACGTGGATGTCCCACGACAGCCATCTTGTGGACTTCGAAATCCCATAATGAATCAGCAAGTCTAGGTGTCATAAACAGAAATTCTGGGATCAAAAGGTCTGTGTGCGGACCTGCTCTCAGGTTGGGGTTTTTTTGCTCCTCGTGGGAAATCTGCAATTTGGTGATGTCTGGAAGCGCCGCCAGTTCAAAGCAGATATTGTGGGATTATCTGCCTTGATATTCTGGGTTATATGGCTATGTGAAAGGGCCCTGAGTCCACACTGAAATATAACCCAGTGCAACATGGATTTTATACAGCGGTGTGGAAAGGACCTAAGGGTCCATCCATACAGGTCCTATTTCCCAGGATCTGATCCCAGGTTTTTTGTTTATCCCAGATTATCTGGCAGTGCATCCTCATATAATCCAGTTTAAAGTAGAAAACCTGGGATAAGATCCTGGGAAATAGGGCCTGTCTAGAAGGACATACAAACACAAAACACAGTATGGGACTGGTATACAGTATAAGCAAACACACTGAGGAGAATATCCCTCTGAATAAACAGATGCCACAAGCAAGAGTAGCAATATATCGATGTAATACAATATGTATCAAAATATTAAAAGGACATCCCCATGCTAGTCATAAGACAGTATATCAGTCTATGTATATAGTACACATCAATGTTAGAAATACAATGAAATACAATACATTCCAAGTGGGAAATTACAGTACATGAATGGCAGTCATAACATCATATCATCTGTGTGCTGAATGCACCGGTAAATATACATAAGCACAAGGCCCCAGCGTACGCTGGAAGAGTAAATCTCACATAAACATAGGCATAAACAATCAATAAGGCATAATACATTCAAATAATAGTAAAGACCAATACTCAATATCTCAGGTGGAGAATGGCAACGGAGGAAGCCGAAAAGTCTGTATTCAAATGCCTTGTTAGGCTCAGTTCACCCGATGGGAAGTGTACAGGGCACGTTAGCTTGATGAGCTGTAGTGTCACTGGTGTGCGACACGTAATCTAGTTGCCCCAGAATTGCGTCATAGATTGAAGAGGTCGCCAGTCAATGACGTAGCGCTGATAGCGCTCCAATTCAAAATAAAGTTAATGGCAGGGAGAAGCCCCAAATCAATGTAATGAATGGTGTAGGATAAATATCCCATGCAGGTGAGCTAATCGGCTGAATGAAGCCTCCATGTGATCTAAGGAGCCGCTGAAGCCGGTAGTCACTCACTCGGAAGAAGGGGGGTTGGTGGGGGGGAAGAAAAAAGCCGCAAAAGGCGCCCGCATGCAGTTGCACTGTAGTGTAATGGAAATATTTGGCTATATAGCCGGTAGAGTGGCGAAAAAGAGGCAATAACGCTGGAAATCAACTGCAGGCTTATTTCTTGAGCCCCTGCCCCAGGTGAGAGTGGAAAGGGATGCCAAAGGTGGAATGAAGCANANGCCTNCGGGGNTTTACCGCTGCGCTGCACCCGTTTGGACCTCAATGGGTCCATCTTCAGGGCGAGAGTAAACACAGATATATCTGTGGCTTCAATAAAGTTTCAACAAATCTGAAATTAAAATTGAACAAAATCTATCTCAGAATATACCCAGTCACAGGGAGAAGGGTGGAAGCAAAGGCAGGGTAGGCAACATACCTGTCTGTAGTCATCTAGTTGCATCAATAGTAAGGGTGACCGCCATACGGTGGGGAGGAATTAGAGGGTGGGGTATAAATACCCTTAGAGCAGCTGATTGTAGTAAGGGAAATTAAGGGATTAAGTCAATAGGTTGGAAATACTGAGAGGTTCATTGAGGCCACTAGGGGTCTCACTTCTGACCATAGCAATCCAAGCACTTTCTTTGCGAAGTAGCTGTTGTCTAATATCTCCATGGAGATGGGTTTTAACCCGTTCAAGCCCCATGAAGTGGAACTCCTCTCTGCCTTTGTGTATGGATTTAAAATGGCAATAGAGTGCCGATTCTTCAGATCCTAATCTTATTCTACAACGATGTTCCCCTATCCTAACTTTGAGCATGCGAGAACTTTGGCCTATGTAAATTTTGTTGCACGAGCACACAATGCAATAAATGCAGCCAACAGATTTGCAGGTGATGGCATCCTTGATCTTAAATGACCTGGATTTATTTGTAACATATAGCTCACGAGTCTCCAATGCGAATTGGCAGACACTACAATTGCCACAATTGTCTAGAAGGACCCTAAGTGGGGCTTGTATTATATTCTTCTAGTTATTAATGGTCGCCAATTTCCATTCCCAGAAGCCCTCAAGATCCAGCTTGTTCTAGTGAAAGAAGAGCAACTCCAGGATGAGGAGGCTAGTTACTGCTTTGAAGGATTTTGCAGATAATGACATAGTGCATTTTCTTACAAGACCTCAGATCATTGCTAGAATCCTAGCAGCAGTGAGGAGAAAAATACTAAACTAAACAGCATCTCTGTGATTTCTGTATAATGGAATTCATATGAGAACTGGCTTTATTTTGAATCTTCCAAATCACAATTTCAGTATTCACATAAGTTTTGAATGAACATATCATACTGTAGTATGTGTTGGACCGTCAGAATCTAGACTAGAGCGTTAACAAAGTTATTGTTATTCCAGAATTGCATCAACAGCTACAATTTGTGCACAAACCTCCATACAATCTAAAGAGATTTATAAGAGCCTACCTGTGTACGTTAGCTTATGGAGGGAAAAAATGATTAGTTTTTGCCATTGATTTTAGCCCGTCTGACAAAGTTGACAATGATCCGCTTAACTTAATGAAGAGCTATATATTTATATATTTTATTCTTATTTTTTTCATTTTGATACTTTTATAATTTATACAGATTTTAATGGTTTAATCTGTTAGTGGTGTTATTTATGAAGTCTGAGATTTTAACTATTTATTAATTTGCTTGTCTTAACTGTCTTAATTTGTTTTGTATATGGCAGTTTTCTCTTTGGAAGCCGCCCTGAGTCCCTCTGGGGAGAGAGGGTGGATTAAAAATAAAGTCTTATTTCAAACACAATATTAGTACACAGCAAACAAACTCACTATGCTGGCTGTTGTATTGGATCACACGTCGGACAGTTCCCAAGTGTCTAGGACTGTGTGATGTATCGGCGAATAATGTGTGCAGATCCCAGTAAAGTGGCCTTTTGCAGCTGACAGATGGCTATTTTGTCAGTGCTGACTGTGCTTAAGTGCAGGCCAAGGTTTTAGTGAATCACCACTGTGACCACCTTTACTGGCTCTTTGCAGTTTGATCTTTAAATACTCATATTGTGTTAGCTTTTCCAGTTGTTTCTTTTCAAACCTGTTGTCACCCGGGATTGCAACATCAACGATCCATACTTCGTTTTTTTAACATAATTGTGAGGTGATGAGTACAGTGTTCCCTCACTACTTCATGGTTCGCTTTTCGCGGACTTGCTGTTTTGTAGGTTTTTGCCTCCTGGCAATGATGGAGTGTGGAAGGGAGTTTCATCCTCCCCCTCGGGAGAGAGGCAGTCAATCATAAAAAATAGAGAGGAGATACAAAGCAGTATATAAATCACGGCCTTATAGCCCCTTCCTTATAGCTAGCCCAAAAAAAGTGTGCAGTGCCTTTAAATCTCTCCTCGCTCGCTTCTGCCTCACCCTCAGAATGTGAGATTATATATATATATATACTAGCTTGGGGACCCGGCCCTGCCCGGGTCATTTGAGAAGTGCAGCAGGATGTAGAGTGGGTCATGGGGGCTCTGTGTGCCAAGTTTAGTCTTGATCCATCATTATTGGGAGTTGCAGTGGTATCATGAAATTACTGAAGGTAGTGCAAGTCCCATCATCTCTGTGTGTCCCGTCCCCCCCAAAGTGTAGTAGGATGTAGATTGGGTCATGGGGGCTCTGTGTGCTAAGTTTGGTCTGTATTGGTGAATGGATGAGGGATGCATTGTTTTTCGGAAGTGAGTGAAGGTACTTCAAGTCCCATCATCCGTGGTCCGTCTCACAGTAAACTGCACCAGGCTGTAGAGTGGGTCATGAGGGCTCTGTGTGCCAGATTTGGTGTTGATCAGTCATTGGATTAGGTTTGTAGCAGGATTGGGAAGTGAGGGAAGGTACTGCAAGTCCCATCATCCATGTTCTGTCCCCCTCCAAACTTCAGTAGGCTGTAGAGTGGGTCACTGGGGCTCTGTGTGCCAAGTGTGGACTTTCTCGGTGTTTGTTGGGGGCCACAGTGGTCTGTGGGAACAGAGGGGTCTAAAAGTACTACAAATCCCATCATCCATTGTCAGTCCTCCCCCAAACCTCACCAGGACGTGAAGGCAGTCATGGGGGTTATGTATGGCGAGTTTGGTCTCGATCAGTGATTGGATGAGGGTTGCAGCAGACTTGGGAAGTGAGTAGAGGCACTTCAAGTCCCATCATCCATGGCCCACCCTCCTCCGAACTGCACCAGGACGTAGAGTGGGTCATGGGGGCTGTGTGTGCTGAGTGTGGTCTGTATTGGTCCTTTTGGTGGCCTCAGTGGTCTGTGGGAACCAAAGTCTTGGAAACGACGACAAATCCCATAATACGTGGGTCATGTCATAGGGGGGTTAGGTGTACCAAGTTTGGTGCAGGTCCAACACCCGCGCTGGTCGCTGTGGACTGTGAAAGTGGCTGCCACATATCCGCCCTAAACTCTATTTTGGGGCCTGTAATGTTATGGCCTGCTATTGGTAACTTTATTTTATTTATTTATTTCAGGATTTTACCCCGCTCTTCTCAACCCCCGAGGGGGGACTCAGAGCGGCTTACAGTACGGCACACCCGATGCCACATCATACAGTATAAAACCCCAAACCCCACAACAATTAAAATACATTAAAACACATTAAAATACAGTTCCATCAGCAACATACACAGTCATTCCAAGTTAAAAACAATATTCACTCCATAAAAACATTGGCCCTCTTCATCCATTCCATTAAAATCCCCATCTAACATGCTGTTAGTGCTGGTGTGCCCTTTAAAAGGCCAAATGGCAGGCAGCCGTTTTCTAAAAGCTGAGGGGGAGGAGAATACAGGAATCCATTTTGTTTTCACAGAGCCAAGTGGGGAGGGAATGTTGATGGTGCATTTTTCCCCTCAGTGGGAAGAAATCCTGTTGTTTGAATGTAGAGGCCTGATTCTGGGTTGCTGGCTTTTTCCCTCAGTGGGAAGAAATCCTGTTGTTTGAATGTAGAGGCCTGATTCTGGGTTGCTGGCTTTTTCCCCTCAGTGGGAAGAAATCCTGTTGTTTGAATGTAGAGGCCTGATTCTGGGTTGCTGGCTTTTTCCCTCAGTGGGAAGAAATCCTGTTGTTTGAATGTAGAGGCCTGATTCTGGGTTGCTGGCTTTTTTCCTCTGTGGGAAGAAATCCTGTTGTTTGAATGTAGAGGCCTGATTCTGGGTTGCTGGCTTTTTCCCCTCAGTGGGAAGAAATCCTGTTGTTTGAATGTAGAGGCCTGATTCTGGGTTGCTGGCTTTTTTCCCTCAGTGGGAAGAAATCCTGTTGTTTGAATGTAGAGGCCTGATTCTGGGTTGCTGGCTTTTTTTCCCCTCAGTGGGAAGAAATCCTGTTGTTTGAATGTAGAGGCCTGATTCTGGGTTGCTGGCTTTTTTCCCTCAGTGGGAAGAAATCCTGTTGTTTGAATGTAGAGGCCTGATTCTGGGATGCTGGCTAATCAGTGGCTAGCAATGCCCTCTGTCTGGTGCCTTAGAATTTTGGAGGGCGAGGCTGTCCAGTCAAAGGACTTTATGCAAATAGCTGCCACATATCCGCCTCTTCCGCCTCCGCATACACACATACACACAAACATTCCGCTTTATAAAGGTATACAGATATAGATTGAGAGAGAGAGAGAGAGAGAGAGAGAGAGAGAGAGAGAGAGAGAGAGAGAGAGAGAGAGAGATTGCATTCCTACTTTGCAGATTTTCACTTTTCGCGAGTGGTCCTGGAACGTAACACCCGCGATAAGTGAGGGAACACTGTTTTGTGCTCGTCAGTCTGAATTTGGAAGTCCAAGAGTAGTTTGACATGTTCATCTTCTGTAACTTTTCAGGCTTGTGATCTCATTACTACTACTACTACTACTACTACTACACGTTGCTGTACCCAACCTTCTCTCCCTTTCCTTCAGTTTTTTCCTTCTCTCCTTCCTTCATTCTCTACCTCTTTCCTTCCTTCCCCCTTTTACTTCCCATCTTTTCTCTCCTTTCTTCATTTTCTGCCTCTTTCTTTCCTTCCTTCGCTCTTTGCATCCATCCTTCCCTTTCCTTCTTTCTTTCCCTCCTGTTCTTTCTCTTCTTTCTTCCCTCTCTTTTCTTCCCTTTTTTTTCCTATCCTTCCTTTTCTACCTCTTGCCTGGGCATCGGTGGGAAGGGAGCCTTGCCAGGAGTCATTTTCGTGCAAGCGCTGTAATGTCTTTTTGGGGTTTTTTGTATTTTTAAATCCTTTCCACTGTGTGTGTGTTTTTTAGTTGATGAGTGACGGTCTCTCATTGGCCTGAGAGGTGTATTGTGTCCAAATTTTGTGTGAATTCATCCAGTGTTTTTTGAGTTATGTTAATCCCACAAACTAACAATGCATTTTTATTTATATAGATTATTATATTTACACCGAAAATAACCTGAGATTTATTATTTATTAGCATCATTTTTACCCCGCTCTTCTCACCTCCGCAGGGGGACTCAGAACAGCTAACATGGCAACAATTCAATGTTGTAATAAAATACAGTATCTCTCTCTCAGCATTTCTTCACAAACGAAGAATTTTAGGAAGGACTCATCCCACGGTTTTACAAGTGCGTTGATGACTAAAAAGGCCAATGTGAGATAGGCAAGTCCAGTTGCAGAAAGCACAACAGAAAGTCTTCTTGGGTGATGTTGTTTCCAAGTTGCGGTTCTTTCTGCATTGTCTTTTTTCTTCGAGACCCATTCGGCATGTCTTCTCGAAAGAGGCCGCAACATTGTGGATAGTGCATCTCCATGCCTCCCGATGAGAGGCCAGGGTGGACCATTGTTGGTGATCAATCTGGCTGAGCCTGAGGTGTTGTTTCAGGGAGTCCTTATATCTCTGTTTTGGGGCGCCTCTCTTGCGCTGTCCTGTGGCGATTTCACCGTAGTATCTTTGGGAGGCGGTGGTCCTCCATCCTAGAGACGTGCCCTGCCCAGCACAACTGTGTTCTCAATAGCATGGCCTCAATGCTGGTGATCCCTGCTTGCTCAAGGACAGCAACATTCGTCACATAGTCAGTCCAGTGTACATTTAGGATTGAGCGAAGACAGCACTGATGAAAGCGTTCGAGGAGTCGTAGGTGATAGGTGACCCATGTTTCAGACCCATATAGGAGAATAGACAGTACGATAGCTCTGTACACACTGATTTTGGTGCTTTGCCTCAGGTGCTTGTTGCTCCAGACTCTTTTGTGAAGCCTTCCAAATGCACTATATGCCTTTGATAATCTGTGATCTATCTCTTTATCAATCTTGGCGTCTGAAGAGATTATGCTTCCCAGGTAGGTGAACTGCTGGACGGACTTAAGCACAGATTCACCTATGCTGACGTGGGGATGATGGTGTTCTCCCTGTGGTGCGGGCTGGTAGAGGACTTCCGTTTTCTTCCGTCTGACTTCCAGCCCAAACAACTCTGCAGCTGTTGCAAAGCAGGATGTCAGGCGCTGCTGGGCTGCTTCTGAATGGGCGACAAGGGCAGCATTGTCAGCAAAAAGCAGCTCACGGACTAGATAGTTTTAGAGTCTTAGTGCGAGCCCTCAGACAGCTTAAGTTGAACAAGCTACCATCAATACGATAGCGTATATATTTTTTATTTATTTATTTATTATTCAGGCTTCTATGCCGCCGACTCCCTGAGGCTCGCGGCGGCTTACAGGAGCCGAAAGGCATAATAAAAACAGGCAATAAAACAGTTAAAACAGCTAAAACAACACACAGCACAGCAGAACAATAGAACAGTAGCACAGCTCAACAATAAGCAGCCCATCGTCCCAAGACGAACAGCCAGGAGGCAGGGCATGGGCAGGACCTACCCACCAAAGGCCTGCTTAAACAGGTGGGTTTTACAGGCCCGCCTGAACGGGAGCAAGTCCTTCATGGCTCGAGTTCCCGCCGGAGGGCGTTCCACAGCGTAGGCGCTATGACAGAGAACGCCCCGCGGGTAGATGTCAATCTTGCAAGTTTGGCCGAGAGTATCTTCAAGAGAGTGGAGTCCTCGGACCGTAGTGATCTCAAAGGGCAGTATGGGGTGAGACGGTCCCTCAGATATGCTGGCCCCAGACCGTGCAAGGCCTTAAAGGTGAGAACCAACACTTTGAAGGTGATCCGGTGCTCGATAGGCAGCCAGTGCAGATCCTGCAAAACGGGTGTTATGTGGCTACCTGTTGGCAGGGGCGGTCTAAGGTAATTTTAAATGGTAGGCTAACATTATTTTGGTGCCCCCAAAACATTATTTTGCCGCCCCATGTAAAACAAATATACAATTATAATATCACAATACCATTAGTAGTATTATATTGTATCAATGTATATACAATATATTATACCATACTTCATACTATATTATACCATAATTATATTATACTACATTACCATATAATTATGTTATAATATATTGACATTATAATATAATGTAACATTCTATTATATTATTATTATAAAATAATAACATTATTTATTTAAATAAAATTATCCTCTACTAAATATTTTCATTACTCCTATAAAACTCAAATAACCCAAAATAAAGTAAAATAAAATAATATATATTATTATTTTGTACAATACCACTATACTGCAATATTGTTTGTAATATTACATGTAATATAAAATATATCATTATTCTATTGTTATATTGTATTTGTATTATATTGTATGACAATATTAAGCAGAACTGTATAATAATCAACAAGAAATGCAATGTAAATGCATCAAAATCAGAATATATTACCTATCACCCGACTCATAATACATAGGAGTCTCCCATAAGTCCAAAATTAGGATCCCAATGTAAATGTAAATGTCTGAGGCACATCGGCAGGGCCAGGATGGCGCCCCATGCGGCCAGGATGGCGCCCCCTTCCCAGATGGCGCCCTAGGCGGCCGCCTACTTGGCCTATCTTGTAGGACCGCCCCTGCCTGTTGGTGTGCCAGACAGGAGCCGGCCGGCAGTGTTCTGCACTAGCTTGAACTTCCGGGTCACCGACAGAGGAAGGCCAACGTAGAGCGCGTTGCAGTAGTCTAGCCTCGAGATGACCGTGGCTTGGATCACCGTGGCCAGGTCGTTCCGGGAGAGGTAGGGGGCCAGCCTACATGTGTGTCTTTCTACCATTCCTGCTAGGATATCTATTTTATGTTCATCGAAACAGGCCCAGGTTTCACACTAAGTGAGTGTATAAATACATTTAAAAACATGTCGCCTGTCGCAGATGAAAAAAGGCACTCTTGCTGACCGCAGAGACCTGGGCCTCCATGGTCAGCTGGGAGTCCAAGTGGACCCCCAGGCTCTTAACGGAAGACGATGGGCATAACGCCGCACCGTCCAGGCTCGGAAGCTGGACATCCACATCACGCGGGCGGCCCAGCCACAAGATCTCTGTCTTCGCCGGATTCACCCTCAACCTACTGGCTCGCAGTCATCCAGTAACGGCTTCGAGGCAGTGTTGGAAATTATCGGGGACGGATTCCGGCCTGCCCTCCATCCTCAGAATGAGCTGGGTGTCATCAGCGTACTGGTGACATTCCAGCCCATAACTCCGCACCAGCTGTGCAAGCGGCTGCATGTAGATGTTAAATAACAGAGGGAGAGGATGGCCCCTTGCGGAACTCCACAAACTATATGACGTCTTCTTCTCCAAGGTCTGCCGTAGCCCTTTGGAGCATCATGCTGAAGAAGATTATAAATAGAGTTGGTGCAAGAACACAACCTTGTTTCACTCCATTACTTATTGCAGTGATTTTCAACCTTTTTTGAGCCGCAGCACATTTTTTACATTTACAAAATCCTGGGGCACACCACCAACCAAAATGACACACTAACACAGTTAATATGTTTTTAAATGTATTTATACACTCACTTAGTGTGAAACCTGGGCCTGTTTCGATGAACATAAAATAGATATCCTAGCAGGAATGGTAGAAAGACACACATGTAGCTCTTGCGTACAAAATAGTCAGTCGGCTTGTTTTGAATGAAAGGGTGTTTCATTTGGAGATGGTGTTTAAGCTTGCTTGGCACCATGGTGCTATTGGACAGCTTCTCACCACACACCAAACACAGCGGAGTCGGTGCCATCGCATCCCCGGTGAAAGTGAATCCAAATGAAAGATAGCTTTCACTGTATTGCTTCGAGCTCACCGTCTTTTCTTTTTTCTTTTGTCCACCACTCATATTAGGGCCTTCATCTGTGTCATAATTTTGTCCAGGGCCCTGTTCGGCATTTGCATTTTCCCTTCTCAAAAACTTCTCCATCACTGTCACTCGCTTGTCTTGCTGTGATCCCAAATTGATGCGCAGCTGCAGCACTAACTCTAACTTTGTTTACTTAGCCGCGTCTGAGCGAATCCAAGATGGCGCAACCATAGCACTCTCGCGTCACTTCTTAGGTGACGCGAGAGTGCTATGGTTCCATTTCTTAAAGGGACAGATGTGCCTTATAGTTTCTATATGAATGAAGTTCGAAAATAATTTCCCACGGCACAACTGATGATCTCTCACGGCACACTGGTGTTCCGCGGCACACTGGTTGAAAATCACTGAATTATTGGAAAGGGCTCCGAGAGAGCATGGCCGTATCTGACTTGAAGGCGCTGGCCCTCATGTAGCAGGATAATCATTTTGAGGAATTTGGGGGGACATCCTAGACGTTCCAGGATCTGCCACAGACCTTTTCTGCTCACAGTGTCGAAGGCTTTGGTGAGGTCGACAAATGTTACATAGAGTCCTTTGTTCTGCTCTCTACATTTCTCTTGCAGTTGTCTAAGGGCAAAAACCATATCTGTGGTGCTCCTATTAGCTCTGAAGCCGCATTGGCTTTCAGGGAGAAGTTCTTCTGCAATAGCAGGAACTAATCTGTTCAGGAGTACCCTTGCAAGGATTTTTCCAGCAATGGAGAGCAGTGTTATACCTCGATAGTTTGAGCAATTGGATTTTGTTCCTTTTTTTCTTATACAGGGTGGTGATAACTGCATCTCGGAGATCTGATGGCAGTTCATCTTTTTCCCAGCAACTCACAAGGAGCTCGTGGAATTTAGCATGAATTACATGGCCTCCGTATTTCCAAGCTTCAGGTGGGATTCCATCGATCCCGGCTGCCTTGCCATTTTTCATCTGCTGTATGGCCTCAAGGGTCTCGTCCAGAGTGGGAGCTGTGTCCAGTTCATTTTTCATTGGTTGTTGTATCATGTGTTGGGGTTAGGGTTAACCCTTGGACTATTCGGTGGTCATTGAAGAAACTCTGAAAATGTTCAGCCCATCGGTTCAGGATGGAGGTTTTATCAATAACTAGCTGTACCCGGCACGCGTTGCTGTGCCCTTTTTAGGTGGTCGGGGCTCTGTGTGCCAAGGTAGGTTACTGTAAATTCAGGCCATACACAATGTCCCATGAGCTGAGGCCTAGTTAGGAACAGCAAGTTAATGAAGCCTTACTGTCAATTCAGGCCATACACAATGTCCAATGAGCTGAGGTCTAGTCGGAGAATCAAGTTAATGAAGTCTTACTGTCAATTCAGAGCGTAAACAGCTTCCCAGTGAGGGCGAGTTAGGACATCAAGTTAATGAAGTCTTACTGTCAATTTAGAGCATAAACAGCTTCCCAGTAAGTGAGGGCTAGTTAGGGAAATCAAGTTAATGAAGTCTTACTGTCAATTTAGAGCGTAAACAGCTTCCCAGTAAGTGAGGGCTAGTTAGGGAAATCAAGTTAATGAAGTCTTACTGTCAATTCAGAGTGTAAACAGCTTCCCAGTAAGTGAGGGCTAGTTAGGGAAATCAAGTTAATGAAGTCTTACTGTCAATTCAGAGCGTAAACAGCTTCCCAGTAAGTGAGGGCTAGTTAGGGAAATCAAGTTAATGAAGTCTTACTGTCAATTCAGAGCGTAAACAGCTTCCCAGTGAGGGCTAGTTAGGGAAATCAAGTTAATGAAGCCTTACTGTCAATTTTGGGCGTGGTCTGTGATTTTTTGGGTGTAAATTTTCGGTTGGAAGTGATTTGGGTGTTTGTGTTGGGGGTTGGCTCAGGCCTTTTCCTTATTCTGTTTTGGCAGTTTAGTATGGATCGGAATTTTCATGTTGGCTGGCCATTGCAGCAGTTATGCAAATCCGCCCTTATTGGCAGCCAATCATGTTGTTCAGAATCTAGAGGCTGGGTGAGTCTTTGCTGCCCCGAGGATGCTGGTAAATGTAGTTTTATTTTTACTCGTTGTTTTGGGGGCCTTTTAGGTTTTGGGGGAGTTTCTTTGCTACAAACGTACCTTGCTTGAGGCCTATTTCTGTTGGCAAGTATTGTGTTTCTGCGTTGTATGGTTTCTTTGTTTGAGGTATACATCCCATGACGTGAACCCATTTATATAATAGGTTAGTGTTTGACCATCTGTACTGTATAAGGGGCTTTGGACATGGTAAGTAGGTCCAAACACTGCTTTGAGAGCTTCGTAAAAACCTCTGTGATCACCCAGATCTGCACAACGTTCTTTTCTGCTAAATCGATCCACCACTTGTTCTGAATGTCTTGGAGTTTTTGTTGGAGTTTACTACATGCGAGACGAAAGGCTGCTTTTCTTACATGGCAAGATGGCTGGGCAAGGTGTGCCTGGTGAGCGGTTCTCTTCTTTGCCAACAGCTCTTGGATCTCTTGGTTGTTTTCATCAAACCAGTCTTGGTTTTCTTGAGGGAGAATCCTAGGGATTCTTCAGCAGACTGCAGGATACTGTTTTTGATGTGTGTCCAAAGCGCTGTAGGAGAAGAATCTGTAGGGTGGTCTTCAAGTTTTGTTTGCAGATTTGCCCGGAAGTTGTCTCTCACAACAGCCTGTTGAAGATTGTTGACTTGGAGACTTCTCTTTAAGATGACACCCCTCTTAGGTTTGAGCTTAAGGTGTAGATCAGTGGTTCTCAACCTTCCTAATGACATGACCCCTTAATACAGTTCCTCATGTTGTGGTGACCCCCATCATAAAATTATTTATGTTGCTACTTCACAACTGTAATTTTGCTACTCTTATGAAGTGTAATGTAAATATCGGATATGCGGGATGCATTTTCATTCAAGTTTGGCACAAATTTATTTATTTTATTTATTTAAAATTTCTGTACCCCGACCTTCTCACCTCTATAGAGGGACTCAGACCGGCTTACAGCAAAAATTCAATGCTATACAAATTTAAACCTGTTACAACAACATTATTAAAAACTTAAACACCAAATTACATACATACATACAAATACTGGATACACCCAAATTTGAATAATGGTGGGATGGGGGGGGGGAGTCATAGTTACTGGGATTTGAAGTTCTTGCACAAAAAACATTCTGAACTCCACCAATGATGAAATCGAACCACACTTGGCACACAGAACTCCCATGACTAACAGAAAATACTAGAAGGGTTTGGCGGGCATTGACCTTGAGTTTTGGAGTTGTAGTTTACCTACATCCCGAGAGCACTGTGGCCTCAAAACAATGATGGATCTGGACCAAACTTGGCATGAAAATCAACATGCCCAAATGTGAACTCTGGTGGAGTTTGGGGAAAATAAGACCTTGACATTTGGAAGTTGTAGTTGCTGGGATTTATAGTTCACCTACAATCAAAGAACATTCTGAACCCCACCAAAGTTAGAATTGGGCTAAACTTCCCACACAGAACCCCCCATGACCAACAGAAAATGCTGTGTTTTCTGATGGTCTTTGGCGACCCCTCTGACACCCCTTCGCGACCCCTCCAGGGGTCCCGACCCCCAGGTTGAGAAACACTGGTGTAGATTTAGTTTGCATCTTACAAGGCGAGGGTCTGTTTGACATTCTGCACTGGGCATCACTCAATGTATGTTTTTATCTTTTTTTTGATACAGTATAATAAAAAGATTTAAAAAAACATAGACATAGAACATACACATAGCACAGATTATTTATTTATTTATTTATTTATTTATTTATTATTCGGGCTTCTATGCCGCCGACTCCCTGAGGCTCGCGGCGGCTTACAGGAGCCGAAGGGCACAGTAAAATACAGGCAATAAGCAGTTAAAAACAATTAAAAACAACAGCAGTACAGTAATTAATAACACAGTTAAAACAATGAACAGCACATCATCCTCAGAAGAACGAATAGATGGCGGGGCATGGGCAGGACTTACTCACCAATGGCCTGCTTAAACAGGTATGTTTTACAGGCCCGTCTAAACGGGAGCAAGTCCTTCATAGCCCGAGTTCCGGCCGGGAGGGCGTTCCACAGCGTAGGTGCTATGACAGAGAACGCCCTCCGGCGGGTAGCAGTCAGCCTTGCGAGTTTAGCTGAAGGTATCTCCAGGAGATTGGAGTCCTCAGACCGAAGTGATTTCGGAGGGCAATATGGGGTGAGACGGTCCCTCAAATACGCTGGCCCCAGGCCGTGTAAGGCCTTAAAGGTGAGGACCAACACTTTGAAGGTGATCCGGTGCTCAATTGGCAGCCAGTGCAGATCCTGCAAAACAGGTGTTATGTGGGCGCCAGCTGGCGTGCCAGACAGGAGCCGGGCGGCAGTGTTCTGCACTAGCCTGAGCTTCCGGGTCACCGACAGAGGAAGGCCAACGTAGAGCGCGTTGCAGTAATCCAGCCTTGAGATGACAGTGGCTTGGATCACCGTGGCCAGATCGTTCCGGGAGAGATAGGGGGCCAGCCTCCTTGCCTGTCGCAGATGATAAAGCGATCTTGCTGACCGCAGAGACCTGGGCCTCCATGGTCAGCTGGGAGTCCAAATGGACCCCAGGCTCTTTACGGAAGGCGATGGGCATAACACCGCACCGTCCAGGCTCGGAAGCTGGACATTAACATCACCCGGGCGACCCAGCCACAAGATCTCCGTCTTCGCCGGATTCACCCTCAACCTACTGGCTCGCAGCCATCCAGTAACGGCTGGATAAACAACAACAGATAAACAGATAATCTGGGATCAGATCCTGGGATGAATGTGGTGGAAGGGGCCTAAGTCTCCTTCCTGCTACGGAAGCCCTGAGGCATTGTTTCCCCTCTAAACTCCAGCCTCTTTTCATTCCCATCCAGAATTCCTTTTTCCAGCTACGGAAGCCCAGAAGCGTTGTTTATCACCCTCCTCCTCTTTTTTTGCAGCCGGACTACATTTCCCGTCGTCCCACGCGCCAATTTCCCTCCTCCATTTTTGTGTGTGTGTGTGGTGGCTTCTCCTCTTCCTCCTCCCCTTTCCCTCTACGGAGGCCCAGAGGCGTAGTTTCTCCTCGCCCTCCTCCTTCAGTCCAAGAGCAGAGCTGGGCCGGGAGGGCCGCCCAGCCGGGCTGGCGGCAGTGGCGGGAGGAGGAGGCCGAGGAGGGAGGCGAACAAGATGGCGACGCCGCTGCTGTCCCTCTCTGAGGGGGAAGGCGCCCGCGCTCGGCGGAGGGAGCAGCTCCGAGCCTGGGCTGAGGCCGAGGCTGAGGCAGCGGCGGCGGCTACCACTGCTGCTGCTCTTGGCCCGGCCCCGCCTCCCCCGCCTCCGCCCGCCGGCTCCACGGCCTCTCCTGAGCGGCGGCGGCGGGCACGGCGGGCCAGAGCGGTGCGCTTCGAGGCGGCGGCCGAGTTCCTGGCGTGTTGCGCCGGGGCCGAGCTGGAGGCAGCGAGGGAGATGCTGGGCGCAGACCCCGGGGCCGTCAACGGGACCAACGCGGATGGCATCAGCGCCCTCCACCAGGTAGGTAGCCCTCCCTCCCCCTGCGGTTGCCTTCAGGCTGGAGGCGCCTCCAGGGAAGACCGTATGAGCCGACGCTGTGGTGCCGCAGCTCATCGAAAGGCCAGACAAACTAAGTGTTTTGGACGATCCTAGGCTGCATCGAAAGGAATATAGTGGATACTAGGCATAGACAAACTAATTGTTTTGGACTCCAACTCCCACCATTCCTCACAGCCTCAGGCCCTTTCCTTTTGCCCTCAGCCGCTTAAGAACGTCAGAATGTTGAGGCTGGCCAATCAGGAAACCATATGCAAATTAGTAGGTAAAGCTAGCTTATTCATTGGCCAACTTGGGCCCTGCAGGTGTTTTGGACTCCAACTCCCACCATTCCTAACAGCCTCAGGCCCTTTCCTTTTGCCCCTCAGCCGCTTAAGAACGTCAGAATGTTGAGGCTGGCCAATCAGGAAACCATATGCAAATTAGTAGGTAAAGCTAGCTTATTCATTGGCCAACTTGGGCCCTGCAGGTGTTTTGGACTCCAACTCTCACCATTCCTAACAGCCTCAGGCCCCTTCCTTTTGCCCCTCAGCCGCTTAAGAACGTCAGAATGTTGAGGCTGGCCAATCAGGAAACCATATGCAAATTAGTAGGTAAAGCTAGGTTATTCATTGGCCAACTTGGGCCCTGCAGGTGTTTTGGACTCCAACTCCCACCATTCCTCACAGCCTCAGGCCCCTTCCTTTTGCCCCTCAGCCGCTTAAGAACGTCAGAATGTTGAGGCTGGCCAATCAGGAAACCATATGCAAATTAGTAGGTAAAGCTAGCTTATTCATTGGCCAGCTTGGGCCCTGCAGGTGTTTTGGACTCCAACTCCCACCATTCCTAACAGCCTCAGGCCCTTTCCTTTTGCCCCTCAGCCGCTTAAGAATGTCAGAATGTTGAGGGTGGCCAATCAGGAAACCATATGCAAATTAGTAAGTAAAGCTAGCTTATTCATTGGCCAGCTTGGACTTTCCAGGTGTTTTGGACTCCAGCTCCCACCATTCCTAACAGCTTCAGGCCCTTTCCTTTTGCCCCTCAGCCGCTTAAGAATGTCAGAATGTTGAGGCTGGCCAATCAGGAAACCATATGCAAATTAGTAGGTAAAGCTAGCTTATTCATTGGCCAACTTGGGCCCTGCAGGTGTTTTGGACTCCAACTCCCACCATTCCTAACAGCCTCAGGCCCCTTCCTTTTGCCCCTCAGCTGCTTAAGCGGCTAAGGGACAAAAGGAAAGGGCCTGAGGCAGTTGGGAATGGTGGGAGTTGGAGTCCAAAACACCTGGAGGAAGGCCCAAGTTGTTTATGCCTGCTTTAAAGACATCCCTTGTATGTGTGACAGTTAAGCCTCATTCTAGGCCTTGATAGAATCATAGAGTTGGAAGAGAGACCTCAAGGGACATCCAGTCCAACCCCATTCTGCCAAGAAGCAGGAGAATCGTATTCAAAACACCCTGACAGATGGCCATCCAGCCTCTGTTTAAAAAGCCCCCAAAGAAAGAGCCTCCACCACACTCCGGGGCAGAGAGTTCCACTGCTGAACAGCTCACACAGTTAGGAAGTTCTTCCTAATATTCAGGTGGAATCTCCTTTCTTGTAGTTTGAAGGCATTGCTCCGCATCCTAGTCTCCAGGGCACTAACACAAAAAGGGGGAAAGTTGCTAGGCAAACAACTACACCTACTAAAGGGTCTGACAATTAAGTTATCTCTATGAACGGTTTGTGTATTTCACTGGTAATCAATATATGAAATCATTCAAATACATTTAAACACTATCATAACAATAACGCTAAATATCGCCGTATGGTTTCCTACCAGTATGATAGTCCAAATTCAATCGTCCATTTCCACCAGTGTAATCACTGTCAAAGTTCATTAATAAGGTTCCAGTACATAAAGTTCCATAAATTCCTGGTGTAGTCTCCAGGGCAGCAGAAAACAAGCTTGCTCGCTCCCTCCTCCCTATGACTTCCCCTCATATTTATACATTTTATAATTTATTTTTATTTACATCATTTATATTCCACCCTTTTCACCCCACAGGGGACTCAGGGCGGATCACAGTGCACATATACAGGCAAACATTCAATGCCATAGACATACAACATATATAGACAGATGAGCTACACAATTGGTTGAGAGTTCACCCTGACCCGGGCAGGCCTCGAACTCATGACCTTCTCCTCTCAATCTTCTCTCTCAATGCCCAGCTCTTTAAGCTGCTCCTCATAGAGCTTGTTCTCCGGGCCCTTGATCATTTTAGTCGCTTTCCTCTGGACACATTCCAGCTTGTCAACATCTCCCTTCAATTGTGGTGCACAGAATTGGAGACAGTATTCCAGGTGTGGTCTAACCAAGGCAGAATAGAGGGATAGCATGATATGTGAGCTGTAGACCAGGGTTCTATAGCATGCATGCATTTCGTGCAGGATCCTGCTTAGGCTTGCATTTAGGGGAGGATTTTTGTGTGTGCGTTTTAACAAGTGATTTCAGTAAAGTTGTTAGGGTAGCATACAAGAAAAAAGTTCATGTGTCAATATAAAATCACAATAAATTGATGCATGTCAATTGGAATAATGTTTTGTGGGGCGGAGTTGAGAGAGAGACACGGGATTGGCATTATATACAATGCTGAGGAAAGAGTAAACCCTAATTCTGTCAAATGGCATTCAGTCTACAGCAGTGGTTCCCAAGCTGTTGTCCATGGACCACCAGCGGTTCCCAAGAGCTACAATATGGTGCCTGGCCTCACCATTACTACACCGTTGCAACAAGAGCAACTGGTTTCATGGCATTGAGCCATGGCAGTTAAAATGGTGTCAAACAGCACTCAGTCTACATCAGTGGTTCCTAACCTGTGGTCTGCAAGAACTTAAGTATGGTCCGTGGCCTCACCATTACTACACCGTTGCAACAAGAGCAACTGGTCTCGCAAAACCCTCTTATAGTGCCGAGGCTTGTTACATATGGTTTTCTGAGGGCGAGTAGTTGGCAAATAGTAGGTGACATATGTTCTGTATCGGAAACTAGAGCAGATGTGGTCTATCCAATGCCATTTTCCGAATCGGCCTCCCAAATAACCAAACCAGATCTAAAGTTGACCAAAAACTGATCCGTAACCCTTTTGGTACTAATGTTGGAGAGTGGTCCCTGGTAAATAAAAGATTGGGAACCACTGGTTCAGTGAAGATGTCGCCATTGTGTATAAAAATACATTTATTCTATGTGTAGATGAACCAGACATGATTTTCGTACTTAAACTTGGATCCCATCCCCAAGGTATCTCATTATGTATATTTAAACATTTGGAATCATCTATCCAAAACATTTCTGGTTCCAAGCATTTTCAATAAAGGATGCTCAGTCTGTACCACCATTTCCTCCCTTCCTTTTTCTCTCTCCTCCTGCTGCTGTTTTCCTCTCTGGCCAAAATAATGCAGAGAAATCCTCTACAGGGGTCAAAGTGATCATTTGAGTCTCCAATAACCATCTAATCAAGAGAGTAATAAACTGCAACTGAGGGTGATGGACTCTCCTTTTTTGTAGGGTTAGATGGCCAGCGTTCAGGGATGCTTGAGCACTGGGGCAGAGGTTTGGAGTAGATTACTTCTGCAGTCCCTTTCAGTTATTGTGATTCTATGAAGGAGTGTGGAGAATGCTTGATTTCAACATGAGTAGGATCGTCATAGTAGTGTGTGTTGTTGATGTTATTATATTGTATGCCTTCAGGTTATGTCTCATGGTGATTCTAGATCAGGCATGGGCAAACTTCAGCCCTCCTGGTGTTTTGGACTTCAACTCTCACAATTCCTAACCGCCAGTAGGCTTGTTAGAAATTATGGGAGTTGAAGTCCAAAACACCAGGAGGGCCGAAGTTTGTCCATGCCTGATCTAGATCCACTTAAATCAATGGGAAAGGGGAAGGAAGTTAACTGCAGTCAGCTTTCCTTCTTCACTGATTCTGCATTCACACATTCCACCATCCATGTCTTCAAAATATATATTTAAATCAAAGCTCTGTTTTTGCCTATGTATACAAAGAACATCAATAGGACATGGGCATCTATGGGATGTTGGTGTCCACAGGAAGTCCTGCTATCAATTCCCAGTGTATACTAAAAATTCCCTGTTTATGTAAATGTAATCTTGTTGGTTTCATTGGGTCTACACTAAAAAACATCTGGATCCATCTCAGTGTTTCTCATGTTGAGACTTGTATGTTGTATGGTTTTCTTTTGGCACTGAATGTTTGCCATATTTGTCGGAAACCTCCCTGAGTCCCTTCGGTCTGTAAATAAATTATTATTATTATTACTATTATTATTATTTTGAAACAGAACAAGTTGAGTCCACAGCAGACACTCTGGCTGTTGTATTGGCTCACACGTTGGACACTTCCCAAGTGTATAGGACTGTGTGATGTATCGGCAAATAATGTGTGCAGATCTCAGTAAAGCTGGCAGATGGTAATTTTGTCAGCGCTGATTGTGTTGAAGTGCAGGCCAAGGTCTTTAGGCACTGCACCCAGTGTGCTGATCACCACTGGGACCACCATTACTGGCTTGTGCCAGAGTCTTTGCAGTTGGATCTTTAAATCCTAATATCGTGCCAGGTTTTCCAGTTGTTTCTCTGCAATCCTGCTGTCACCTGGGATTGCGACGTCGTCATCCTCCTCCTCATTATTATTAGTTGGGTTTCATCCCTGACTGCACAAGTCTCCACACCTCAATGATCAGTTAGCCTAGATAGATTAGAGTGAGGGATTCCTTCCCCAATTTCCTCAAGGAAGCTAGGATCTGGAGTACCTGATGAGAGAGTCTCTTTCTTCTTACAGTCCTGAGCCCTCAGATTTTCTTAACGTCATAACTGAGCTGTGTTATCTCTAATGCTTAGATCACATCTGTACATCTGCAGCTCATTGCTAATCACTTACAGACACCTTTCCACATTCCTTTCAGCAGGTGTAGACTCACCTGGACTTCGAAGAAATTACTCCTAGTTAAAAGACAGTGATGGTGTGATCCTCAGGTGACAATTCTCTATTCCTAAGATGAGTGTTTCTTCCAAGTCCCATTTGTCCAGATACCATAAAATAATAGAGTTGGAGGGGCTCTCGTGGTCCATCAAGGCCAACTCTCTGCTCAAGGCAGGATCTAAAGCAATGATTCTTAACCTGTGGGCTACGGACCACAAGTGAGCTGCGAGGACAAAAATCCGGTCCGTGAGCCTCCTTCCTCTTTATTTCATTTCATTTTATTTCCACTCCTTTCATGCCACCTGTCTCCCCTTCGCTGTCACTGACCATGGCATCTATATCAGATACTAGAGCTGATGTGGTCTATCCAAGGCAATTTTTTGAATCAACTTCCCAAACCAAATCTATAGTTGACCAAAAACTAATTCGTAACCCCTTTGGTACTAATGTTGAAAAGTGGTCCCAGGTCAAAGTGATCCCTGCTCAAAAAAATGTTTAGAACCACTGAGCTAAAACATCCTTAGCAGGTAGCTAATACATTTTACAAGGTTAAAATGAACATCTGGATCTTTATTTGATATGAGTGGCAGTGTCTGATACAGCTAAAGTAGGGATTGTAAAATAAAATGTTTAGTGTAAAGTGCTGCCCAGTAAATGCATGATTTGTATTGTTTCTAGGGCCCATCCTTGGGAAAAGAGTAAAACACTTTTCAATCACTCTGGCTCCAAGATTACACAGTATTAGACCAGAATGTACTCATCCTTGTTTTCTGTGCACACATTCTGTGATGCACACATTGCTCAGCATCCTGTTTGTGATTTATGCTCATGTCCCTTTTTGAATGGGACCTGGAAAGCTGTTCTCAGGCTCTGGTGCTTCATCCAGAAATCTTCCACGTCTGGTAGCCGTCAAGTCACAAGAGAGGTTGCAGCTTCTTACCAGAAGGGAGAAGGGCAGGAGGCAATTCAGACTATGAAGATCTGGTCAGAGCTTCTTAGCAAAGGAAAAGGCATGTGTGTTCCATTTGAGAGATTTCACTGTCATTTCTTCCTATATCTTTCATAACAAACAGAGACCAGCTACTTCTATATTGTCTGAATTGTTTAACTTCCCCACCAGTAAACAAAAGGTGGTAGGAGAATGCAGAACTCCCTGTGAGAACTTAAATGCACACATAGCATCTCAGCCACAGTGTGCCACTAGTACAGAGTCTATCTTGACCTATGGTTGCTTCCAGGCAAGAATCTTTCTACATACGTATATTTCATGAGACCCTTTCCCAAAGAAGTGGGGAATATATGACCCTCCCTATATTGATAGACTACACCACCCACCAACTGTAATGCTTGCTTGGCCTGGTGGAAGGGCATTTACAGAAGTGATGGGTACATGTGGTGGGCCTAAGGGTCAGTTTTTTGCCACTGGAACCCTCCAGGAGCTGCATAAACTGTCAGAAATGAAGGTGTAACATAAAAAAAAGATATTTGGTCTAAATTCCAATTCTGGCTTTGAAAGGTGTTTTTAAAATGTTAAAACAGTAGTCTGTGTAAAAAAAGAATTGCCCCTCTTGGAGGCTTCCAGGAAAAAGAATTCAGTTTCTTTAGCCAGAAAATAGTAGTCCAGAGAGCTTGGAAGTGTCAAGGGCCACAAAACAGCCTTAAAATCCATGTTCAGTCCCTAGTCTACATTTTGCCCTCCTCAGGAACAGAAGATGTACACCTTAATTGGAGATGGGAATTCATTCCAGATTATGCGTGCCAACAGGATGATGGTGAACAGTCCTAGAATACAATCCTGCTTTTTACTTGTGTGAAAAAAATTGCTTATTATGTGCTTATTTGTGTCACCATCACTTATTTGTGTCACTATCGCCATCATCATAATTGCATATTGAAATAATACCATCGTTGGCTCATACTGCCAATACATTGAAAGCCTAAAAAGATATTCCTTTTGACAATTCTCAAGCTGCCATCAGTCTTATGTCAGATTCAAGTGAAATGAAAAAATGGGACTTTGGCACTGTCAGATTGCAGGATGTTGCTTCAAGGGCTTGATGTATTGTTCAAATTCTAGTTTCCTTCAGGGCCACATAGCTCATTACGATTTGGCAAGATTAACCCAGAGGTTTGCATATTTCTGGTTGCTGAGGAAGCTCCTGTCTGGTGTGATTCTGAAGAAGGGTTCATACCAATTATTCTCAAATCTAACTGCTGAAAAATTTGGATTAGAAACAGAAGAGCGGACTGTACTACAGTCCATATTATTCTCTATTGCCTTGTAGCTTAGTAAATGTCTAGGCACTCTGCTGTATGCCAGCCTTCCAAATAAATCCACAAAAATTTCTATCTTGCTCTCTCTTGACCCCCAAGATGATTTGTTCTTTGAACCACACTGACAAAAACTATGTATAGAGGGGAGGGGAGTTTACTTCTCACTTGTTTTCCTGATCTTCTAGAGATGGTTTTATTCATTACAGATAGCCAGCTTTACACTAGTTCCTTGCCTCCTCCTTTGCTGAACACTGGTCATATTCATACAAAGTGATAACCCAATATTGACTGAAAGCTTGGCTTATGTTGACCAGTCTGTATTTTGGTGTATGTAGCTCATTATCAGACAAATCAACAGTAGCCAGCTTATTGTGATGTTGATTCATGGGGTCCTGATTTATTACTTCCCCAAACATATTCTCCCCTACGAACCATCAAGGCAGTTAAAATCTTCTGGAGGGGCCCTGCTCTCGGTCCTACCACATTCGCAATTGCAGCTGGTGGGGACGAGAGACAGGCCTTTTCTGTGGTGGCCCTTTGGCTGTGGAACTCCTGATCTTCAGGAAGCTATTGAAATCCTGGATCTGGAAAGAAGCATTCCCAGAATAATGGCGGAGTTTAATAATAGACTAAGTCATCGATTATGTATGAGGACCGGAATTGGACATGTTTTTATCTTGGCGATTTGGTTTATGTGTATTTTTATGTATTTTAATTTACTTGTATTTTGATCTTTCATTGTTTTTATGATGTTTTAAATTGTATTTTGGCATTGAATCCTTGCTGTTAACCGGCCTGAGTCCCTCTGCGGAGGTTGAGAAGATCAGTATATAAAAGTTTTAAGTAAATAATAAAAAAGGCCAAGGCAATCAAGAGTATCCATAAAACCTGGTTCAGATCATTGCCAGTTGGTTTAGTCTGGGATGGACAAAATGTAGCCCCAAGATTATATGTAGGCCGTTGTTAAGGGCCTAGACTCCCTGAACCAGCCTTTTTTGACCAAAATATATAGATTCCTTCCTTGGAAGCTGCCAGGACCAACTACAGTGTTCCCTCGCTACTTTGTGGTTTGCTTATTGCGGACTTGCTGTTTTGCGGATTTCAAAAAATATTAATTTAAAATATATATCATGGTATTTTCGCTGTTTTGTGGGGTTTTGCCGCTTTCCAAGGCACTTTACCTCCTCAGTCCTCCCTCCTTCCAGCCTTGAAGGACCTTTCCTTCCTTCCTTTCCTTCACTTTATTTTAAGTTTATAAAGACTTAAAATAGTGTATAACTACTAAAATAATGTATAAATATTAAAATAAATAGAGCATCCCTACATCGTGGTTTTTCACTTATTGCGTGAGGTCCTGGAACCAAACTCTAATAATAAGTGAGGAAACACTGTATTTGAAATTGTTTTTACACTTGCCTCTTTGCACTGTCAAAAATACACAAAACCAGAAGTGGACTTCGAGGGTGAAATTGTTTGCCAGTTTTTTGGTCCCGACAGAGGCTTCCTGCAGTGTTTGCCCACATATGACAGCTTGTACTTGCAGGAGGAACTGCTGTGAGCGAACACACTTGCATGGACTAACATGTAGCATGTCATGGTAGCTTAAATTTTGAGTCCGTATGGCCAGTATAAGTATTCTGATGAAACTAGGTGAGCTGTGAATATTTCAATTTCATCAAATAGTCAAATTCTATACCCTGAAGGCAACAGATCTCTTCTGATCTTGGAAATTGACAGTGTCAGACCTGGTTAATACTTGAAGAGGGGACTGCGAGGGAGTAACAGGTGCTTAAAGCTATATTTCAGAAGAAAACTGTGGCAAATCAACTCTCCAATTAAAGTTATTGTCCTTAATTGATTGATTAAAGAAAACAATCAGTTCAAGATGACTAAGCCATTATATTTCTTCAGAAGTTTTGGTACTTCAACTCCTATAATGTCTTCCCACTGATGTAGCTGTTGCTGAAGGGAGGTATAGATGAACATGCACACTCATACAAATATAGAAACACTGTTGTAACATCTTTGGCCATACTTGGTAGAAAGGAGCAACATGACACCCACAACTTTTTGATTCTTTGGCTTATGCCCCCTCCTCAAGACTCACACTAAAATTATTGCACAAGTGTGTTTAGTACAGCTGTAGAAGAGCAGATTGGCTGTGTCTCAATCGAATCCCCTTTTCCTGGGTTTCTCATTAGGAGGCTCTGGGGCTTCTGTTCCTCTGTATTCTTCTCCTTGCCCACCCCCGTGTCTGCCCCACATACACGCTTCTGCTTCATTTTCCATTACTTCATTCTCGTGATGTTGCTTGGCTTCATGCCCTGATCCCCATCCTCCCTCCATCTCCAAACACTACTCTGACAGACTCTGGTTGGGAGGTGGGGGTGGCAGGAAAATTTGGTGGTCGGGGGGGGGAATATGAGGGTTTATTCTCATGTAAGGTGTGCTGTCCTGGGATTAAAAACTAATAATAGGGAGCGGCTTCAGATAATGGGTTTTTCGATATTTCAGGGAATTTTGGATATTTCAGGGGGAGAGTTGGTGGATTGTATGTTGAGATTTCCCTGGGCACTTTCAGGAATAATTGCTGCAAAATAGAAACTTGGAGATGTAGTAGACATTAATAGTGAGGATGTTAAACCACTTTGAATATGGAAAGTCTATACTTGCAGAATTGTGATGACTGGAGTTGCCTTTTAAAAAGAAAAAAAGATTGTAGAGTTTCAGTAACAAATGGGAAGGTTGAGAAGAATTTCCTGTGGTGTTGTTCTTCAGTGCCATATTTAGTTGCTTCTCCTTCTGGGTCTTTGAAGCAAAGTAGATGATATGAACACATGTTCACTTACTTCCCTTTTAATTTATGCAGGTTGGGGAATTCAACTTTTCCCAAAGGTAGAATTTGAGTTACCTAGGCAAGTATAACTTTTAATTTTTTTTACACATTGTCTTGGATAATGCTGGTATAGAATGGCTAAGATGGACAGGTCAAGTGGTGCAATGATTGAGTTGAAGAGAATCCGGTCCAAATCTCCCTTCTGCCTTGAAATTAACGGAGGGACCTTGGACCAGTCGATAGTCCTTGTCTAAACTTTCTTCACAGTATTTTTAAGATAAAATAAACATGATAATTAAAAATGAATAAATAAAATATAATGAGAAAGGTGGGTACCACACTGGTGTTGCCTATAAAAGCCATTAAAATCTTGCCTCAATCCCCAGTGCAGAAAACAAATCCCGTGCTTCTTTTTCCCTTGGTTAAATTGCAAAATCTGGTTGTCTAACACCTGTGTACATACATCTTGGAACTTGACCTTGCCAGCATATCTGAATGCAATCAACCAGAAGAAGAAATTAGTCTAAGATGATGTGATAACACTGAAAAGGTTAACGTACTAATGATGGAGTGAGTGCTTTTTCCTGCACCAGAGCAAACAAGAGGGTCAAAATACAATAAAATGGAACTGAGCGAAATATTGGAAGAATCTTCCAATATTTTGACAGTACAAGCATTTCATCTTTAAAATCGATGGTCTCTGAAGGTGGCACTTTGTTGGATGATTGTTTTTAGAAGAGGTTGGATGAGTGCATCTTAGAGTACTTTAGTAGTGGAATCCCTGCATTTGCAATATTTCAATTATATGAACTTTGAGATCTCTTCCAACTGTATGATTATATGTGTGAAGCCTCCATAGCTAGAAGGGTGAGTTTGAATACCATAGTAGACCATATTGGGTCTGCAAGGCTATCCAGGGAACAAATATGGGCACATTGCTTATATTGGTTACATAATATTAGAGAGTAGGTGAAATTGGTTTACTTAAATTGCTTGACATTGTTTTTCCAAACATAACTGAGTCCTGGTTTCCGTCCGACTCCCTGGTTGGCTTAAACTCCACTCATTTCTCAGAATATCTTCATTTCGTCCTGTTCCCAAAGTAACCGAGTGTTTGTCATCTCTACCAGGTTGCTCCTCGGGCTTTTAGCCAGGATAGAATTTAGAATGGCCAGCAAAACAACTTGTTTTGTGGATGGCAGAGAGCATGTTACAGTGTGAGACCTGTTTGTGAAAAGTTTCCACTGGATTCTGGGAGGAAAAAAGAGCCTGGGAGTTGAATGTGGGACCAGTTTCCAAGGTGTAGCCAAAAATAGTTGGAGAGACATAGGACTTCAAGATTATGATTGGTTTATTTGCTTGTGTTACATAACGTCTAGGTCAAGACAGGGCTAACTCTTGTCCAAAGATACCAAGGTCCTAAGGGTTTCCTTAGACCAAGATGATAAACAATGTGACTTTAGTTGGATTTTCTTACAATGTTTGAGTGCTGGGTTACGACCGTGGGAGACAAGGGTTCGATCCTTGATCAGAAATGGAATTCAACTGGGTGACTTTGGGCAAGTCCTACAATTGCAGACTTAGAGGAAGGCAATGGGAAATCCCTTCTGAATAAATATTGCCAAGAAAACCCTGTAATAGGTTCACCTTAGAAAACTACTTGAATGCACATGACCACAACAAAGCTGTTGAGGATGCTTCCCGTCCTCTTGGTCATGAACCCATACTTGGAAATAATTGGCTTTGTCCTCTAGTAATACTTAAAAGTTACAAGGCATAAAGGTAAGATTTCCCCATATAATGAACTAGAGAAAGGTGGTAAGGCATCTCTATTTAAGAATGCAAGCTGAATAATCAGAACTCGAAAAGCCCCTCACATCTTGGGTCACAAACAACTTTTTGTCATGGGAATAAATGTATATTTAGAAAGTACAAACTTTGGAACAGGCAAGTGCCTATGCCCAAAAAACTCCCAAGCCCAAACTCTGCCACTGATTCCCATAGCACATACCTTCTAAATATACTCAGTTTCCCTGACGAAAGCTGGTTTTTCAGGTGGGGAGGAGCTGATCCTGAGACCAGAGGCTTGGGGCATGTCTGTGGCAAGTGAGGGGCCCTAGTCCCCTCTCCATCTCTCCTTGTCCTCTGAGGTTCCAGTGAAGATGCTTTGCTGGGAAGGCAGGACAGAGCTTGGGTTAATTTGGAAAAGCCAAGCCTAACAAGGAGAAGTGTGCTTTTGCTCCGTGCTCAGTCCAGGAATGTTTCTGAGGAGTTTCATCGGCTCTTGTTTGTGGAAAATGAAAACTTTGCATTCCAGGGCGAAGCTATTAATATCAACACTCAGCTGGTTGAATGAAACAGCCGGCCTCTTTCTTCATACCCTTCCCCCTCTGGCCACACCCAACATGGAGTCTGAGACCCAACAAGGTCATTAGAGGACACTGCCCTATTCCCCAATTGAGCCTATCTGATCATAGGCCCTGGAAAAGGGGAAGAAGGTCCAACTCCCATTTTCTTTCTTTAAGGGATCCAATCTCATATCCAGAAAGAATATATAATGGCCCACCATAACTCAGCCAGAAAATACAATGGTTTCTTGCATTCATTTTGGGGTTCCCTAAAAAATCTAGCAGTCAGCTCCAGAAGATCTAACACACTAGCCTTCTGTTGTCTTACCAGGCACCCAAGCTTTCCTTGTCTGCTGCCCTTGTTAATTAACCAGTCTGATTCCCAATGGAGAGCATCCAGAATATGAGTTCAGTGGATCACACATATGACTTCGATCTGGGACACCCAGGTTCAATCACAGCTTAGCCATTAAACTGACTTAATCAATCTCACTTAAAACAGTCACTGTCCCTCCCATCCAGCCTCTCTGTCTGGGTTTTTCCAAGGAGGAAAGCAGAGCAGTGGGGGGACTAAATCTGCCCTGAGTTATTTGAAGGAAGGAGAGCTTAAGTTATTCCCTCTTCTTGGAAATGCAATAACTCTAATTCAAGACTGTATCACAGCAACAAGATTATTTTTTCAGGAGTACTGCACAGATGCAAAATCTCAGCATCTTTATGTCATTTTATTTTTTTTCAAGAAAAGAGATTTGAATTTTTAAGTCTAGGATCATAGACTTGTGCCTGGAAGAAACTCAACATTCCCCAATAGTTATGGAGAGGACCTTTTGCCCTTATCATGATTGGTGACAGTAGAATATACTACACAGTATCAGCTAAATATGTTCCATATTTGCATAATATTTTAGACAAATCCATTCTACTTTTCTTGGTGCAGAATTCTGTAGCATTTTGTGTAATATGGACTGTATACAATTTTGTTTTGTGGTAACATGCTTTCTTAGCGTTTGCAGCAGGAACCTCCAGTGGTGCAATGGGTTAAACGCTTGCACATGGCAGGACTCAGACTGAAAGGTCAGCAGTTCAAATCTGGGAAGGGGGGTGAGCTTCCATCTGTCAGCTCCAGCTTCTCATACAGGAACATGAGAGAAACCTCCCACAGGATGATAAAACATCCGGGCATCCCCTGGGCAACGCCCTTACAGATGGCCAATTCTCTCACACCAGAAGCAACTTGCAGTTTCTCAAGTTGCTCCTGTCATGAAAAAGATAGTAAGACTTTTCTTTGAAACACATAGTCAGATGGCTGGAAGATCTGCTCTTATTGCTAAATGTGCCATGCAAATGTGCCATTTGCGGCATATAAATGCCAAGAGATTTAGCTCATTGCACATGGCAGGACTCAGACTTTACTGCCCTGGAGAAAGTTTTGAGAAATGTGACACTTTGAAAACAACATATTAGAAGATGTGATGTATATATTTCTGTGGATTAAATCATACTAGCGGATGCAGACAGAATTGGGACAGAAGGGAGTCGCAGAGTATTAGAGCACATATTATCTGTACAGATCCATTTTCAAGTTAAAGGGATCAAGGATGGCAGTGATCTTTCCCCAGGGTCCTGGAGAGCTGTTGCTAATCAAGAGTAGAAAGTATGTTGTAGTTCGTTAAACACTGAGCTGGAGCCAAAAGATTCAAATTCAGGTCACCAGTGAGAGAAGAAACTCACATTGGGGCGTTGTGTTTGACTGTCTTTTAGCTTGACTGCTGCCACAGAGTTATTGAGAGTTTGGGAAAATAGCCATATAAGTTCATAGAGGGAGAGGCAGGTTTGAAATGCAACAGATAAAATAGAAAATACGGGGCTTGTGGAACGGATCTAAAACATGTCCTGATGATCTGATTGACCTTCTCTACATTGCCCAGGTAGTCTTTTCACTCTGATACTTTTCTTAGGAGACCCTAAGAAATCTGGAAATTCCTTTTGCTTCAGTTCACTTGGAGTTTCTTCTTCGAAAAGAACAGAAAGTAGTCCCAAATGTTTATTCCAAATGTGCTTAATGCAACACACCCACGTTACTGTCACTTGTTCCTGAACCAGTTTTATTCTGCATGGTCTCTTTGACTGCGATTCCAAAGGCTGTTATTAAAGCCAGATGAAATCTAGCCGAAGCTGCTGCCTTTAGTCTGATGTCTTTTGTGCTAGAAGCAGAGAAGTAGCACAGCTGCATATTCTTGGCAGAGGAAGGGACATCAAAGAGTTTCTGGCCCGAATCCTCTCCCTTCCCACCCACTCCATGCTAGGGCTTGATAGAAAGTGCAGGTCTCCTGTGATTATGATGTATCTGGCTCATGGAAAATCTTGCAGTGCATCTGTTCAGTATGGAGTGGCAGGAGAATGTCTGTAAGAATCTTAGCTTGTTTGTTTAAAACAGGTTATTCCTTTGCATTTTGGTGGGATGTAAATAACTCACACGGCATATTTGCCACTTGATATAACAGTAAATCATGGTTTGATTAGAAACCCATGTGTCTGTTTTCTCCCTCCTTACATTACTTCCTGTCTCGCACAACCCATAATATTTAACTCTAAACAGAGGCTGGGCAACTTGGACAATTTGAGGAGGGGGGATGCACAAACTACCCAAAATGCTCTCCCACTAAACAATAGAAATAAAATCAGAAGTCTACTACTGGGTTTAAACTGTTGAAATTAAACCACACAGGGGCCTTTGCAGTCTGTTAAAAGGGTGGATTAGCACTCCTGAGAGCTTCCAGGGAAGTAACTCACCCAAATGGGACCCCATAGTAGCTTCTAGTCATGTGCATTCCGGACTTATCTTGATCCATTTTGCACCCCAGCTTTCAATGGGATCCTCGATCTGTTTTCATCTGAGCCTCCCAAAATCAGGAGGTAGGATATTTGTTTTTCCTTTTCGGGGCCGAAAGATCCGTTGTCTTTCGGCCCATTAGGTGGGGGAGGGACTTCACCCGTAGGCCCAAAGCTCCCGGGCCTACGGGTGCAGGCTTTGGACCTATGCATCCAGTCCTTGCAGGGCCTGCAGCTAAGTGCTCCTTACTTGGTACTCGGCTGCAGGCATCCCAGCACTTTGGGCCTATGCGCCCGGGCCTGACGCTCGGCTGCAGATCCTGCCAGGCCCCAAGCAATTGATCTTGATCCGAAAAGCAGCCTTGGAGCTGGTACTCACTCCCGCCTGCCTTTCGCATTCGTATTTATTGCATTTTATTCCAGGAGGGGCCTTTCTGTTTCGTGCCATCTGAATGCACAGAACGAAACAGAAACACGAATCAAATGAATGGGACAAATTTCAGGCCCATGACTAGTAGCTTCCATTACAAAGCAGCCCATCTTAACATCATACCTGAATCAAGTTAAACTGATTGACATCTGTGAATGAAGAAACTGTGGCTGGTGCTTGCCATCCAAACTATGGCTTGCAATCCTAATTTAGAAGGCATGTAAACCACACTTTGCTTGTTTGGATGCAATTTCAAACCACAGTTTGCCTTTTGATTCAAACTTTATACTCTTGTGGGCTGTACTGCAGCTGAAGCAATGACGATGGCACTTAAATGTGAGCCTGTGGTTGTTTCCATATATGGTATGCCCTATTTATTTTTGCCCCGCCCCAAAATGATTTGTGTCCTTTTAGGAGTGTGGCAGAGTCAATGTCTAGTTTGCATCCATGTGATAGGCAACCTTTCAACCGTTCAGCTGATGTACAATTATCCAAACATGTCCAGGCAAATACGCGTAACATGGACAGGAAAAATGTACCATGTGATCCTCGTATCCACAGAACCAATATATACAGTTTCATTTATCAACTATTTCACTTAGAACTACTGTACAAGCTACGCCTTCTTGTCCATCTGAAAAGAATAGGGTTCACTATTACTCTGCTTTGGTTAGATCTAACCTGGAATACTGTGTCCAAATCTAGTCACTACAGTTTAAAAGAGTTATTGATAAACTCGCAGGTGTCTAGAGGAGGGCAACTAAAATGATCAAAGTTTTGGAGACCGTGCCCCATGAGGAGTATCTTAAAGAGCTGGGTATATTTAGCCTGCAGAAGAGAAGACTGAGAAGAGACATGATAGCCATGTATACATATGTGAAAGGATATCATAAGGAAGAGGGAGCAGGCTTGTTTTCTGCTGCCCTGGAGACTAAGACTCAGAGCAATGCTTTCAAATTACAGGAAAGGAGAGTCGACCTGAACATTAGAAACTCTGCCTCGGAGTGTGCTGGAAGCTCCTTCCTTGGAGGTTTTTAAACAGAGACTGGATGGCCATCTGTTGAAATGCTTTGATTGTGCTTTTCCTGCCTGGCATGGGGTTGGACTAGATGGCCCATGTGGTCTCTTCCAACTCAATGATTCTCTGATCTACAATTCCACTTATTCGCCCAAAACCCAGGAATGTATCCCCTACAGCAGTGTTTCCCAACCAGTGTGCCATGGCACACTAGTGTGCTGTGAGCGATCAGCAGGTGTGCCGTGGAAAATTGGCACTCCTAGCAGCTCTTTCTCCCTCTTTCCCTCCCCAAAGATCCTCCCCGAGGCAAAGGAAGGGCTCCGCCGAATGCCGGAAGCTCCACGTTGGTGAATCGGGCAGTGAGCAAACCTGCGAGCCTCAGGAGGCTGAAGCATTCACAGGTTTCCAAGAAACAAATTGAGCCTCTCCGCTTGGAAATGTTTATTTTTTTACTATTTTACTGGATTTTTCAAGAGTTGCCTCCCTCCCCCCCAAAGGAACTGTTTATAACAGCTTCATGACATCCATAGTTATCTGGAAGCAAGTTTAACTCAGGGTGAAATTTCACAAGGGTCTGGAGAACAAGCCCTATGAGGAGCGGCTTGAAGAGCTGGGCATGTTTAGCCTGAAGAAGAGATGGCTGAGAGAAGACATGATAGCCATGTATAAGTATGTGAGAGGAAGTCATATATGTTGTGTTCATCGAAACAGGCCCAGGTTTCACACTGAGTGTATAAATACATTTAAAAACATATTAACTATATGTATTACTGTGTTAGGGTGTCATTTTGTGTCATTTTGGTTGGTGATGTGCCCCAGGATTTTGTAAATGTAAAAAGTGTGCCGCGGCTCAAAAAAGGTTGAAAAACACTGCCCTACAGATCCATGAGTCATACGAGAAACCAGAACATCCCTGGTTCACATTTTGCAAATAATATAATTTTACTGGATGGCCACTTGTTCTCAGGCTCATCCTTGCCACCTTCAGCTGGTGTGATCATAGGTCTCATTAACCTTTACAAGAGGAGCGGAAGGATTGCCTTAGGTGATGCATGTAAGGTTCTTTGAAGTCTTGAATACTGTATGCAAACGCTGCTCTTATCACAGTGATCATCATTGTTATGATTGCTGAGATAAACTGCTTGACTGGGCTGAGTTGGAGTTTGCCTTCAAGTGAGCAGCCAAGTGGCAAACAGCATCTGCTATTTATCTGTTGCCTTCTGCCCCAAGAAACCCAACACATGTTCCCCTGTTTCCCTCTTTAGCTCTGGAGACTAAAAGGCACACAGACTGTGCCATGATCGCAGAACAGCTTTGTTTCCAATAATTGAGGGGGGGGAGGGGGGAGGAAATGGTGCTTCCTTTTGCTTTATTTCTCCATGTAAAAATTGGAAATGGGCTGGGGTATATGAGCAGAAGACATATGTGGCCAGAAGGTTTCAGACCTGAGGTCTACCTTTGGATCAAACATTTTGGAAGCCAGTCTTCTCCCTAATTTTAAACCGTATAATTGAATAGTGAAAGTCCTGTTGTTGTAACCCTTGTAATAGGTTGTGTACAGTCCGCCACATGAATGTCCTTGATATAGGCGACCACGTTTTTAAAGCTTGATAGAATGGAAAGGTTCGAACTAATGTAGTACAGTATTTTTCATCCTTGTTAGGCTGTTTATAAGGATACCTGTATGGTGGGACCAGAAGCAGCACAAGATATCTGCTGCTTGAGGTTGAAGGACAAATGTTGCCACCTTTTTCTCCCTAGTTTGGAGTGTCTCCTGATAATTTCTTTTATACGTATGTATGTATGTATGTATGTATGTATGTGCGGTGCTTGTAGGTTCAGAGGCCAGTGACCTTTGCCATAAGTCATCTTGTCAGATTTCTTTTCCAATGATAGATTTGTGTTCTAGTCTGCATTAAAAACTTTTCTGGCCATTGCTTTTGAATCCTTCTACACTGCAGAAATCATTCTGTGGCCTTTCTTATCAGCTTGTTCCTCAGTGACAATCCTCTTATGAATAGGAAGCTTTTCTTGATGATTATCTTAAATATGGTCCCCTGCCAGGATGTCTCCCCACCCCTATTTTTCCACTTTTTGGGTTGACAACTAATTTCGAGGCATCAGCTGTATTGAAAAGAGGCAACTATTACAGCATGTCCAGGGATCTTCAGATTTCTCTCACTGGCACCTTGTAGCTCAGTCCCTATGTAGTTGTGGTATTCTGGTGTTGCTCTTGAGCTGGGGGTTGCCAGTGTCAATCATTGTCAGCACTGAGTTATTTATTTTATTTATTTTATTTATTGCTTGGACTTATATGCCGCCAAACTCCTTGAGGCTCGCAGCGGCTTACAAAGCCAAGAGGCAACAAAATACATGATCAATAGACAGACAAGGAACAATACAACACAGTAAAAAAGGGGAAGAAGGGGAAGGGACAATGGGACAAGATCCAACGGGAGAGTGCCCAGCAGGTCAAGCGGGCCCTCTCTCCCATCAAAGGGGAGCAAAGGTGGTCTCCAAGCAATCCCACAGGAGTGGTCCGAAGTTGCCAATCCCCCATTGTCTCGGAGTCCGGCTGGAAGCGCCCAATCCACCCGATTGGTGGCATTCCTCTGCTGTGGCCCTGCAAGAGGGGACCTCCGTTGTCCAAAGCCCGGGCCCCAGAAAGTTCTAGCACGCCGCACGTTCCGGGGCCCGGGCTCAAGCGACGCAGGCCTCCCAGCTCTCGGGCAAGCAGTGGCAAGCAGCCCAGGGCCAAGGAGACTACTGTTCTGCGGTCTCCGGCGCCGCCTTCTCCGACGGCCACCAGGTCCGCTCAGCCTCGGTGAACCTGTCCGCCCCCGGGGCGCCAGCGATAGCGGAGAAGGCAGTGGCCTCTAGAATCACTTCTTTCTGGTGCTGGTGAAAGAGGAATATTAGGTAAGATACATTATTAGGCACATGCTTCTGGGAACAAGGGAGATGTCGCTTGGACGTAGAAAGAAGAGTTGGGGCTTTTTTCAGTATTAGTTTTTTCCTTTTCTTCCAGGCCTGCATCGATGAAAACATGGAGGTGGTTGAATTTCTGGTGGCGAATGGAGCTGATGTGAACCAGGCTGACAATGAAGGCTGGACTCCGCTGCATGTTGCTGCATCCTGCGGCTACATTGAAATCGCACAGTGAGTTTGGGATGGTGATGAGCTTAGCAAAACAGTGCCAGTTCTTAGATTGGCATTGTGTTGGTTTTAGTAATCCTCTTGCAATAGAAATGTGATTTTATTTTATTTTATTTATTTCAGCTTAGTAGACCGCTCACTCCGAAGCTCAGAGCGGTTTACAGCAATAAAATACCAATAAAAACACAATAAAAACACAATAAAAACATTAAAACAGCGTTAAAACCAATTCCACCCCCACCTCCCACCCCCCGATGAACAGTAGCAGAGCAGCAGTGACGCGATAGGATGACAAGTTATGACGGGCACCAGTCAGGGCCGAATGCCTGCCTAAACAGCCAGGTCTTAACAGCCTTTCGAAATGTCATCAAGTCCCGCAGGGCTCGCGTCTCTTCAGGCAAAGAGTTCCATAGCATTGGCGCGGCCACTGCGAATGCCCTCTGCCGCGTACTGGCTAGCCTGTAGGTCTTTATGCCAGGCACTTCCAACATGTTGAGCCCCTCTGAGCGCAGTGATCTTCTGGGCACATAAGGGGTAAGCCGCTCCCTCAGGTACACTGGCCCCAAACCATATAAGGCCTTGAAAGTTAAAACTAACACCTTGAAGGAGACTCGGAATTCAATTGGGAGCCGGTGCAGTTCGCGCAGTAGTGGGGTTACGTGAGCAGATCTTGTGGCTCCTGAGAGCAGGCGTGCTGCTGCGTTCTGCACCAGCTTGAGTTTCCGGATCGTCGACAAGGGCAGGCCAATGTACAGTGCATTACAGTAATCGAGCCTCGAGATGACCATGGCTTGGATCACAGTGGCCAGGTCACAACGGGAGAGATAGGGAGCCAGACGTTTTGCCTGTCGGAGATGGTAAAAAGCTGTCTTGCAGGCGCAGGCAACCTGTGCCTCCATACTAAAGGCCGGACCCTGGCATAACGGGCACGCCGCTGTCAAACGTTGGCAACTGCCCCCCCCAGGCGGCCCAGCCACAAGATCTCCATCTTCGCCGGGTTCACCTTCAACTTACTGGCTCGCAGCCATCCAGTCACGGCTTCCAGGCAGAGATGGAAATTATCGGGTACAGATTCCACCCCAGCCTCCATCCTCAGAATGAGCTGGGTGTCATCAGTGTACTGATGGCACTCCAGCCCAAAACTCCGCACCAATTGGGCGAGTGGTCGCATATAGATGTTAAATAACAGCGGGGAGAGGATGGCCCCCTGAGGAACTCCACAATGTAAGGGGAGCCCTCGGAGACCACCCCTCCCCACTTCACTCGCTGCAGGCGGTTTTGGGAGGACAGGAGGACAGCCCCACCCCCGCCACCGGCAGGCGGTGTGTCAAAAGTTGGTAATCGACAGTATCAAACGCTGCCGTGAGGTCCAATAACACGAGCAGCTTGAGGTTTGCTTGAGGTCTTAGAACAGCAAATCCTTAGGCCAGCCTTGCAGTGCTGCTCATCTAGGAAAGTGACTAGGCAGTCACGTGTGTCTTCCTCCAGCACCAGACTAGGGCAGCTATGTCATTCTAGGTGTTTTTAGGAAACTGCAAAGCTTGGCAGCCCAGTTGCTAACTGGACCTAGTTACAGGGCTTGGATAAAGCCTCTACTGAAGCAACTCTACTGGCTGCCAATAAGTTTCCAATCCTAATTCAAAGTGTAGGTTATTACCTATAAAGCCCTAAACAGTTTTGGTCCTGCTTATCTTTGTGACCATATCTCCCCCTATGAACCAGCACGGACTCTAAGATCTGCCAGGGAGGCCCTTCTCTCGCTCCCACCACTGTCACAAACACAGTTGGTGGGGATGAGTGAAAGGGCCTTCTTGGTGGTGACCCCCCTGGCTCTGGAACTCCCGCGGTAGGGAGTTTAGATTAAACCCCACTCTGTCCATCTTCCCTAAAGACTTGAAAACCTGGATGTTCCAGTGTGCCTTTGAATGATGGTTTAAGTCCCCGATCAGGTCTGTCCAGCCAGAATTTATTGATTTGGTTTTTCAATACTTTACTCCCAGTCCTGGCCCCATAGCCTGCCTGTGTTTTGCATAAGTCCTTGCCCTGCCCTCTCAAATCTGATCATGCCCACCATTTACTGGTTACTGGTTGTTTGATGTCGGTTGATGTATTTTTATGATGTTTTTACTCTTCTGGTTTTAATTGTTTCAGTTATACTGTTTATATGTTATTATGTTCTTAATTGCATTTTAGCTTGTAATCCTTGCTTATGCTGGGCTTGGTCCCCATGTAAGCCGCCCCGAGTCCTTTCAGGGAGATGGTGGCAGGATATATTTAAAAAATTGAGTTGTTATTACTATTATCCCATCAGCCCCTGCTAGCCTAGCTAGTGGTGAGGGGCGATGGGTACTACTAAATATCTAGAGTAGGAGTAGGACTCATACAGTCCTTTGCATCAGTGCTTCTTAAGCTATCTAATGTTGGGGACTAGCAAAGATATTGCCTAATGCACAAGGGACTGGCACTTGATTTAGTCCCTTTGTTTCTTAGTTACTAACCATGGTCCAGCATCCAAGGGTTTGTGGATCAGCACTAGTCCATGGACCACCGCTTTGAGTAACATTTCTCCAGGTTTTGTTGGATTCCAAACCCCAGCAGTCCTAAACAGATTTACATGTAGAGGGCCACAGGGTCCCCATCTCTGCCCTTGATCAAGCCATTGAAGGCCATAACCATCATGTTGCCTTGGCCTCGCTTGCTATAGAAATTCTGTAGTGCTCCCTGGGTGATGTTCATACTTACTACGTTATCTGCAAAATGAGAGCCAACTTCGTACCAGGACATCTAGAAACCAGGAACTTGCCTGGTTACTAGGGGGCTTTGCCTGTCATTTGTCTTCCTTTCTCATCTGAGGGAGGAAATTGCAAGGTTAGCTGCAGCCTCAGTGCCCAGTCCTATTTCATAAGCCACTGGGATGTTATTGCTTGGACATTCTCAATTTGAAATCCAGGTATAAGAGCAGGGAATCAGGCAAGTAGAGTTAGCATGGTTTGGCTGGAGGCCAGACATTTAAGCAGTGGTACGGAGCTTCTCTGGTATTGTTCCATGGTTTTTCTTTTGCAATGTGGGAGTGCCACAGAAGCAGGATTGTTTGAAGGCTTTGGTATGAAGCACAAGGCAGAAGAGAGGCTGCAGTAGTTGTAATTGTTCCAAGCCATACCTTGAAGCAGGTACTGGTAAGAGTAGCATCTAGTTGAGAAAGAGCAGGTAGAGGTTCAATTTTCAACCTTTTAATTCCGTTACTTTCTCCGAAGTGTTTTGTCCCAGGTCTTTGGCCTTGACCACACTTTATTCCTTATCATATGTAAACTGTCCTGTTTTTAGTGGGGTCCATTCAGTAGGAGTCTTCTCTCTGTCCATGCAACATTTCTGGAGAATTTAGCCTAAATGAGTTCTATTCTGTTTATATGGGTGCTCCTGACTACAGATGGGAGCATATATGGAAAGCCAAAGATACCTATAATGGGCTGCATCATCAAAAGACTTGCAGTGCTTTCTCTCCACATTCAATAAAGGGTAGTGCAGACTTATTGCATGGGATCAGGGGACACTGTATCAGCGGAAGTTTCAGTAGTTGGGGATTATATGTGGTTGTCCAGAGAAGTTAGTCAAATTAAGTGCGGCAGAAAGCAAGGGGTGATAACCTCATTAAGACTTCGGTCTAATCCAGGATTTAAGAGATATGAGATCTCATGTTGGGCTTGAGGGATCTGTAGGTCTGACCCTGCCTTCACTTTCTGGTCCAGATACCTCTTGGACCACGGTGCCAACATTGCTGCAGTGAACAGTGATGGTGATGTGCCATTGGACATTGCTGAGGCTGACAACATGGAGGCCTTGTTGCGTTCGGAGATTGGGAAGAGAGGTAAGGAGAAGGGCAGCTTGCTGTTGGTAGTTCATCCTCAAATGTGTCTTTGTTCATGCCCTATTTTTCTGTAACCCAGAAGCCACAGGGGTTTGAAATGCTTGTCCAACTGGCTGAGTTAGTTCATTACCCCCCACTCTAGCACTGGTAATGAAATTGCCCGTCATATTCTTTTCAATTATTTCCATAGGAAGCAAGACGATGACTTCAGAAATATATACAGAGCTGTGGTGAAAACATAATTAAAAATAGTTGCAAAGTGATTTGATACATTCCACCAGTGTACACATTTGCATATTGTTCATAATATGCTTTGCAGCTACTCTGAGTAGGCTCATGTATGAGTTAACCTTGGAATCATAAAATACCAATCTCTTCTTCAGAAGACTCCCTTCTTACACGACTTTAGTGGTTTCCTCAGATCTGTGCGGCTTACAGAGTCACTTTCAAAGAATGAAACACCTAGTTGCTGGAATTTCACAGTGTCATTAGAGAAGCTGTATTTAATCTCTGCTGTATTATGTGACTGCAGGTGTTCAAATTTTATACTTTTCTTGCTCCACTCCCCTGTGACACCTTCCTCTGCTTTCAGGGGTAGATGTAGAAGTAGCCAAGCGAGAAGAGGAGGAAATCATGCTTCGTGATGCTCGTCAATGGCTGAATGCTGGCAAAATATCTGACGAGTCACACCCCAAAACCGGAGCTACTGCCCTGCATGTGGCAGCTGCCAAAGGCTACATTGAGGTTATGAGGTGAGAGGCGAGAACAATATCCCCCTCATTCTGCTGCTTTCTGGATGAGGCCTCCTCATTCAAATATTCTTAGGATAGACAGAATGATTTCCTTGGTAAAACATTCTATAGAGCAATAATCAGAATCCAATCACCACAAGCCTCAAATCAATCTAGAGCAGGGTTAGCGGCTACAGAAAAGGTGCATTCTAATTTTCAACTTTGAGCTCTCCTTGTAGAGGACAGCCCTGAAACTGGGCTTTCAAGTGGCCCCAAAAGAAACTGGTAGTTACTTCGAGCTTCAACTTTTGACTGATGCTGTAGACGTTTTTGAAGGTTGTTTCCCCAGAGGCTTCTAGAAGTGACTTTTGACTTTATTTGAATGACAGATAGCTCAAAAAGGCCACTGGAGATTGTATGTTGTCCACAGGCCACTGTTTACCCCTCTCCTGATCAAGATGTTCGGTGCCAGAAGTCAGTTAAATATCTTATTTGCCTCAGCAGGTTTGAAATTTTGCTTTACCCAACCCAGGGTAATTGCATCACTTCTTTTTATGCATCTTTCTCCAGATGTTTGATGTGTTTGGGGGCTGGTTCCCAGATGCCATCCCGCCCCCAAGCAGAGGCAGGGCTGAGGGAAAAGCGTAGGCCAAGTAATTATCAGTCCCCGCCCTGGCCACCTGTCAGTGCTTTGCGATAAAAGTGAGAATCCAAAAATTCTGCCTCTCAGCTTTTGACTATGTTGACCTCTTTCTCCAAAATGGGGGACAAAAGTTCCAGCAAACTGCACCCTCCACTTCTATGACTTCTTCTGCCCCTTAAAGGTGTTGAAGTCCCAATTCCCCTTCTACTGCTTTGACCCTGATAGTTCCTGTTCATTGTCCTGATAATCACCAGATAGGTTCAAAACATCAATGTGCGTGCATACGCAAAACAATTTACAAGGCAGTTTTGTCAGAATGTTCCCTATAAGCCTCCCAGCCCTTGATAATATAGGAGACGGAGTTCTTTGAACTTGTCCCTTTAAACAGAGTACCTTATTTTCCTTCCAAAACACTCTAGAAAACCCGTGTATCTGTTCTAACTCATCAGTGTCTTGTCTTGAAATATGGTTTTAGTACACTAGTTCATCTTATGGTAAGCCAGGTCCTTTCTCTTGGAAGCAAACAAGCTCTGGGCATCTCTCATTCTCTTACAGGCTGCTCTTACAAGCTGGCTATGAGCCCAATGTGCGGGACAAAGATGGCTGGGCTCCTTTGCATGCGGCAGCTCACTGGGGAGTGGAAGAGGCCTGCCGCCTTTTGGCCGAGCACTTTTGTGATATGGAGGCACTCAACAATGTGGTGAGCATGAAAGTGAGGCACAGGTTGGGTGGGAGGTAGCAAAGCCCTGTCATCTTCAGTTGCACTCTGCAGTTCCAATCCCTTGGAATCCTGCCACTCATCTTTCTCTGGTGGGTTTCTGTGCTTCATGGTGACCCCTTAATTATGGACCTGTGATTGTGTTATTGTGTGGGTTCTTTATTGTAGCCACCTTTCGATTCCATAATAGGCTTCATAGGGGCAGCAAGAGATAGTTTTAAAACAACAATAATAGTTTTATTAAACACAGTAGAACAATATATTAACCTTCTATTATTTTAGGCTTCCCCAAACCATAGTTAATTTCCCTTTCTAGCTTGCTGGCTGGTCTCTCCTCAATTTAACTCTGTCTCTGTTAAATCCAGCCTTCCAACGCTGCCTCTATCAGTGTCAAAACCCTTGCCAGTGCCAGTTCAACCCCTGCTTAACATTCACATAGGCATGCTTCCTTCTTACATTCTGTTCATCCTCAAACCTTCCTTCACAGCCTCCCTAAGCCATGATTGACTTCCTTCAAGCCAAATCTACTCAATGCCTCCTTCATAGAGGGGATCTTCCTGGCAGAGCTTAGGAGAGCCCTTATTAATTTATTTACGACATTTATATCCTGCCCTTCTCACCCCGAAGGCGACTCAGGGTGGCTTACATATAATATATTATATTATTAGCATGCTAATAATATAATATATATATTGTATATAGTACAATATATTACTATATTGTACTATACCACTACACTGTACTATACCACTACACTGTAATATAATTAGTAATATTACATGTAATATAAAATATATAATTATTATATTGTATTATTACTAGTATTATATTACATTACATTATATTATTATCAATATATGTGTATACAATATATTGTATTATTAGCAATTACTATAGTGTGCTGCTACTACTACTGCTACTACTACTACTAATAATAATCTTTATTTATACCCCACCACCATCTCCCCAAAGGGGACTCGGGGCGGCTACCATGAGGCCAAGCACGAAGATACAATACAGCAAAATAAAATACAAAAACAACAAAAATTACAACACAATAGAATACATAAAGTAAGAAGATAAAATAAACAGTGCAAATTATCATAATAAAAAGTCGAACACAATGGGCAGGCAAAATGCACAAGATAAAGTGATAAAACCCTGGATGAGATAGGAGTAAAAAGTGAATTTGTGTAGTAGGAGCTCAAAGAAGATGAACAGGATGGGGGAAACCACTATAGCACTATACTGCAATGTTATTAGTAATATTATAAGTAATATAAATATATAATTATTATATTGTATTATTATTATTTGCATTGTATTACATTATAGTATTATTATCAATATTATATACAGTATATGTATACAATATATTATTAGCCCTTCCATATATCATATAATATAATAAATTATTAGCCTTTCCATACCCAAGAGCTGTGAGAAGCACTTCCAGTCATTGCAGACATGCAGGGGGCTATTGATGCATCTACACTGTAGAATTAAGGCAGTTTGACACCACTTAGATTGCCATGGCTCAAAGCTAAGGAATCCTAGAGGTTGCAGTTTGGTGAACCACCAGCACTCTTTTGCAGAGATGGCTGAACACCTTGTAAAACTACAATTTGCATGATTGTATAGCACTGAACCATGGCAGGTAACATGGTTTCAAACTGCATTACAGCTACAGCATCTATGCACACCAGGTCTCTAAGGCAACTTCAGATGTAAATAACTATGATGCTTGGGAGGGGTGGAAAGACTATGGCTGACAGTCATTTAAATAAATGTTAATGACCCAGAGAAGTTATTTTTAGTTGATCAAGTAAGTGATTGAATCTGTATAAATTTGAATTTGTCTGAAATGATATTTTAAAAGAAGAGGCATCCTTTGTTTTGAGACAGCGTATTTATATATCTAAGAGACTTTCTTGCCTCATCAAGCTGCTGCCTACCATCTGCGGTTTTTCTGAATGTTAATTTTCATCATTATTTTTACAACAAAGAAGCCTGATGAGGAGCGCTTATTTAAACAGCTCTTGAAGTAAATTATTCTGCCTCATTAATTGATTAAAGGTTGCAAACAAAACCAAAATCCAAAGGATTAAGGAGATAAGGCAGTTTGAAAACCTGAAACCTTTGACCTGTGTCATAAATATATTCACAATGGTTACAGGAAGTACAAGTCTGGGAAAAAAACTTGAAACAATTAGATGAGGCAAAACAAAGGAAACTATCCTAAAATTACCATAATTTTAAATTTTTATAGGGAGTGGGTGGCTAATTCCTTGTTTCCCGAACTCCAGATTACAGTATTGTGGCAAAAAATAGCTTCCTCGCTTGGATCACAGACAGTCTTCCATTATGCTTAGATGGCTGATTGTTTCCTTCTTCAAAATGTCAGTTTCTGGGATCTGATGACCTGCAACCTAGGTCCCCTTCCACACAGCTAAATAAAACCCCACATTATCTGCTTTGAACTGGAATATATGTCAGTGTGGAGTCATATCCCAGTTCAAAGCAGATATTGTGGGATTTTATGCCTTCATATTCTGGATTATATAACCGTGTGGAAGGGTCCCTAGTATAACCAACAGTGATGAGGGCCAAATAAGTATTTGGTATTGCTGTCATTGTTGGGTAGATGATCTTGAAGGTGGGGCAGTTGAAACTTTTGAAACAATCAAAAGGCATCAGGATGAAGCTGCTGTACCCATTACATTTCCATAGTTTACTAGCTGTACCCGGCCGCGCGTTGCTGTGGCTTAAAACCACTGATAGGCCCAAGTTTGCCCAGGCCTTTGGAAGGGAACTGGGGCTGTGAGGAATTGTGGGAGTTGAGTTGAAGTCCCAAAACCCTGGGGATGGGGCTGTGAGTGTGGGAGTTGAAGTCTAAAACCCTGAAAGGCCCAGTTTGCCCAGGCCTTTGGGAGGAACTGGGGCTGTGAGGAATGTGGAGTTGAAGTCCAGAACTTTGGCCTTTCAGGGGTTTTGGACTTCAACTCCACAACTCCCACAAGTCAAAACCCCAGAAAGGGCCTCACAGCCTCAGGCCCCTTTCAAAGGCCTGTGCAAACTTGGTCCTTTCAGGTGTTTTGGACTTCAACTCCCACAACTGGGCAAACTTGGGCCTGTTGGAGTTGAAGTCCAAAACCCTCTTCCTTACCGGGAGGCGGCAGGGGGGACGGGAGGAGGTGGGAGGGGCTGGGGAGGAGGAGAGGTGTCCCTCATCCTGCCACGCCCCCCGCTGCTCTTCCATACCGGGAGGCGGCAGGGGGGGGCGGGAGGAGGTGGGAGGGGCTGGGGAGGAGGGGAGGGGTTTTCCCGCCTCCTGCCAGGCCCCCCACCGCTCTTCCTGATCGAAGGAGGAGGCGGAGGAGGTGCTCTGGCTGCGTTGTGTGAACGTTCCAAACGTTAGCGCTGGCAGCGGAGAGGCCGGTGTGGGAGTTTGGTTGTCAGTTTTTGGGGGTTGGTTTTTCGGGGGTGTTTCTGCGAGGTACGTTAAACGGTCGTTTTTTTATTTATATTCCGCTCTTCTCACCTCGGCGTCGTCTGTACCTTGTGGTCTGGTTCAGTCGGTTGTTGAGTTTGGTGGTTCTGCGAGCCATAGTTTCTTTGTCTATATACGACATTAAACGGACTGAGCAATTTTATATATATAGATTACATGGAGCAATGGGACTTTCAAGCAACTCTGATGGGACCTCTTTCCTCCCATCTTATTTTCCTCCACCTTAGGGCCAGCGTCCCTGTGATCTTGCAGATGAAGATACTTTGGCTTTACTTGAGGAGCTGCAACGTAAGCAAAATGATGTGAGTGATGTTTTTTCTTACTCCTGCCAATTTATGATATGTTTCTGTATTTATGCTGAAAGCTCCTAGAACCAGGATTCCTTGGACTCAGGCCCCTTCCACACAGCTGAATAAAATCCCACATTATCTGCTTTGAACTGGAATATATGGCAGTGTGGATTCAGATAACCCAGCTCAAAGCAGATATTGTGGGATTTTCTGCCTTGATATTCTGGATTATATGGCTGTTTGGAAGGGCCCTCTGTGGCTCTACAGAGGCCTCACCTGTCGGAATACATGCAGGTTGTAGTTTGTGCTCGGAGCCAACTAAAGACAGGAACTCTCCAATGCTGGCTCTCCATGTGCAGAATTCCAGCTCTCCCTATTTTTGACATTATTTATTTGTACTTATTTTTATTTAGCACATGGGCTGACTTGTGATTATTATAGATACTTTCATGCAGGCTTCTCAATGGTTTAAGTCCAAAGATTACTTAGCAGGTCTTAAAATTGTTGTTAATTACTGTACTAAGAAATGATAACTTATTGAGAAAATGTTTTAAGAATTTTAGATTTTTTACGAAAGCTATATTTGGCTGCTTTTACTCTCTGAAATGTAGGGTAACACACACACAAATTTATTTGTGAGATTTCTGACATCAAATAGAAGTAAATACCTCTACATTTAGAGGTTTTTTGTGTGTCAGGAGAGTCTTGAGAAACTGCAAGTCGTTTCTTGTGTGAGATAATTGGCCATCTGCAAGGATGTTGCCCAGGGGACGCTAAGATATTTTACCATCCTATAGGAGGCTTCTCTCATGTCTCTACATGAAAAGCTGGAGCTGTCAGACTGGAACTCACCCAGATTCAAACCGCCAACCTTTCAGTCAGCAGTCCTACTGGCATAAGGGTTTAACCCACTGCGCCACTTTGTACTTTGCACAAAAAGGTCTTGTCACGTAATTCAAAGTGCTGGTATTGACCTATAAAGCTCTATACGGTTCTGGCCCAGCTTACTTGTCCAAACACATCTGCCTCTATGTCCCATCTTGCAGTCTTAAGATCATCGGGGGAGGCCCTGCTCTCGCTCCCGCCAGCATCGCAAATGCAGCTGGTGGGGACGAGAGACGGCCTTCTCGGCGGGGGCCCCTCGCCCATGGAAATCACTCCCAAATGAAATGAGATTGACTCCATCTCTCCTTGCCTTTAGAAAAAAGCTAAAGTAGTGGTTCTGGGACCAGGCCTTCAGGCAGCAGACGTAAATTGTACCTTTGGTTTTGACTGGATTGACACTTTGGACTTGACTGGACTGACAATGTGTTCCATTTGATGGCTTTAGTTATTGTTGTATGTAGTGATTTTAATGTAATGATTTTAATGTTTATTGATACTGATTATATTATGTATTTCTATATTGAATTGTGGTGTTGTGGCATGTAGTGCTTCGAATGTAAGCCATGCTGAGTCCCCCTGCTGGGGTGAGAAGCTACAGGGTACAAATACCATAAATAAATACTTCTTGGCTTTTCTTTGCAAACAAAGATTCAGGAAGGACTAATCCCACGTTTTCTACAAGCACGTTAGTTGGCTGTGTCCTTTGAGCCTGTGCAATATATTTTTCTGGTGGAGCACAGCATGCACAGAACTGGCCTCACCCTTTAAACCAAAGGTTCGTCTGCCGGGGCTTAGCAAGCTTAGGACAGTGGCAGCGAGGTCCTCAGGTCGTAGGTTTGGTTCGAGTTTCCTTCTCTTAGATGGTTGACCTTACAGGGTTAAACTAGCACGATCTGCCCGGGTTTGAAATCAAAGTTTTCCTTCTCCTCATTCATAAATAAATAAATAAGAAAGAAAGAAAGAAAGAAAGAAAGAAAGAAGTTTATAGCATAAGGTTTCTTATACTGGGGTTACTTCATAAGCTGCAACTGTGCATTAGACATATGTCTCAAAACTGTGTTGATCCCTCAAAAGTTTAATGTGAGAAAAAAATGGACCAAGAGACCACCTTTTGTCATTCTTCATCGGGAAATTTCCATGGTTTGGTGGTTCTTTTGGGAGCCTCATGTCAGAAGAGGTTCAGTGAATACAAGCCAAAGAAAGCACCTTTTCTCCTGATGAGCTCTAACTTAGACTCAAAGTCTCTAGGTTTGCTCCCCTGGTGACTAGCTTTGATGTGTTTTAATTGCCAGCTCCCTATTCCCTATTTGCCCAGGTATTTAATGATTAGTTGCCATTTACCACATTTACTCTCTGTGGCTTTATTTACAATTACTGCTTTAACCACTCTCTGCTTGCCATTCTCTTGTAATGGTGTTTTAATTGGTTCAATCTGAGGGCTGCTATTTCTTTCTAACTGATGACTATAAGCCACCTTGGAAATTTTTAATTAATTGCGGGGAAGGCATAAATGTCTTTAAATAGCTGGCTGAGCTCTTCCAGACCGGTGTGTACTTTGCACTAAAAATACCAGCAGTTGGTGCCAAGAGAAGCTAACGTCTGTGGGTTACCTCCATGTTGGGCAAAGCAAGCAGCAGCCCATATTTGCTCTTAATTGTTTTTGCTACTCCTGGAACATGCTGGTGAAACCGCAGGATGCAGATGTTTCTTGACTGACTTCTTTGTTTAGATACACACAATCCTGGTTGAGTTTCTCACATTACCTTTTTTTAAAAAGTGTTCCAGCAGCCATAAGAGCAGCAAGTAGAGAGAAATGGTGTTGACCCCGGGGGCATGAGGTCAGGGAGTGAGGCCACCTCTCCTGTCAACTTAATTTGAGCTTTGCCAGCCCAGGGCTGTGTTTCTGAAACCACAGGGTGGGCCTCCCTGAGGCAACTGTGGTTAGGGGAAAGCCCACACGCCTCTCTTTTCATCTGCTCCAGGCCCTGCTCCCCCCCCCCCTCTTACTCTCTCTTCGCTGGGTCCCCAGGGAAAGAGAGCAGCAAATACTTCCCTTCTGCTTGTCCGCTTTGTCCTCTTTCCAGCTGGGGATTGAACCAGACCAACCTCATGGCAAGCCTCAGGGCTTATGTATGTGTGGCTGTTTTCTCATTAAACTCTTAAATTTTCCCCCTTATGGGAACTAGTTGAAGTGAGCCAAGCTTAAGTTTCAACACTTAAATAGGCCACAAAAGAGGCATTTACTTCAACATTTTTAGAAATGTAATGTAGTGTAGTGTGAAGACCAGGATTTGACTCCATGCTCAGCCATGGAAACTCACTGAATAGGCAAGTCATTCTTATCAACCTTAGAAGAAGGCAAACTCCCTCTTGACAAGAAAGCTCCAGGATAGTTTTACTTTAGGGTTTCCATAAAACACAATCGAGCACAGCTTAGATCAGCGTTTCTCAACCTGGGGGTCGCGAGAGTGGTGTCAGAGGGGTCACCAAAGACCATCTGAAAATACAGTATTTTCTGTTGGTCATAGGGGTTCTGTGTGGGAGGTTTGACCCAATTCTATCATTGGCGGGGTTCAGAATGCTCTTTGGTTGTAGGTGAACTATAAATCCCAGCAACTACAACTCTCAAATGTCAAGGTCTATTTTCCCCAAACTCTACCAGTGTTCGCATTTGGGCATATTGAGTATTCATGCCAAATTTGGTCCAGATCCATCATGGTTTGAGCCCACAGTGCTCTCTGGATATAGGTGAACTACAACTCCAAAACTCAAGGTCAATGCCCACCAAATCCTTCCAGTATCTTCTGTTGGTCGTGGGAATTCTGTGTGCCAAACCTGGTTCAATTCCATTGTTGGTAGAGTTCAGAATGCTCTTTGATTGCTATAAATCCCAGCAACTACAACTCTCACATGACAAAATCAATCCCCCTCCAACGCCGCCAGTATTCAAATTTGGGCGTATTGGGTATTTGTGCCAAATTTGGTCCAGTGAATGAAAATACTTCCCGCATATTAGATATTTACATTATGATTCATAATAGTAGCAAAATTGAAGTCATGAAGTAGCAATGAAAATAACGTTATGGTTGTGGGGGTCACCACAATATGAGGAACTGTATTAACGGGCCACAGCATTAGGAAAGTTGAGAAACCCTGGCTTAGATAGAGGGGGCCTTTGGAGTATTGAATTGTTTTGTTTTTTCTTTCCCCCTCCCAATATTTAAAACTCAGAACTGTTCCCCCAAAAAACATTTGGGTGTGAGGTACTAGACTGATTCAATACCTCACATGATGCATAATCAATTTACAGAGTTCAGTGCCACCAGATGGGAGGACATCTATTAAATTTTGTGAGGACATTAAAACCAATTTGTGAATGGTTGAGGTCTATGTTTGTAGCTAGCTGACCACTGTGGAAAAGGTTAGGTTGCTTACCTGTAACCGTGTTTCTTCGAGTGTAGGTCTGTGAAATTCACACAAATGGGTTTACTCCCGCGCATGCGCCAGAATCTCGGACATACTAGCTAAAATTAAAGATTTACATAAGCCCCTCCCACTCCCCCATCCCCAGAGTGAGCTGCCTCTTTAGTTCCTTGCCGCCAGACAGCAGCAGAACATAGGCATGACAAAGAGGGGAGGACGGGTGGGTTCCATGTGAATTTCACAGACCTACACTCGAAGAAACACGGTTACAGGTAAGCAACCTAACCTTCTTCTTCATGTGGTCTGTGAAATGCACACAAATGGGTGACTTAACAAGCTTATGTACCTTGGAGGTGGGTCATGCCACACAGGAAAACAGGACAGCTCTGCCAAAGGATGCATCCTTCTTCGCGAGAACGTCAAGCTTGTAATGGGCTGGAAACGTCGAGGGATTCACCCAGGTAGCAGCCTTGCAAATTTGGTCAACAGGAACACCCCGCAAAAATGCTTGGGATGTTGAAACTGCCCTTGTGGAATGGGCTTTAACGCCAACAGGTAATTCCTTATGGGCTAACTGATAGGCCAATCGGATTGCCAGGACTATCCAGGAGGCCAAACGTTGAGAAGTAAGGGGAAGTCCTAGGGAGTCTTACCTGTATTTAAGAAATAACTTAGGGGATTTTCTATAAGAGGCCGTCCTATGCAGATAAAAGGACAAGGCCCTTTTTACATCGAGAGAGTGAAGGGCAATCTCCAGGGGAGATGAGGGGTTAGGAAAAAAGGCTGGAAGGACAATGTCCTGGGTCATATGAAAATGGGAAACAACTTTGGGAAGAAAAGTGACATCCGTCCGGAGGACCACTTTGTCTTCATGAAATCGAATGAACGGAAGGTCTGAACGGAGTGCTGTTATTTCACTAGCCCTTCTGGCCGAGGTAATGGCCACGAGGAAGGCCGTTTTCCAGGACAGATGGGAGATATGGCATGTTGACATAGGTTCAAAGGGAGGTTTAGAAAGTTGGGAGAGGACCAGTTCTAAACTCCAAGATGGAGGAGGAGGAGAAACAGGGGGAAAAGACTTTTTGTATCCCTGTAAAAACATACCCACTAGGGGATCTTGAAAAAGGGACGGGACGCCAAATTTTTTTCTGTACCAGAAGAGGGATGCTAAATAGCATAAGTATGACACCCCGATTGTAAGGACGTATCGGGGTGTCAGAGGGGTCGGCTTATATAGCCGAACCCGAAAGTAAGACATTACCTCGGGCGGCATGGCGTGGCTTCTTGGCTGGGCGACGAGAGGCTCCCAGAGGGGCTCAAAAGGGGCCCGGAATCCTCCTCTTCCTCCCAGCAGCGCCTTCTCCCTCTCGCCGGTTCCGCCCCCTCCCTTCAGTGAAGGGAGGAGGGCGGAGCCGCCGCCGGCGAGAGGGAAGAAAGCGCCGCGGAAGTCCCGCCCGCACGGCGACTCAGGCGTCTTTCCCGCCGCCCCCCCGCTCGTCCGCGCTCCAAACGGGAGCCGGGCAGCGGCGCCTGAGCCGCCTTGCGGGCAGGACTTCCGCCCGGCGCCTTCTCCCTCTCGCCGGCGGCGGCTCCGCCCCTCTTCCCTTCAGTGAAGGGAGGGGGGCGGAACCGGCGAGAGGGAGAAGGCGCTGCTGGGAGGAAGAGGAGGAGGATGGACGGCGCCGCTGGAAAGAAGAGAGGAGGATAGCAATTGATGGAGGAAAGGGAGAACCCTTTAGTGGAAAGGTGAATAAGGAAGTCTAAGACCACCGACGTAGGGGCCGACTGAGGCAAATGACCTAGTGGCTGCACAAATTTACGAAACTTGTCCCATTTGTAGGTGTAAGCCTTTCTGGTGGAAACCTTTTGGGCTGCCTGGATTATGAGGCGGACAGGGTCGGAGAGGTGGGACAGGGCCTGATCCTCCACGCTGTAAGGTGGAGAGATGGAAGGTCTGGGTGTAGGATGAGACCCTGTTGAAGAGAGAGGAGGTCGGGATCCAAGGGAAGATGAAGGAAGTCTCCCTGGGAGGCCTGGAGAAGGGGCGTGAACCATGGCTGACGGGGCCACCATGGGGCTAGCAGGATGCAATCCGAGTTGTCGGAGATCAGCTTTGCGACCCCTCTGGGTAGGAGTGGAAGGGGAGGAAAGGCGTAAAGAAGACCTGGGGACCATTGGTAAAGGAATGCGTCTCCTAGACAATCTGGGGATGCGAGAGGGTGGAGTCTCGCACAATATACGAGGCAGTGAGTGTTGAGGTGTGAGGCAAATAGGTCTATTTGAGGAGTGCCCCAGCGCCTGATCAGTAAGAGAAAGTGGCGGGGGTTGAGCTGCCACTCGTGAGTGGTGGACGGGGTCCTGCTCAGTGAGTCGGCCAGAGTGTTCTGTAGGCCTGGAAGGTGGACAGCTAGGAGAAATGTGTCGTGGTGAATGCACCATTCCCATATCCATATGGAGAGGAGAGTGGGGGAGTGGGTGCCCCCCTGTTTGTTGATGTAATATTTTACTGAGGTGTTGTCCGTGAGGACCTGGATGGTATGGTTCGAGACTAGAGTCACGAATGACCGGAGGGCTTTTTCTACCGCCATGAGCTCCAGCGCATTGATGTGGAGCCTCTTCTCGGAGGGAGACCAGCGACCGCTGATGGTCAGGTCTAGAAGGTGAGCACCCCATCCCATGGATGGCGCGTCTGTCGTCAGTGACAGGGACAGCTGAGGAGGGGAGAAGGGGAGGCCCTTTCATTGTCCACCATGAAAGGGACTGAAGGACCTGGGTGGGGGGGGGTGGAGGATCAAATTTTGACTGTCCAGTCCGGCTGGAATACAGAGAGGAACCAGGCTTGGAGAGGACGGAGGCGGAGGCGGGCGAACGCGGTAACGTTCATGGTGGAAGCCATATGGCCAAGGATAGATTGGATGGTCCAGGCAGAACAACAGTGGTGAGTTTGGACCGCCTGGATAGACTGGCATAAATTGAGGAAGCGGTCCTCTGGGAGGTAGGCCCTCTGGGATACGGAGTCTATGACTGCCCCTATGAACTGTACGGTCTGGGAAGGTGAGAGATGAGATTTTTCCCGATTGACAATGTCCCAAGCTCTGTAAAAGAGATAAAGTATAGTTGACATCGGATGACAATTGGTCACATGACCCAGAGCAGAAAAGCCAGTCGTCCAGGTAAGGGAACACAGTGATCCCCTGTTGGCGAAGATGGGAGGCAACGACCGCCATACATTTGGTAAAGGTCCTTGGGGCCGTGGAGAGGCCGAAGGGAAGGACATTAAAGGAATATGGGAGTACCGTCGACCATAAAGGTGAGGCCCTTCCTGTGGGACTGTCGAATAGAAATATGGAAGTAGGCTTCTTTAAGGTCAACAGTAGCCATCCAAGCTCCCTTCGGGATGAAAGGGAGGATGGAGGGGAGAGTGACCATCCTAAATTTGCGTGGTTTGATGAACTGGTTAACTTCCCGGAGGTCCAAGATGGGCCGGAGACCACCATCCCTTTTATCCACAAGGAAATATCTAGAATAAAAACAAAATTGAATTTGGTGGGATGGGGTAGGGGAAATAGCTCCTTTAAGAAGGAGGGAGTCAATTTCTTTTAGCAAAGTAGGGGAAGTCTGGGTAGAAATAGGTTTCCCCGGGGGTGGAAGGGAATCAAATTCTATGGCATAACCACGATAGACAATGTCCAATACCCACTTGTCTGTGGTGATGGACTGCCAGATTGAGAGAAAAGGTTGGAGCCTGTCAAGGAACAACCTAGAAGCGGCACCTTCTATTGTCTGAGGCTCTACCGCTTCGATACTGACCCCTGAATGGAACACCTGGACGCTTGTATCCCTGCGAGGGGAACTGTGGTCGTTGTCCTCCTCTATACGGAGCGGAGTTGTAGTATCCGCGAAAGGACTGCTGGTAGTAGTAAGGGCGCCAACGCTGCCTGTAGGGTTGGTAAGATTGATTGGACTGTTGGCCATATTTATTTAGGGTCTGCTTCATTTTATGAGAGTGTTCCAATTGTGAGTCTGTTTCAGGATTAAATAGGCCGGCCTCATCCATAGGTAAATTCTCTATCAAGGAACGCTGGTTGGACGACAATGCTGCGGATCTCAACCAAGCATGTCTCCGAAGGGCAACAGAGCCTGCAATAAGTTTGCCTGAGGTATCAGCGCCATGTTTGGCCAAGTCCTTTTGTAGGGTGGCCAGGGTGAGGGCCTCTTGGTGGAAAGCTTTAGCCATAGGTTGATCAGATGCGGGAAGTAGGTCCAGATAAGGGCCTATCTTGTTCCACAGATAAGATTGATAGACGCTCATATAAACACCATAATGAGCCATTCTGCCTGAGAGGCATGCTGAGGCATAGAATTTTTTGGCCATAGCATCAAGTTTTCTACCTTCTTTATCAGAAGGAGCAGCTTGATTATTTTGAATTGGCTTAGGCTGAGCATCGGTCACAATCGAATTAACTTTAGGAAGTCTGGCCAACCAGGGGGTGGTGGACAGGTCAATTCGATAAAGGTTTTCTGCCCGTTTAGATGTGCTTGGGACAGTAGCAGGGGCAACTCCAGAAATTTTTAGGAGTTTGACCAGATAAGGTATAGTAGGCAAAATGGTTGACTGCTGTGTTTGTTGTTCAGCAGAAGTAAAATAAGGGTCTTGAACCACATCATCAGATTGTGGGGGCTGTATGCCAAGGGATCTGGCCAGCCTGATTAACAGTGCAGAAAACTTTTTATATTCTTCTGCCTGCTGAGGGTCCACCTCAGGCTCAGGCAAGGGAGGTATAGGAGTAACATCCGAAGAGGACTCCAAGTCTGCATCATCATCTGGGAGGTGAGGGGGGGGATTGGGCAGGAGGGGGAACAGTTGAGGTAGGGGCTGGAGCGGGAGGGGCTGGGGGGGCTGGAGGTGGAGGAGCTGCCACGGATGCCGAGGGGTAGGAGGAGGGGGGCCACGGATACCGATAGGGATCCGGGGAGTGGAAGGGCTCAGGAGGATAATAGGGATGGTAGTAAGGGAAGGGGGGGGTAAGGAGGAGGGTAGCCATGAGGGTACCCATAAGGTTGTTCCCAAGAGTGGTCTCGGTTACCGGGCGCCTCTTTAAGAGGGCTCCGAGACCGGGAACGAGTCAAATTTGGGGAGGGCCGTGCGGCGCTGCGGAGAAGGGCGCGCGTCTGAGCGCTGAGGCAGGAAAAGCGGCGCGCTCGGTCTCCGCGAGGGAGACGGAGGCCGCGAGGTGGAGGTCTCCTCATGGAGAGGTTCTCTGGTCTCCGGGGAAGGGGAGGGTGGGGGGGAGCCTGAGCGAGCGGCGGAGACGGAGGAGAAGTGGAGGGGGGGTGCGCCTCGGTGACAGAGGAGAGGAGTTGAATAGGAAGGAGCTGGGGGGATCTTCCACTCCTGAAAACTCATCATCGCCCTCAAAAAGTTGCAGCGTCTCTGCTGCTAACAGGGGCATGCAAGGACTGGGAGGCGCAGGGCCGGCCAGGAGCCTTGGTTGCTTTTGTGCCACAGCCTCTTTTGGTTTGTCCTTGGACCTAAGGGCATGTTTGGAGGCTTTTTGCTTTTTCTTTCGCAGTGGCTCAATGGCAGAGTCAGAGGCCAACTCACGAATGGCACAATCCGTCGAGGCACTTAGAGGAGTGGGATTTTGAGGAATAGAAGGCAGGGATGGCTGGCTCATGGAATGAGAGAGCACAGGCTCTGTGGAAGTTATAGACTGCTCGAAGAGAGCAGCTTTAAGCCTGGAGTCTCTGCTCTTTAGAGCTCTGGTGGAATAAGACCTGCAAATTTTGCAAGTCTGGGGAATATGGGATTCTCCCAGGCAGAGGAGACATTTTGCATGTTTATCCTCTTGGGGCAAAGTTGCTCCACAATCTGAGCACTTTTTAAAAGAAAGGGAAGACATCTTATCTGATAGTAGAGGCAATCCGTGGTCTTTAGCAAGGAGCTAGTAGTCGGAGATCCTTTAGCTGGCTAGGCGGAAAAGGAACTAAAGAGGCAGCTCACTCTGGGGATGAGGGGGGGAGTGGGAGGGGCTTATGTAAATCTTTAATTTTAGCTAGTATGCCCGAGATTCTGGCGCATGCGCAGGAGTAAACCCATTTGTGTGCATTTCACAGACCACACGAAGAAGAAGGAGATGTTGCTCCATCCAAGCCATGTACTTGTCTTCTGCTACCTTTACAGAGACCCTCTGCTTGCCTGCATGGTGTGGCACTGCATAAAAATTCTGCTTCTTTTGGGCTGTGCCAAAACAATCTTAAGTGCCAACAATGGGCATGTCTGCACCTTTCTTTCCAAACAACTTACCACCCCCTTATACTTGACACCAACCCAATCTGCTTCAGCATGATTCAGTTTCCACCATTGCTGTTGTTCTCAGCTTTAGACAATGCTATGAGAAAAGCAGTAGGCATTGTACAGCATTCTTGCCTGTTATTTTTACTCAGAAGGATGGAGGGATCAAACATCCTGATTACCTTGGCAATATGAGTTCCTCTCTTTGGAGGCTTTATTACCGTTGCCTTGCTGTGGGGAGTAAGAGTTTTGCCATCTTTTCTATCTCCCCCCTTCTATAAACACCAGCTGCGCAGCAAGAAAGAAGCCCACCTGAGGCAAGCTGTAATCGACACCAGCTTGGAACAGCCCCCATCTTACACAAGCAAGCACCGGAGGTGAGTGGGGAATGTGTGGTTATTAGATTCCCTGCTGTTTGCCAGATATCGAGTCCTCTAATCCTCACTGCTGTTTTCAGACACTGGCAGTGATTTCCCAAGAGAAGCCAAAGGCCCTGTCGTATAATCTAGAATACCGTGCTTGGTTCAGCGCATGCACTAGGTTCATTGTTAGGAAACCAGATCTCCCCCTCCCTCAGTCCTTCTCTGTCAAGTGCAAGTTGTGAAACAAGTTTGAGAGACGTCTTTATTTGGTGTACAGCAAGTTTGACAAGCCACTTTGCTACAGAAATGTTTACTGTTACAGCTTACAGATGTCAGGTTGGACGACCCAGCTGTTTGTGGTTAGACATCAAGCCCGTGCAAATTACAAGTATTTTTGTCCCACAGAAGGTGTTAGGATCAGATTCCTTCCTCTCAGTAGTAGCATAAAATTTTGTTGGTTAGGTGCATCAACACTTTTGATGACAGTATTCCCAGCCCTGTCTACTTGGTTGTTGCACTTTCCTTGCGCTCCCTTCAGGATGTATTGTACTCCTTGTGCCTGAACCTCAGCTATGTTCTTTTTCTCAGCCATATTGCAGTGATTTTTTTTACAATTGTGATTATTTTTATATTTTATCTGCTGTTTTTAATTGGTTGTGTTCTACTTGTAATTTTTGGGCTTGTCCCTTGTAAGCCAGCCCGAGTCCCCTTGGGGAGATGGTTGGCGGAGTATAAAAATAAAGGTATTATTATTATCATTAGTGTGGCATATTGTTGAGGCAACTTAAAGTTTTTCAGCAAATTATGGACCAGCTCATACATGTTCACGTTAAGATACTGTGCCAGCTTCACTGTACACACATTTAAATATATGAACTGCCAAACAGGTGTTTACATCCTCTCCCTCTCACCATGATTTGAGTTGTAAATGTGAAGCTCTTGTGTCATTGCTAGTATGATCTGTATACAAATGAACATGCATGAAGAAGTCCTTAGGCTGAGATTGTCCGGTAACATCTTCAACTATCTGAAAACTATATTGCAAGAGAATGCACAAATTGTTTGAAGAACACTTGGAGAAACACCACAATTTTGTTGCCATTCATACAAAATAATAAACATGCCATGCATGAGCTAACTCATGTGGTTATGCCAGGCCTAAGCCATCTTAGCAGAAGCTGCCATCTGAGATCCATGTAACTTACAAGTTCTGCCTGTCTCAGCAGATGTTGGATTGAGCCTGGTGAGAAAGAAGGAAATGGGAGATTTTCATTATTTTGAAATCCTGCCCGCTAGCCTGGTTTGGGTAATCAATAATTGTGATAGGTCGCCTTTTTGGGATTCACTTTCCGACACTGCTACCTGTTCTGTAATGTGTCTCACCTAGGAGCTCTGTATGCCGCATGAGCAGCAAGGAGAAGATCTCTGTCCAGGACCAATCAAAGGAACGCAAGACCTTGGGGACCATCGCTGTCGGCGAGGAGGAGACCAGTTCAGCCTCAGAAGGAGAGGAAACTCCTGATACCAATGGTGGGCAGAAATAGACAGTGGACCATGGCCCTCATTGGTCCTAAACTGGAAAGGATGCAGCAAGTATTAACTTCTTCCTGTCTCCTACAGAGGTGAAGACCACTCCCGTGACAGATAGCAGTGCAGTGAATGGAGTCTCTGTGACCTCCATTACTCCTCTGTCTCCCAGTCCCACAGGGCAGAAGGTAAGAGTTTGCTCATCAATTCTAGCACTCCTTTGGTGGACTGTAGGTGAGCCAGTGATTCCACAAATCCCTACCTCCTCATTATATAAGTTCCCTTCCAAGGATAATGCTGGATGTACAATTACAGCTATGCCCCCCCCCCCCCAGTTGAAACTCAGCCTTTGTATATTCCCTGAAATTAGCCTTTGTCACAGTTTGAGAGCAGAGATTGAAGGCATTTTATTCTCCATAACAAATGATCCCAGACACTTTTTTCATTCTCATTTCCTGCGGCTACAGGTTCTGGTATTGCATATCCATGTTTTCCCTGCCATTTACATGAAGTTAGGATGAAGTCTACATACACTGAAGAATGGATTGCACTGTTTTGGATTATGAGTGGAGGAATAGTGTTTTTGACAGTTTTCTAAAAATTCTGTATGAGTAGAAAACTAGCAGTTAGGAGCTGACCAAGCTGAAACCTTTCTCCATGAGACACTAGTTCTTCTGTTTGGCTGGATATTTTGAAAATATAATTAGCGACTTCTAAGTAGTATCCCCAAAGCTGGACTGAAGTACAATCCATTCAACGATTTGAACAGTCTCCTACCTAATTCCTGCTTTTCACTGTTGCATATTCACATCAGGCCTAAATATCTGGTCTTAGCTCATCCATTGCCATTCATCCCAACTCTAGCCATATGGCAGCCTGTTCTCTTGGGAGGAAGAGGGAGTGGAGGACTTGAAATTCAGGCAACTGTATATTCTGGACGCAAGAGCTCCTGGTTTCTTTAGAAGCAGGATTTCAATATAAAGGGGAAAGAAAAGCAATGAAAGTTTGTTACTAGATGATGTCTAGGGGGGAGCAGCTTCAGTTGTGAGGTATTGTCCTTTTTTTCCCCTCCTCTCCTCCATCAGCTTTTCACAGAACCTTCCTCTTTGCCATGCAGCATGTGTTGGTTCTTCTTTTATAACTTGTCTACTCTTAACACACCCAGTACCTTCACCCTGCATGCTTGATCAACCAGTTGTTGCTTCCAGGTGCCCTGGGTGGGGCCAGGTTGACCTTTCTCCTCTTTGGATTGCTGGCATATGTGATTGTAGAGATGGCACACAGTACATCTCAGAACCGGTTGAGGTGATCTCACCAGCTGGGTCTTAATCACACATATATTCTCTAACTCCATTCCAATGCATGTCTGGCCACCCTTTCCGCTGCATGTCATTTCTCTTGTGTGAAATACCTTGGACTTGTTTTGTTTCTATCTTTTCTTCCTCCTTTTTTCACATTTCCACCTGTGCCTTTCATTAATTGCTGACCATGCCTCTTCCTTCGCTTCCTCGCTTTTTCTTTCCACTCACCCATCCCACTGCAGCCACCAATTGCCTTCATCACCCCTGTGCTGCCCATCCCCAGCCCCCTGGGGCCTTCCATGTGGAGACAAAGCTTGCGCAAAACTGGGATCATTCTGGTGCCCCAGGGGGGACAAAAAGCTGCTGTGAGTTTCCCATTCAGATATGAAAGAGGGAGAAAGAACATGTGGTTATGTGTTTGCATGCATGTACTTCCTCCCATCAGTAGTCTGGTGAGACCAAGGGCCTAAACCCTTCTTGTTGGAATCAAATTTTGAGACTAGGTGATTTCCTTTGATAAAACTAAATTCCAGGATAGGATATACTTTTTAAAAAATAACTAAAATTCCACAAATGTGTGTGGGATTTTGAGCACAACAGAATTCTTCCTCAAACTGGATGGTTTCAAACAATAGGTGGGATGTGGATGAGAGAAGAAGCATGGAAGTTTTAATCTGTCTAGGCATTTTTGCTATGAACTCTACAATTGAACTCAGTCCCAAAATGGAGATTACAGTCTTTTGTAAGTGTAGGAGGTAGCAGGTCACATGTAATAATACACTATGGCAGCATTTCTCAACCTGAGGATGGGGACCCCTGGGGGGTCCTGAGGGGGTGTCAGAGGGGTCGCCAAAGGCCATCAGAAAACACAGTATTCTCTGTTAATCATGGGGGTTCTGTGTGGAAAGTTTGGCCCAATTCTATCATTGGTGGAGCTCAGAATGCTCTTTGATTGTAGGTGAACTATAAATCCCAGCAACTACAGTTCTCAAATGTCAAGGTCTATTTTCTCCAAACTCTACTAGTGTTCACATTTGGGCATATTGATTAATTGTGCCAAGTTTGGTCCAACACCATCATTGTTTGAGGCCACAGTGCTCTCTGGATGTAGGTGAACTAGAACTCCAAAACTCAAGATCAGTGCCCGCCAAACCCTTCCAGTATTTTCTGTTGGTCATGGAAGTTCTGTGTGCCAAGTTTGGTTCAATTCAATTGTTGGTAGAGTTCAGAATAGTCTTTGATTTCAGGTTAACTATAAATCCCAGCAACTACAACTCCCGAATGACAAAATAAATCTCTCCCCCACCCCAAACCACACCAGTATTCAAATTTGGGCATATCGGGTATTTGTACCAAATTTGGTCCAGTGAATGAAAATACATCCTGCATATCAGATATTTGCATTACGATTCCTAACAGTAGCAAGATTACATTTATGAAGTAGCATCGAAAATAATTCTATGGTTGGGGGTCGCCACAACATGAGGAACTGTATTAAGGGGTCATGACATTAAAAAGGTTGAGAAACACTGCACTATGAGATGGTGAGTAAATGGTCCACATCTCTGAAAATACAAAGCTGGCTGAAATTGAATAATTTGTCTATTGTCTTAGGTGAAATGCACAAAGGTCTTAAATAAATAAAGTTGACAGTTATATTTTAGGTTGGAGTATCCTCGAAATGGCAAAAATAGCAGCAATCCAACAGTTTTGATCCACAGAGCAATTTAAATCTGAGCTTAATTACAGATTTCTGCAATTGACTGGCTGTTCTGGCTACTTTTGATTTTAAAAAATTGAGGTTCTAGAACAGCCATGGGCAAACTTGGGTCCTCCAGGTGCTTTGGACTTCAATTCCCACAATTCCTAACAGCTGATGATGATGATAATAATAATAAACTATTAGAAGATCGGTATATAAAAGTTTTAAATAAATAAATAGAGAGTAAAACAACATAACCATAAGATTAACAAAACAGTATAAGCATAAAAATTGTCGTCATAACATACATATATTAAAAGTAATCCTGCCTATTCAAGGCAATTTAAAAGGCTGGGCCGAGATTAATGCAAGCTCAAAAATTCTGGGGGGCCGGGAATTTATTGCAGTGCTATGGCAGGCAACAATAATATTAGGAACAGATATTTGATCAATAGGTCTATGGTTGATCATTTCCAGAGCCTATTAGAGGAGATGACCTGGGTAATTGGTGGGAAGAATAAGGCCATATTCGGCAATGTGTAGGGCTAAGTTAGAACTGGTCATTTTCAAAGGCTTGTTGGAATCACCAGGTCTTCAAGCTCTTATGAAAGGAGGGGAGGGATGGGGCCTGTCTTATTTCCCTTGGAAGGGCGTTCCAGAGGCAGAGGGCCACCACCGAGAAAGCCCTCTCTCTCGTCCCCACCAACCGTACTTGTGGGAATTGAAGCCCTAAACACCTGAAGGGCTGAAGTTTTCCCATGCCTGTTCTAGAACTATTTTAAACCATCCAGTTGACTACTGGTTGAAATAGGATCTGTAGCAGATGGAAAGTGACACCAGTTCTGTAGGGTCCCCAGTATTCTGTAGTCTGTTTTCCATTAGTACAGCCATGAGGTATTGTATAGTTTGGTTTTGTTGTTTCTTGGTGCATGTGGGAGTGGTGGTATTTTAGCAGAACGAGAGATTTACCTGGCTGCCTGTGGCTTAAAACAGACGAGGAGTTTTTGTGTCTCTAAATCTTTTGGACATCAGTTCCCACATCCCAAATCATTGACTGTGCTGGGTGAGGCTGATGAAAATTATAGCCCAAAACATCAGGAGGTACAGCGGTTTCCCTCACCTGACCTTAAGGCTACCAGAATAATGAACAGAGGCTACTGAGTTTTTTGGGGGGAGATTCCGAGTTATTGAATTCTTTGATGGGACTATTATGACTATTTCTTACACACACACACACACACTTTTTATTTTTTCTTAACCATGTGATTCCAGGAGGCCTACACAGTTAAAACAAGCACAGATAAAAGTTCCACATATATTAAGACATACAGCAGTTCAAACATAATGAAAGTATAAATAGAATTAAAGGCAAGTAAAAGTGGCTGCCCCTAGGCCTCCAAGGGAAGTGAGCCTGGCCCCCTTTGTGCTGTCCTTCTGTTCACAGCAAAACCTTTTTTTATTGCAACAGGCTTTTGAAAACTGAAGCTTGTTAAAGAAAAAGCTTTTAAGAAAGACCATGCCATGCAGTTTTATTGCTATTTGTTGTTGTCTACCCTCAAGTCATATCTGACATATGGCAGCACTATCATGGAGTTTTATTTATTTATTTATTTAAAATTTGCGTGCCCCGACCTTCTCACCTCCAAGGAGGGACTCAGACCGGCTTACAGCAAAATTCAATGCCATACAAATTTAAAACATCTTCAAACAGCATATTAAAATACTTAAAAACAGAGATACATAAAAACCACATTGCCATTAAAACCACATTCAACTCGGTCTATAAAAGTGGTCACCCATTTCAGATTAAAATCAATCTCAGCTTATTCTGGGAAGCTTTTTCTTGGCATGGTTTGCTCTGAGGGAATTTGCCTTCACTTTCCTGTAAGGCTAAAAAACTGTGACTTGCCCAAGGTAGTCCAGTAGATTTGAAGAACTAGCAGCGATTTGAATTCTGATCTCCACAGTCGTAGTCTAAAACTCAAACAATACACCACACTGTCTCTCTAGTTTTAATTGTGCTGTTTTAAAAACTTCTTCCTAACATTTTAAATCCAAAATTTAAGCTGCTTTAGTGTTGTTAAAAAGCTTAATTCCATTTTAATGTTGCTTTTTGGTATATGTTTTAACTGTGTATGTTTTAACAATAGTTTTAAGTCATGAGCCACTTTGCATTCAAGTTTTGGGGAAACAGGATACAATAATGACAACAATAATAGACTAGTATTAGAGAAGGAAGTATTTGGAATCTATACAGTGAATGGTTGTGTTTGTGGAACGTTGTGCATTTGTAACCACCTCATGCCTGAGTGGAACAGAAACACATGGAGGCCAAAGCATTGTTTCTTGTGAAGGATGCACTATGGGCTGGTTTACTGAGGGGTGGGGGTTCTAGTTGAATGTCTTTGCCTGAGAAAGCTGACGCAAACCTCTTGAAGCTGTGTAGCTTCCTGTGATGCGAAGCTTCCAGTTTTGAAGAGGCAGCTTTGCTGGCCCTGCTTACCTGATATGACCTCTTCTGGGATGCTCCATGTGAATCTCAACAACTCTGCTTGTCAAAAGCATAACTGCTTCACCCTGGAATGTTGAATTGGCAAGGAATCAGGGGGAGGGAGGGTGCATCCTTGTCGTGGAGAAGCACCCGACCAGAGAACGGGATGGCTGAACTCAAACACCATTGTGGCCCTGCTGATTACAAATCGGCCCTCTTTCTCCAGGGATGTGGTTTTGCCCTGGGTTCAAAACAGGTACAACTTTGCGAACCCCAAGTGTCTTGTAAGTACACGATTGTGCAGGAAAGAGAGGTTCTCTAGCACTTGCCCTAATTGTAATAGATTCTCCTAAGAAGAATATAGAAAGCTGCCTTTAGTATCACTCCTTTTCATTCAAGATAGAGTTTGTCCCTGGAATATACTATTATGCCAATGCTTGAGCCTGAAACATGTGAAGCAGTAGTCAACCATCTCAGAGAACGAGAGGCATAATCTGTGACAATCTCCAAACTCTTTGAGGTGTAGCTTTTGGCGAGTCTGAATTCAAACTCCACATGTGACAGCAGCTTTCATCTTAGGAAATATGCCATTGTCGATGAAAGTAGATATTGGGAGACAGAAAACTCTGAGAGGTCGGGTTCTTTTTTAAGTGCAGTGTACTTAAGCGCTTGTCCCCACAACCCTGCCCATAGATGTTATTTCTTTCTCAGGCAAAATCTGGATTTTTCTTTTCATGTCAGGAGTGACTTGGGAAACTGCAAGTCGCTTCTGGTGTGAGAGAATTGGCCTTCTGCATGGACATTGCTCAGGGGACACCTGGATGTTTGATGTTTTACCACCCTATGGGAGGCTTCTCGCATGTCCCCGCATGGGAAGCTAGAGCTCGACAGATGAAAGCTCACCTGCTTCCAGGATTCGAACCACTAACCTTTAGGTCGACCAGTTCAGCTGGCACAAGGGTTTAACCCATTGCGCCACCAGATGCCCCATATATCCTCCTGCCCCCTCCCTTTTTATTGCTTAAGCAGGATATTTAGCTCTCAGAAATTTTGTATCTCTAGTCTTACTCTTAAAAAATCTGGGTTCTGGCACTGCTTTCTGGCTTGTTTTCTGTCTACGGAGGCATCAGTTCCTGGGTGCAGGTCTGAATTCCCCTGCGTAGCCCTATCCAGTTACCTCCCCGCCACCCACGTCTCTTCCAACTCCATGCCTCCAAGTTAAAATTCCCTTCATCCATCCTGACTCCCCTTCCTTCCTCTTCTCCCCATTCCCTCTGTTGGTCTCTCTTTCCTCCCCCTCCTTCCCCCTCTACAGTTCTCTGGAGGCTCCAGCCGCACCATGGAACCAGAGGATGCTGCAGCCCCTGCCATCTGGAGGCAGAGCCTACGTAAGACAAGCAGTTTTGGGGTGTTGCAAGATGCCAAGCTGGAGGATGGGGCTGCCAAGGAAGGCAGCGGCATCAAGCGCTCAGCATCAAGTCCCCGGCTTGATACAGAGGAAAAGGTAAACCCTGGTGGATGCAGTAGTGGTTGAGACAAGGCATAGCATGTTGAGCATTAAACTACTTGGAGCATCTGGAGCTAGTGTACTAGTGTTGCATTGGAACAAAAGATGGATCCCACAAGGAGCAGTGTGGTGAGGCTACATTTCGTATTTGACAGTGCCATTTGTGTCTTTTAAAATATTCACCTCTGTCCACCCATTGGCCTTCTCAGTTCCTCCTATTGCAGTGGTAAAACAGTATGAGCCCAGTAAGATCAAAAGAAAAAGGTGAAACAGCACAACAGAATATCAGCTAATGATATTGAAACCATTTCAGATTAGATCTCATCTTGAGAAGGCAGGAGGAACTGGACTTGGTGCCTAAAGTCACAAAGAAGAACTGGGGGAGAGGATATTTCTGACCTCTTCCTTATCAGGTCATCAGCACCAACTTTTTGCATATGCTGGTTCATACAGTCCTTCAGGTAGCCTTTGCGGCAAACAAAGATTGCAGTCACAGTCATTTTACAATCACCCTTAAGTGGGGAATTCATCATTAGGCCCTTCCTTGTCCAGTTTCTCTTTCTTTCCTGTGCGGACTTTCTTCTACTACTGTTTTGTATAATATTCCTTAAAGCAGATGGAAACACCTGAGAATCAATCAGACAGTGAGAGTTCATGGTGCAAAGGGCTCTGAATAGCATTCTGCCAATCCTTATAGCAGGGGTGGGCAATTAGTTTTTCCAAGGGGCCACACGAGAGCCAAAAAATATTATGGAGGGCCGCACCTAAAGGCTGAACTACATTCTAATCTGCATTATTTATTTATTTATTTACTATATATTACGCATCATTAATATTAACATATCAATATATCAAGAAATATTCATATATTATTAGTATTAATATCATAATTATTATATTATATTATATATATATATATATAGACATAATATAATTGAAATTATAATATAATATAACATTATATTTTATATTATATTATTATTATAAAATTATTATAAAATAATAATAAAAACCACTAAAATGAAATGAAATTCAAGAAGACAAGGTGCGAACCAAGATAGAGGCTGACATCCTCAAGACAGGAAGGATCCCAAGATGGAATGGCCCAATGGACCCAGCCCAGAGGATGACAAAGCGGCCGCAGCAGAGCAGCAGACGATCGGAGGCTGCAGGCCTCCACCTGCTCTCGCCGCCAGCTGAGCGCCCTGCCATGGACAATGAGCAAGCCGCCAGGACCCCCAACACCACCCGGCTCCATCACGACGATGACAATGATGCCGGGACGACAGCTCTCACGAGACTTGACAGAGCAACAATCTTGCCGGAAACGCCGCCACCTTGAGAGTGACAGATAGACTTAGACGTCGGCTCCCCGCCAGGAGCCATGTTTGGAGTGGCTAGTCCAGGTATGGCCACACTCGGGCCTGGGATGGCAGGCACTCCAAAGCCGCTGCTCCTCCGATTGTTCTCCGGAGCGGCGGGCTGTCTGCCGATGCAGGCCCCACAGCCCGCGATGGGATGGCGGCAGCGGCACCCCTTCCTCTTGGCCCCGTCCCCGATGCCCTTCTTCCCGGGCTGGACAGAATTGGCTGCTGGGCCGAATCTGGCCGTGGGCCGTAGGCTGCCTAGGTCTGCCTTATAGAGACCAGAATAAAAGCATGTGAAGCAAGCTCAAACAGCATGGCACAGAAAGCTAAGGTATAGTAAATGTCATGCAAAGACTCCCATGTCCTATCTCTTGTGTAGCAGGACAAGAAATGGCCAACTATTTTATGAGGCCTTGGTGAGCCTCTGTCAAACCAGAGGAGATGATACTGATTTGATTTGGGTGGGCAACTTTGGAAACTGTTCAACTTCCAGCCAATTCCAGTTTTTTGGTCTCTGGGAACAAAAAAAGTGTTCCAGCCAGCTACAGTTGGCTGGAAGTTGAAAAGTCAGCATTTCTTCTGTTATGTAGTACAGAGAGGCCGTGTGACCTATTTAAGAGATGAATCGCCATTCCTGGAGGCTTTCCCGGAGAGGGAATTGACCCTTTTTTATTTGCCAAAAAGGGGCACTCCCATAGAGTTGGGGCAATGATAACATGAAGCATCTCATGTGGCCTCTTTACTTTCCTTGACTAGGCAGACCGGTGGCCAGATTAGTGTCAACATTGTGGGTTCATTTCTACTTCATATGAAGAATTTAGCCTCGTATTTGGATTGCTGTCGCTCAGAGAAATGGAATGTTTCACTTTCAATGTTACTGTACTAGAATTCACAGTATCTGTATCCATGGACCCCTCTGGGGCTGATGAAAGTTGGAATCCACCAGCATGTGGAGGGCAACAAGTTTTACACCCCCTACATTAGAGGCTTTGGGTTTCTATTACAACTTCCAAAGTTTATGAAGGCTGTATTGTTGAAGGCTTTCATGGCTGGAACCACTGGTTTGTTGTAGTTTTTTAGGGCTATATGGCCATGTTCTAGAAGCATTCTCTCCTGACGTTTCGCCTGCATCTATGGCAGGCATCCTCAGAGGTTGTGAGGTCTGACCATAGATGCAGGCGAAACGTCAGGAGAGAATACTTCTAGAACATGACCATATAGCCCGAAAAACCTTCAACAACCTTTATGAAGGCTTTTCCATAAGCAACACCTTTAGATCTGGAACTTTGTTCCCTAATCTCAGATAATTCAGATGGCCCATAATGAAGAGACTAGCCCCTCCTCAGACTTTTGTAGAACAAACAACCTTTTGTCTGTTTTTCCTCTTCTTCTCGTCACCACATTTTCATTCTCAGAACATTTTCCTTTCCTGACTCAGATTTCTTGGAATAGAACCTGTTGTATGTGGGCTGTCTCATCCCATTGGGGGGGGCTTTTCAAAATAGGATTTCAAGGCATGGACTTTGCCACAAGATTCTCTCTGCTTTGCCCTCTTCTCTTTCTCTCTCCCCCTCCCTGTCCCTCAACCCCAATCCTGCCACTGCCCGTAAACCTGCAGCAAGACATCCGGGAGCTCTTACAGAAGTGGAACAAGAACCCCATTGGCCCAGGGTTAGCCCATAGGAGTGCCGCTTCTGAGTCAGCCGGTGACCCGGTAGGAGCCTCTGCCCATCAGAGGGTGTGGCTTGCTTACCTTGCTTGCTAGCTTGTAATGTTTTGAGGCTTAGATGTGTGGAGCTTAGCTTGAGAGCTGTGTGGGGCTTGTGGAGGGGTGGGCGAACCATATTGCAAGGAAGTCCATTGGGATCACGCATGGTCCAGAAGGCATAACTTGAATGTACTCTTGTTCAATCATTCTGTTTGGTCATCGTCTTTCCATCTGTTCCCTTGGCTATCTTACTTTTTAGGTTTTCTTTGGCTTTGCATATTTTAGGATACAGCTATTCCATATTACACTTCTGAAAGTGCTTTGTATCAAGTATTTTGGTAGAGTAGTGGCATTGTTATCAACCAAGAAAAATGCTCAAGGCTTTCGTTCTTACACGGAACCTGCTGTAATGGGCTTTTTTCGTGTCAGGAGCAACTTGAGAAATTACAAGTCGCTTCTCGTGTGAGAGAATTGGCCGTCTGCAAAGACGTTGCCCAAAGGACACCTGGATGTTTTACCATCCTGTGGGGGGTTTCTCCATGTGGGAAGCTGGAGCTGACAGACGGGAGTTCACCGCACTCCCCAGATTTGAACTGCCGACCTTTCGGCCAGCAGTCCTGCCGGCACAAGGATTTAATGCATATCTGCACCGGGGGCTGAAAGAAAAGTAAAATATTTCCTAGGTCTCCAGCTGGCCTCTGAGGAGCTCCCCCTCCTGGCCACTCCATGAAATGATGTTCCATCATCAGCCACATGTGGATTTTCACTCAATTCCTATGTTTCCTTTTAACAGAGCAAAGAACCACGCCTGGCTCGGGTAACCCCAACACCCACTCGGCGGATATTTGCCCTTCCAGACACAGAACCCCACAGAGATCCCCGGAGAGCGTGAGTAATCTGCCACTGGTGAGCCAAAGTGTCAGGCTTGGGTTTGAATCCTCATTTACCCACGAAACATAACTTACTGCCTTCGTTCAAATGGGAACCTTTGCAGAGTTATTATCTCTACTTCTTGCTGTCCTTGCAACCAATCTACTCAATTTATGGTCGTATTTAAATGAATAATAAATAAATATTAACTCGGGGTACTCAGGGCAGATTCCAGGAACAGAAGGCAAACATTCAATGTCTATACAATAAAAACTACAGATACATTTACAGACCACCCAGAACCCAAAATAAACCAACGTGTACCACTTTAGACTCACATATATCGAATTAAACCCACTTGTCAAATCTATGGAACCTTTGAGTTCTGTTGGTATTGAAACTTCGAGATTTTGAGGAAAATGCAAACTATAGTTTAATACAGGTTGAACATCTCATATCTGGAAAAACTAGGGGCCAGAAGTATTTTGGATTTCCCTGGATGTTTGAGTACTTGCACATACGTAATGTGATCTCTTGGATATGGGACCCAAGTCTAAACACCAAATTCATTGCTGTTTCATATCTACCTTATACATAATGTCTGAATGTAATTTTATGCATATGCATAAGTTTGTGTATACTGAATCCCCAGAAAGCAAAGGTGTGACTCAGTCGCCTACACAGACAATTTTGGATTTTGGAATTTTGAATCAGGAATACTCAAACCCAATCTCTTTGGTGTTGCTTAGTAATGGACACCGAGTGGCCAAATTGACACCTTAACTTGTGGCCCTCAACGTGCTGATTGACTCCCTGCTGCTGTCTTTCCTTACAATTGATAATGTTGGCTAAATCTTAGCAACCTGTGGAGGTCCATGTGTTCTCCCCACTCCTCATGGTGTATTAGAGCACCTGGGAATGTCCCCAGTTACATTGGAGAAGCCAAACCTTGTTTCTTTTTTCAGGGACAGAAGCATAGGATCAGGTGTAATTAAAGAACAACTTATATAGTTTGGAAGAGAGCACAGAAAGCTTCCAGATAATTTGTTTCAACAACATCCACATACCTTATTGGGAATTAAGAATATGGACTATAGTCCCAGTGTACCCAGTTCAGCTTTGCAGGGCAAATTGAATGTTGTTGTTGATGTTAAGCAAGTAACCCCCCCCCCCCCAAGTATTTGTAACTTGTAGCTTACAGTGATACCCTCCCTTACATTTCCCTACTAAAGACATGTTAGAATTGTATTTTAAGAGTGATTAATTTACCTCAATGTTTTGTGTAACTCTTTTCCTTATTAGTGAAAATGCATGATTGGAAAAGGCAAGCAAGTATAATTGAGCAACTTTTGATCCGAGAGCTCTGGGCTCATGTTCCTACTTAGATATCAGCTGTGTTGTTTAAATGTGACATTCTTCTCACTTCTGTTCTGTACTCATAGGTTTAAGTTAAAATGTGTTGTGAAATGAGGACAGAACATTTTTTAAAAAAAATAAAATCATAGAGTAATGTGTTGTCGAAGGCTTTCATGGCCAGAATCATTGGGTTGTTGTGAGTTTTCCAGGCTGTATGGCCATGTTCCAGAAGCATTCTCTCCTGATGTTTCACCTGCATCTGTGGCAGGCATCCTCAGAGGTTGTGAGGTCTTTGGAAACTAGGAAAATGGGGTTTATATATCTGTGGAATATCCGGGTGGAAGAAATAACTTTTGTCTATTTTAGGTAGGTGCGCAAGACAATTGCAATAAGTTTAGTTTTTAATGTGTTACATTGTTTGCCTTGTACATTAGGTACTGATTTTGTCCTTATCTTGTATACTACTACTACTGCTGTTGGAGCTTTTATTTGAAATGACCTGACGGTTACTCAATAAACGTGACTGACTGACTGGTAGGTGTGAATATTTCAATTGGCCAACTTGATTAGCATTTCATGGCCTAGCAGTTTCAACGTTTGGCTTCTTACCGCCTGGGGGAATCCTTTGTTGGGTGGTGATTAGCTGGTTGTTTCTTGTATGGAATTCCCCAGTTTTTAGATGTTGTTGTTTATTAACTGTTATGATTTTAGAGTTTTTAAAAAATACTGGTTGCCTGGATCCGTTCAAATAAAGCAAGTATTGTATCTGAAGTTAATGTGCAGTGGATAGCCATTAAATAGTAATCATATTCTTTATCCTTTGTTACCATTTCTTCCACGGAGATAGAGAGCTCAGGCAGACCCAGAGTGGAGTTTATTCCCTCTAAGTGACCCCTAGAACAGTCCATAAAGGAATTAAGTTGGGACTTACATGAAAGGTCCTTATTTAGTAGTAGGTCTGTGATCTTACGTTGTTTGGGGAGGGTCTCATCATTTTCTTGATTGTTCGGGAGATTAGTTCTTCTCTAGAGCTTCCGTTTCCCTCTTTTTTTTTCCTTCTGTTGGGGCCGTTCTTTCCTTTGGTGTTATTCATTGTAGTAAAGGGTCTTCAGTTTGTTTTCCATTTGTTTTCTCAGACCTTTAGCCTTGTTGTCGTAAGACCAAAAGTTTCCGGCGGAGAGCAGAGCCAGTATTGAAGAAATGAACAAAATCTGGCTACCGATATTTTTGAAAACTTTAAAATCATAACAGCAAATAAAGAACAAGACTCAAAAACAGAGGAATTCCAGACTATTAATCACCTCCCAACAAAGACAGTAAGGCTAATCAAGGTGGCCAGTTGAAACATTCACACCTGCCTCAAACAGAGAAGAGTTCTCTCTCCCACCCTGGACATTCTACAGATATATAAACCCAATTTTCCTAGTTTCCAGCAAACTTCACAACCTCTGAGGATGCCTGCCATAGATGCAGGCAAAATGTCAGGAGAGAATGCTTCTGGAACATGGCCATAGAACCCGGAAAACTCACCCAATCATAGAGTAATTTCTAAATCAGGCATGATCTGTATAATTTTAAGAATGAACATCCAGTGACAATATTAGAGGGTGGGAAAGCTGGAAAGTAAGTTCTGCTTATGATGCTGGACTGATTGGCGGTAGGACTGTGTAGAATTCAGGCAAGCAAAATCAGTGAGAGAGGACTGACATACAATTTTGGGAGACTTGCGAGTTATAAGTCTTGAGTTCTGGATAGCCAAGGGTTGGACTGCTGAAGCTTTCTGGAAAGTTTTTTTTTTCAGGCGGGGCTCTCTAAACACACTCTTGCGCGTGCTGTCTCTTTCTGTCTTCCTCTCTTTCCTTCCTTTGCTTGCTCCTTTCCCACAGAAACTTAGAAGGTGGCCTTCAGATGAAGATAGATACAGCCCTTGTCCCACACCAGTCCCTCTCTTCCACTGCCATCAGCTCTGGCATGGATCCCCAGGATCGCCGAAGGTGAGGGTTGGTGAGGCCAGGGGCAGCTAGAGCAGAAAGCAGTTGACAACCACAATACAGGGCATCAGGGATCGAAAACAGAGGACTTGGGTATCAAAGGTCCTGTTGCTTCAACCCACTCTCATTCTCAGCTTCTGTGTCTCAAACTTCTATGACTTTGTATTTCTATTATCTCTCAGCCTCTTTGCAAATACAACCACATCGTCGTGCCAAGGGAGCATAACTTGCTCAAAGAGCCATTCCCAAGACCTCCAGCCACTTCTGATATTGGGGCCTTCAGCATGTTTCAGAGTACTGCTTAGAGATCTGTCGGCCCACTTATTTCCCTGTCAGGTTAGACAAAAGCATAGTATCATAGAGTTGGAAGAGACCTTGTGGGCCATCCAGTCCAACCTCCTGCCAAGAAGCAGGAAAATCACATTCAAAGCACCCCTGACAGATGGCCATCCAGCCTCTGTTTAAAAGCCCCCAAAGAAGGAGCCTCCGCTACACAGTGAAGCAAGGGAGGGCATCGGTGGGAGGATAAACAGGTAAACAATCCAGGTAAACAGTCATTTTGTTCCAGGGACATCAGTAATGATTCCTTAACTTTTATTGGCCATTTTGTTGGCTTAGGAAGGGGGCTTTAGGTGGTGAGAAAAAAGCAGAATTAAGTTAATTAATTTAATTATTAATTATTTCGATTTATATACCACCCTTCCCAAAAAGGCTCAGGGTGGTTCACAACAATGAATACACAACACAACGTAGTTAAAAACAGAATAAAAACAGATTAGGACGAGAATGGAAAGCACAACCTTAGAGATTAAACACCTGGCAGAACAGGGTGGTTTTACAGGCCCTCCGAAAGGCCTGTAACTCCGTTATTGCTCGTGCCTCTGCCGGGAGGGCTTTCCACAGGGTAGGCGCTACTACAGAAAAGGTGTGCTGCCAAGTCGATGACAATCGGCAAATCTTGAGTGATGGAACCTCCAGTAGGTTTTGGTCCATGGACCGTAGTGGTCTCTGGGGAATGTGCAGGGAGAGGGGGTCCTTCAGATACACTGGCCTCAGACCATGCAAGGCCTTAAAGGTTAACACCAGCACTTTGAAGGCAATCCGGTGCTCTATGGGAAGCCAGTGCAAACACTGGAGGACTGGTGTGATGTGGCATGTTAGTGTCACTCCAGCCAGCAGTCGAGCCGCAGCATTTTGCACCATCTTCAGTTTCCGGATTACCGCCAAAGGAAGGCCAATGTAAAGGGCATTACAGTAGTCCAGTCTCGAGATGACCGTGGCCTGGATTACTGCGGCTAGGTCGTCACTGGAAAGGTAGGGCGCCAGCCGCCTTGCCTGGCGCAGATGGAAAAACGCTGATCTGCTCACTGTGGAGACCTGAGCCTCCATCGTCAGCAGAGGGTCCAGTTGTCAGAGCCTGTTACAAAAAAGGCTCCCTTCCCACCACTGAACCATCTGGGACAAGGTTCTCAGTCTGAACGAAACGGGACCTCCCACAAAAGAGATGACGGGCATAATCGGAATTATTTAAATGCTATACAACCATCTGTTTCAGGTCATACCAGACGCCGGTGCGAGATGAAGAGTCGGAATCCCAGAGGAAGGCCCGTTCCAGGCTCATGAGGCAGTCCAGGCGCTCCACGCAGGTAAGCTGCCCAATAGAGTGAGTTCCCATGGCGTAGGCTCAAAACAAGATGGGAGGAAGCATTGGCAGCATAGCGATGCTGACATTCTCTTTTTTTGGCTGAGCTTGGATCAGTGATACGGGGCATCCATTAATTAACAAAGCATCAACAACGAGACTCCTTTTTTACATAGTCTTTTTATGGGCATCCAGCCCAGCCCATCTTTCTTTTTTGCCTTCTCTTTAGCTGATACTTTATTTTGCAGCATTGGCATAGAGCCTGAGGTGATGGCAGGCTTGACAAAGACTTTTTCAGTTAAGTTGCAGCAGTGTTTCTGCAGAAAATAGTGCAACAATGCCTGATCTGGGAACGAATGGGATTATGCCATGGATGACCTTACTGCAGCTTTTTTTTTTCGTGTCAGGAGCGACTTGAGAAACTGCAAGTTGCTTCTGGTGTGAGAGAATTGGCCATCTGCAAGGACGTTGCCTAGGGGATGCCTGAATGTTTTACCACCCTGTGAAAGGCTTCTCTCATGTCCCTGCATGGAAAGCTGGAGCTGACAGACGGGAGCTCACCCCCTCCCAGATTCGAACCACCAACCTTTCGGTCAGCAGTTCTGCTGGCACAAGGGTTTAACCACCGAGGGCTCTCTGTGTGTGCAAGATAAAATAGTTGATTGTGGAGAAAAACTGAAATAAAAGAAGGAAGGGATGAACTTGCTTCATAAGCTACCCTGGAAGGTTTTAGAAAAACATAGATCTATTCTATACATTTCATGACAAAATGAAAAGCATAATAAAAGTGAAGACTGATGAAAGAAAAAAACATAGCCCAAGCTTCATTTTAGAAGAAGCTTTGAAGTGGTCTTAGAAGATTCAACATGCTTTTGCTTATGCAAGGTTTACCTGACCTAAATCTTTCATTTCATATTTTCATAATGTTAGTTACAGTAAAAAAAATTGCTGAAACATTTTGACCTGCTTTGTGGTATAGATACCTATCCTGATCCTTTTCATTTTGTTTCTGCCTCTGGTAGCAGAGTTTCTGCTAAAGAAATATTGCATTGGGTTGTTGTGAGTTTTCCGGACTTTATGGCCATGTTCCAGAAGCATTCTCTCCTGAGATTTCGCCTTCATCTATGGCAGGCATCCTCAGAGGTTGTGAGGTCTTTTGGAAACTTGGAAAATGGGGTTTATATATCATTTTCCTCGTTTTCAGCAGAGCTCACAACTTCTGAGGATGCCTGCCATAGATGCAGATGAAACTTCAGGAGAGGAAACACACAACAACCCAGTGATTCTGGCCAGGAAAGCCTCCAACTATACAAATAATGCATTGCTCAAGAATGCATCTTTGTTAACTGAGATGTACTTGTAGTGACAACAGCAATCTATAGGTGTCACTGTGCTTCTCCTATTGACCCATTTTTCATGCATTTTCTCTGCTTCTCTGTTCCATTACTTCAAGGGTGTTACCCTCACAGATCTTAAAGAGGCGGAGAAGACCATGGGCCGGACCGGGGATTCCAAAACCGGGTCAGAACAGCGAAGCAAAGAAGATGAGAAGCATGACAAAGATGGAGAGCAGCATTCCCAGGAAACTACGGTAGAGGCTGGGGTGGGATTCAGGCCTTTCATCCCTGTAGGAACTTCTGGCTGACACATAAGAGACCCAGATGTCATGATACAAGTCCCATGGTCTAATCTAGAATGGAATTGATTTGTTATATTAGCCCCCCATCTTTCAGGATAAGACCTAAAATACATCAGAAAGAATACAATTAGATTTTTTGGGGCTGAGAATCTGTTCTGGTTTTGCACATCACTTTATGGTTCTTTTCAGGCATTTCAAGCTTTTGGTCGGCCCTCTACAAAAACACTTTCCTTCTTTTTTTTGGCCTAGGTGGATTTGCCTGGTATCCTCATTATATACTAGTTGTACCTGCCACATGTTGCTGTGGCCAACCTTCCCTCCATCTTTCTCACCGTTTTTTCTCTCCTTCCTTCCTTCCCTCCCTCTCCTCCCTCTTTCCTTTCCTTTCCTTCCTTCCTTCCTTCTTCCCCCCTCCCTCTTTCCTTCCTTCCTTCCCTCCCTTTCTCCCTCTCTCCCTCCCTCTCTCCCTCCTTCCTTCCTTCCTTCCTCTTCCTTCCTTCCCTCCCTCTTTCTTTCCTCTTTCCTTCCCTCCCTCCCTCCTTCCCTCTCTCCTTCCCTCCTTCCTTCCCTCCTTTCTTCCCTCCTTCCTCTTTCCTTCCCTCCCTCCCTCCCTTTTTCCTTTCTTTCCCTTCCTTCCCTCCCTCTCTCCCTCTTTCCTTCCCTCCCTCCCTCCCTCTTTCCCTCTTTCCTTCCCTCCCTCCCTTCCTCTTTCCTTCCTTCCCTCCCTCCTTCCCTCTCTCCCTCCCTCTTTCCTTCCCTCCCTCCCTCCCTCTTTCCTTCCTTCCTCCCTCCTTCCCTCCCTCTTTCCTTCCTTCCCCCCCCCTCCTTCCCTTCTTCCTTCCTTCCCTCCCTCCCTCCCTCTTTCCTTCCCTCCCTCCCTTTTTTCCTTTCTTCCCTCCTTCCCTCCCTCCCTCCCTTCCTCTTTCCTTCCTTCCCTTCCTCTTTCCTTCCCTCCCTCCTTCCTTCCTTCCCTCCCTCCCTTCGTGTGAAATTTGTCCTGTGGTTTTTGAGTTATGCTAATCCCACAAACAAACAGTACATTTTTATTTAAGAACATACATAAGAACATAAGAAGAGCCATGCTGAATCGGACCTCAGCCCATCTAGTCCAGCATTCTATATCACACAGTGGCCCACCAGTTGTACACGGGGATCTCGAGCAGAAGGGAGGGCAAAACCCTGACCTGCTCCCGACCCCCCACAACCAGTACCCAGGGAAATCCTGCCTACCTCAAACAACTCCGAGGTGGCACTTGAATGTCCTTTTCAGTAACTACCGATACACTTGGTATCCATGAATCTGTCTAATCCTGCCTTGAAGTTGTTCAGGCTGACAGCTGTCACAACCTCTTCTGGAAGTAAATTCCATAACCCAATGACCCTCTGGGTGAAGAAATATTTCCCTTTATTAGTCCTAATTTTCCTACCTTGGAGCTTCAGGAAGTGCCCTCTAGTCCTAGTGTTTTGTGACAAAGAAAATAATTTTTCTATCCCATGCATGATTTTATACACTTCGATCAAGTCACCTCTTAAACGCCGTCTTTCAAGGCTGAAAAGACCACGGCGTTGCAACCTGATTTCATAAGGAGCCGCTCCATCCCTTGGATCATTCCTGTTGCCCTTTTCTGTACCTTTTCCAGTTCCGTTATATCCTTCTTAAGGTGCGGAGACCAGAATTGTACACAGTACTCCAAATGTGGCCTTACCATAGATTTGTAGAGAGGTAATACAACATTTGCTGACCTATTTTCGATTCCCTTTCTGATCATGCCTAGCATAGAATTTGCTTTTTTCACTGCTGCAGCGCACTGGGTTGACATCTTCATTGAGCTGTCCACCAAAACCCCAAGATCCCTTTCCTGGTTTGATATTCATATATAGATATATGAATGCAAAATGAAGACATTTCTCCTCCAGAAAGCATTTTACATTTTAATTTGTTGCTATTGTCGGTCCTACTTTTGGCATTTCATAACACAATATTTTAATACTGAAATAGGTCCTATTATTGTTTGATTGGTTTTCTTGGATTTTTAGAATTGTAACATTATAAAAAGAGGGCATATTCCAATTAGCATGTATATAAGTATAATAAATAAACCCTTGTGTCGTACACTTGTGACAAATTTCTATTTTTGTTCAGGATTCGTCTAGAAGATTCCGACTCTCCAGTTCAGACAGTGCTTCGGTTTATACTGTGAACCCATTAGTGGTGAATTCGCAGCCCAGAAAGGGTAATAACTCTAGTCAAGTAGATAATTTATATATCTTTCTCTGTTTTCATTTGCCTGTTTAATTTTTCTGAACTTATACTAACTTATGTACAACTACAACCTCCTATATACCTTTATTATTAAGGCAAATTTAGGCATATGCTTGCTGCACTGATGTTCAAAGGAAAGCTTAAACTTTTCTAGTTCTCTTCTGCGCAACATAGTTGATATTGTACTAGTTTGAACACATGGAGGTGTGTCCTAAGTGAACGGGAACCTGGATGCAAGCTTCACATCTCACTGTGTCCTATAGGCTCCGAAGCTGATGAGACTGGCTCAGAAGCAGATTCGGACTTGCGGAACAGATTGGCTATTCGAGACCGCAGAAAAGGCCGTCGAGAGAGACGCATCACTGGATTGGGCGGGAACTCAGAGGTAAATGGGAGAGAGGGCTTCAAACAGGGTTGCTATTCAAGCATCAGTAGGGGGTGATTTTGGTGGTGCAGCGAGTTAAAACACTGAGCTACTGAACTTGCTGACATAAAGGTTGGCGGTTCGAATATGGGGAGCACGGTGAGCTCCAGCTATTAGCTCCAGTTTCTGCCAACCTAGCAGTTCGATAAAACATGCAAATGTGAGTAGTTGGGTACCGCTTTGGTGGGAAGGTAATGGTGCTCCATGCAGTCATGCTGGCCACATGACCCTGGAGGTGTCTATGGACAACGCCGGCTCTTCGGCTTAGAAATGGAGATGAGCCCCATGCCCAGAGTTGGACACGACTAAACTTAATGTCAGGGGAAAACCTTTACCTAGGGTGTGATTTACACTCTGCGGAGAACTTATAAACTATTGTACATTCTAGAGGAGCTCATATACTCCCAATTCCTTTCTCTCTTCCAGGGTGAGGATGATGAAGATGCTGAGCAAGTCAACAATGAAGATCCCTCTGGACATGGCAGGTAGATCCCCTTGGGAGGATTCAACAGTTTAAGCTGGGTTGTGCAGAATGCGATAGTGTTTCCTGCGTTCCCTGTTGGATGGCAGTTTGTCTTCCCAGTACAAAAAGGGTGTTTTTTTCAAATAGGGTTTTTCTTATCAATGCAGTCAAAATCAATTGTGAAAAAATCCAACAATATGCAAATATGTGAACAAGTGTTTGTTTTCCTTTCAGTTTGCTATTAAATCTGTATAGGTGTATGAGTTCCATGACCCTAGCTTCCTTGTCCCTTTTCAGTGAACACCTAAATAACCTCCTACCAAACCGGACCGCTCCCTACAGCTGCCAGAGACGGAACAGCGCTTCATTGGGTTGCAAAGAGGAACCCGATCACTATTACAAGAAAGTTAGTGATTTAAGCTGGAGCACATGCTTCCTCTGGGAGGAGACTCTTGCAAAGGGATACTGGCTTAGTGATATCAGTGCTTTTCATTTTCTCCTCTGTGTCTTTCTAAGTTGTATGAAGATCTCTCGATAGAGAATGAAAAACTAAAGGAACAACTACAAGAAGCACAGCTGCAGCTGACGCAAATCAAGCTGGAGCTAGAAAGAGTGACTCAGGTATGGGTGGGGCAGACACTTCGGAGGAATACAGGAGTAGCAACAGAGGGATAGAGTGATAATTTTACATATAGTAGTAAGCCAGTTGTAGGTATGTTGTCAATCTGTCCCTGAAAACAAACCAAGGTGTTTTTTTTAAATAAGCAGCAAGCTTAGAAGCCATGATTTATTGTCTTATGAGCTGTGGATTGATGAAATTATGGTTTCTCCCTTACTTGTTTCATCAGGTAGCTTTAGCTGACAAAGGGGTTGGAAGAAAACCAGATCAAAAGTGGGGGAAACAAGTTGTGGTTTGTTTTGTCTGCAGAAGCAATTCACAGCTTAAGCAACAAAACATAGATAACATAAACATGGATAACCTGATATGCAGACATAGCTGTTGTGGGAAAGAGAGAGCGAACAGGGTTGTTGCAGGTTTTTTGGGGCTGTGTGGCCATGTTCTAGAACAGGCCTGGGCAAACTTGGGCCTTCCAGGTGTTTTGGACTTTAACTCCCAGGCCTGTTCTAGAAGCATTCTCTCCTGACTTTTCATGTGCATCTGTGGCAGGCATCCTCAGAGGTTGCCTGCCACAGATGTTTCTAGAACAGGGGTGGGAAATTACCGGCCGTCCAGGTGTTTTGGACTTCAACTCCCAGAAATCCTAGCCAGTTTACCAGCTGTTAGGATTTCTGGGAGTTGAAGTCCAAAACACCTGGAGGGCCGGTAATTGCCCACCCCTGTTCTAGAACATGGCCATACAGCCCCAAAAACCTACAGCAACCCAGTGATTCCAATCATGAAAGCCTCGACAATACACAGAGAGAACAGCCATGGCTGTATAGCCTAGTGGTTTGGAGTATGAGCTACTAACTAGGCAAAAGTTAATACTATTTCAATTTTAACTCAGCAGTAAGCCATGTGGTAATAAGGAAAGGACACACTAGGGGGCCTTCCACACAGCCATATAACCCAGACTATCAAGGCAGAAAATCCCACAATATCTGCCTTGAACTGAGTTATCTGAGTATACCATGAACTGGGTTATCTGAGTATTTGCCATATATTCCACTTCAAAGCAGAAGATGTGGGATTTTATTCAGCTGTGTGGAAAAGGCCTAGGAAACCCGAGGCAAGTCTTAAGTCACCTATTGTAGCCTTACCTCTCCATCTGTTGTATTGCCTTATCTTCTGGGGATTTTCAGAAAATGACTTCGGCCCGTTCCACACAGGTGTATAAAATCCACATTGAACTGGATTATATGGCAGTGTGGACTCAGATAACCCAGTTCAAAGCAGATATTGTGGGATTTTCTGCCTTGATATTCTGGGTTATATGGCTATGTGGAAAGGCCTTTAGTTAAGAAGCATTTTGAAATGCATGATATAAATGTTTGCTGGCCTGAGAACAAGGTATTCAATCTTCTTCCACAAGGTCCTGTCTAAGTATTATGGTCTTCAACAGATGCTTGCTCTTAGAGCCCAGACAGACCACCAGCAAAGGGTTCCCTTTCTGTACTTGCATTGTAACCGAGAACCACCCTTTCAAATATAACTACTTTTCAACCCTTTAGTTTGCCATCACTATGATTCTCATGTTGTGTCTTTTGTGTCATTATTCACCAACAGAGGCAAGAGCGTTTTGCTGAGCGGCCAGCTCTCCTTGAGCTAGAAAGATTTGTAAGTAACTCTTTCCATGTCTCTTCTTTCTTTGCCCTCTGCTAGATATTGCCCCCAGTGGTGCAGTGGGTTAAACCGCGGAGCTGCTGAACTTACTGACCAAAAGGTCAGCGGTTCAAATCTGGGGAGCAAAGTGAACTCCCGCTATTAGCCCCAGCTTCTGCCAGCCTAGCAGTTCAAAAACATGCAAATGTGAGTAGATCAATAGGTACCGCTCTGGCAGGAAGGTAACGGCACTCCAGTCATGCTGGCCAAATAACCTTGGAGGTGTCTATAGACAAAGCTGGCTCTTCATCTTATAAATGGAGATGAGCACCAGAGTTGGACTCGACTAGACTTAATATCAAGGGGCAACCTTTACCTTTACTAAGATGATATGGCATCACAAAATCTACATTCTAAGGATCTTTCTAGATTCAGGAGGTCCTCTTTGTTGTACTGTGTGAACTGGCTAGGGTTGTCTTAAATATATATTCTATATTACAGATAGATGCAGGGAGGGGTCTGACATTTTCCCATGTACCACCTGCTCATTTTCACACTTCTTGTAAAGATTGGTGGTCTCTAGATGGTATTCACATTTCTAAGCAGAGTGGTTCCTGCCAAGAGTGGACAAAGAGCAGCTTGCAGACCGCCAGAAGTTTCAGTGCGGCTCCCTTTCTGTGCCAGATGGAAAATGGGAGATGATTTGCTATTTTAAAACTATCTTTCCCATTCCCCCACCCACTTTCTAAAATTGTATTTCTAGAAACCAGAAGTAACAAAAAAGCTGCTTTGTATTTTCTAAACATAGCCATTACAGGTTTGAAAAAAGACGGCAGGGGGAGAGTTGAAATAGGCTCAGAATTGTGCCCCAAGGATTGAAGATGTTGTTTACTCCCTCCAAAAAAAATGGTGGGTGGAAATGGCCTCTAGGCTCTCACCACTTGATTCCTCTGTCTTAAGTTTTGCCTATGACAGGCTCCTGATTCAGCACTCTTGTTTTTTAAATTTTGCATGCGTGGGTGGACTGAAGTAATTTTAGGCTACACAAGACTGAAGGCAGCCTACTTCTCTTATGTTGAGATGGGTTTCATTAATGTGGCATAAGCACACTTCTCAAAAAGCTTTGACACTCTCTATTTTCCCCTTGCCTCGCCAGGAACGCCGAGCTTTGGAGAGGAAAGCCGCAGAGCTAGAGGAAGAGTTGAAGGTAATTCCCATCTGGTTGGATGACACTGGGGTCTCATTCTGAGGGCTGCCATAAACTGGGAGTGTTTCGCTTCGGTCTGTTTGTGGAATACAGCAATGAAGGCTTGCACAATATCCACTGGGTTTTTGATTTTGCCTTCTGTCCCACAGGCTCTTTCAGATTTGAAGGCCGACAACCAGCGTCTCAAAGACGAAAATGCCGCTCTTATCCGTGTTATCAGCAAACTCTCCAAGTGACCACTGCTGCCATGGCCCCTTGATGAAGTGGGGCCTTACTCTGCGCTTTCCTTCTTGCGCACCAGATCCTCAGTGGGGACAGGAGAAATACATGAGAGGGGCAGCCACGTTTGTATCGCCACCAAAAACACTCCAGATTTGGGCTCTTCCAAGCATCAGCCAATCAGAAGCCCACCAACCATGCTTTTCTACAGAGAAGGCCAAGTTTGTCAGCAGAAACAATGTCTTGCACGTACCCTTTTTCTTTTCCCCCTTTTTATTTTCTCTTTCCCTCTTCAGAGACAGTATTTATTTTGTGGCTTCCTTACAGTGATGTTATTTGCTTGTTGCTTTTTCTTCAGTGAACAAAGGGAGTGAGGGTGATAGGAGCCATTGTTTTGGGGGGGCTTGTAGAAGTGGTGTGGCCACAATCCAGTTCAGCTTCTCTGGCAATAGGGGAGGTGAAACAACAGCTTGGAAGCAAACTTTTAGAAGCTGTGCAAAGATTTTAGAAGCTGTGCAAAGAGTAGGGTTAATGGGAAGCCTACAGTTTAGCCTATAAGATTCTCCATTCTCCATTAGCCTAATGGAGAATGGGTGCTACTTATAGCTCCTTAGGCTGCAGGCTTGAACCTTGTAATTCAAGAGCAGCATTGTCCCGGCACTGGCCATCCCATGGCATGGGAGCGAGGTTGTCTGGACTCAGTCCATGCAAGTTCTCACAGCATGATGAAGACTTAATTAATTGGTAATTGCATAAATGCTGCCAGAGGGGAGCACAACCAATAGTCTGTGACTACACCCTGTGTAGCCTTGAAATCTAGTGGGACTCCATCCACTTTTCTCTGTAGTGTAACAATTAATTAAGATCAAGATAGTGGTGGTAGAAGGTGCCGTTCTCTAGCCTCCCAATTTGCTCTCTTCATGCTACTTGTAGCACTGCATAGGCCATGATTGGTAGAAATCGCTAGAGGATGGGAATGTTCCAAGATGTGTTTAGGAGAATGTAAGCTTTTGTGTGGAGATAGATGTGTGTATGTGGCTCCAAGCTGTTAACACATGCAGAAGACAAGAAAGATTGTGCAGCCCTGTTGTAAACAGTCCGGCAACTGGTCTGGGACCTGGAAAACCTAAGCAAGCAGCTTAGAACAGGTCGATGGGATGGGTGGGGAAATGTGATTGTATGAGGCATTGTAGCCACAGCCTGCTTGAGGCCTTGTACGGTTTAATCAGAGGAAGAAACAAGTTGACTGTTATTTTATTTTTTTAATGGTGTGTGTGATTGTCTGCCTTTCGGTTGTCTTGAACCAAAAGGGCATGGGAGTGCTGAGAGGGCATTATATGGCAGACGGGATAGTATTAATTGCTGAGAAGAGTGTGAAGTGCCATAGTTGTGGTGAGGGGAGACAGAACCAGGGGTATGGTTACAGTTGCTCCTTTCCCTTGGGCAATTGACTTTGACTCCTGTCCTTCTTTTTCCACAACCTTTTTTTGTTTAAATGTGAGTTTGGCCCTCAATTGTCCAGCATTAAGCCAGACTCCAGGGGCCATTTGTACTCCTTCCTTGCCGGAATCAGGTCTAAGGCCAAGCCCAAAAGAAATGTTCCCTTTCCTCTTTATACCTTCTGGACACTACCCAGTCCAGCTGCAAGGTTGTCCAAATGTTTATAATCCTGGTGTCCGGCATGGATAACAGAGGCCGTATCCAGCACCCACATTTGACATTGCCCTAGTTGCCAACCTTTGACTCCCCGCTCCTCTTCCTCCAGAAGCTCTGCTTCCTTGACTCCTCCCTGGACTCCGCTGCTGCTTTCCTAGAGGCTGTGCGGGGTTCTCCATGTCTCTCCCGCATTCTTCTTCCTGCACGCACACAATCAAATATTTTCAACGTTAAAACTGAGGGCTAGAAGTACTTCCAAGTGAAACTGAGGGCTAGAAGTAATTCCAAGAGAAACGGGTCCAAAGTACTACCCTGAAAATCCTGTTTGTGTGTATGTGTGTGTTTTTCCTGCGCTATCATGAGCCAAGATTCCTCTGCCAAAATAAATAATCCATTCCTTTTTGCCATGTCCACCCTTTTATTCCCATTCTCCTTCCTTCCCCTCCACCTGCCTTGGTCCATGAATTCCCCTCCCCAAACATATCTGTACATAACAGAAGTATTTTCTATATGGCTGCATCGCCAACAAAAACAAGAAGAAGAAATGCAGAAAAACCTAAATGTGCAATATCGCATGAGTATTTTTTTTCCAAAGAAGTCTCTATATTGTACTTGTTTATTCAGCAGCTCAGCTGCATTTGTTTTAAAGGACAGGGAAATGAAAGTTACCGTGTTTGACTATAATTAAAAATGATGAAAAATTGGTCCTTGACTATACTTATTTCTTCATATGCAACAAACTTGTTTGACTAAATTTTAATCTAAAAGATTTGAGATCATGTAGTGCAGTGTTTTTCAACCTTTTTTGAGCCGCGGCACATTTTTTACATTTACAAAATCCTAGGGCACACCACCAACCAAAATGACACAAAATGACACTCTAACACAGTAATACATATAGTTAATATGTTTTTAAATGTATTTATACACTCAGTGTGAAACCTGGGCCTATTTCGATGAACACAACATATATATGACTTCCTCTCACATATTTATACATGGCTATCATGTCTTCTCTCAGCCTCCTCTTCTTCAGGCTAAACATGCCCAGCTCTTCAAGCCGCTCCTCATAGAGCTTGTTCTCCAGACCTTTGTGAAATTTCACCCTGAGTGAAACTTGCTTCCAGTTAACTATGGATGTCATGAAGCTGTTATAAACAGTTCCTTGGGGGGACTCTCAAAAATCCAAAAAATAGTAAAAAAAAACCCATTTCCAAGCAGAGAGGCTCAATTTGTTTCTTGGAAACCTGTGAGGGCGCTGCTCGGAGGGGGGAGAGTGCCAATTTCCCACGGCACACCTGATGATCGCTCACGGCACACTAGGTGCCACGGCACACTGGTTGGGAAACACTGATGTAGTGTGTCAGGATGCGGAAGAACATCTGGTTTGCTGTATATTTTGCACTACAAATCCCACAATTGGCCATGAAAGGGGGGTTGAAGCTCTAAGAGGTGCAAGCCACAGCATTCAAGGGACAAAAGATTTCTCAGCTGTGGTGCTGTGGAGAGTAGGGTTGTGCATTTCTGCTAAACCCTGACCCGTTTCATGTCCAGACTTTTGGTGGGGGGCCCCGATCCATTTGGGAGGATATCTCTTTTTGCTCTCCAGATCTGAAATATCAGGGGGGGGGGTTGACCCATTATGGGAGGTGTTCCCACCCAGGCTCCCCTTCCCGACGTGTGCTTTGGGGAGGCTTCGTTAACTGCTATTTCTGCTCTAGAGGTGCTCGGCTGCAGATCCTGGCAGGCGCTTCTTCATGCCACACACACACTCCTTGGAAAAAGGCAACAAAGGCCTTCTCCCTATTCCTTGGCTATTGGAGCTGCTGCCTTGGGTTGGTTCTGCTGCTTCTACCTGGCTGTGCGCCTTCCTCTCCTTCTCTTCCATCTCTCATGCAAGGAATGCACCTCCAGCCCCCTCCTCTTCTTCCTTCGTGTCTCTTAAGAGGCGCCTTCCTTGAATGAGAGATTGAGGAGGAGAAGGTGAGGAAAGCTACCAGCGACGCAGCAGCAGCAGTGAACCAAGGCGGCAGCTCCAAGAGCCTAGGAGGAGGGAGAAGGAAAAGGCCTTGATCATCATGCACTCTCCACCTCTGTGTTGATGGAGGCAGGCAGGATTTTCCCCGGGTACTGGTTGTGGGGGGTCGGGAGCAGGTGAGGGTTTTGCCCTCCTTTCTGCTAGAGATCCCTGTGTACAACTAGTGGGCCACTGTGTGACACAGAATGCTGGACTAGATGGGCTGAGGCCCGATTCAGCATGGCTCTTCTTATGTTCTTATGTTCTTAAGACGTTTCAAGGTTTCCCACTTTCAGATAAGGAAGAGTGATGATCTCCTGGAAGAGGAGAGTAAATGAGGGTTTACTTTTTGTTTACTGGAGGATTAATAAAAAATATTAAACTGCTCACAAACAGCAGACAAGAAAGCGGTACCCACTCCCTCTTTCGTATGGAGCTTATTTTCGTTCCGGGAGAGGGGTTTCCATTTTGTGCTCCCAAACGAAACGAAAAGACCAAACAAATGGATGACATGGGTACCCTGCACACCTCTAGTGGATGATATATGATTTGGCAACAGATTTGCCGGTCTGAGTCCCTCTATTGAGGTGAGAAGATCGGGGTACAAAAGCTATAAATAAATAAAATTCAGATCTTTAAAATATTTTTAATGCATATCACCTTGACATTGGGCCAACTATGTAATAAAAACGTGACAGAATTCTTCAGTGCTATTACACAGCTTCTGGTCTGTCAATTCCAGTCTAATTTATTCCGATACAAAGCCAGATGATGTAGTGATTTGAGGTTTTGGACTGGAACTCCATGTGACCAAGATTTGAATCAGTGCTCAGTTGTGTCAACCTGAAGGGGAGTTGGGCAAGTCACACTCTTCCAGCTGCATACCTCCTTAGAAAAAATATTTCCCAGAAAACTTTATGGAGGTAAGTCAAGAGTTACCCGAAAGTCCCATAACAGTTATTTTGAACAAACAATCAGGATTATGAAGCTGACTCAATGTTTAACTATAAAAATGTTGGCATCAACAGGAAGAAAGCCAGCGATCCCATAAGCGTTAAGGGGAACTGATGACCATTATTTATGCCTTTAAAACAAGATTGGTAATTCTATGAGGAATAGATAGATGGTGGTGATGGTGTGCCTTCAATTTCCAACTTGTAGTTATACTAAGGATTTTATTGGCAAGATTATTTATAGGTGGGTTGCTTTTGCCTTCATCTGAGGCCAAGAGTGTGACTTGCCTAAGGTCACCCAGTGGGTCTCTATAGCTGAGTGGGGATTTGAATCCTGGCCTTTAAAAAAAAACTTTTTGTGCAGTTTGATGATAATAATAATAATAATAACTACTTTATTTTATACCCCGCCTCCATCTCCCAAAAGGGACTCGGGGCAGCTTACATGGGGCCAAGCCCATGTAAGTATATTGGATGCTGCACTAGTTGGGTGTTTTTAGAAGAACAATTATTTATTATGTCTGCAGCTCTATCAAGAGTTCATAATCCCTGTGTCATTCACTTCCCACTTTACAAATATAATTTTCTTGAATTAATATTAATAATCATTACATTGTTGAAGGACCCCCAGGTGGTGCAGCAGGTTAAACTGCTGAGCTGCTGGACTTGCTGAGCAAAAGGTTAGCAGTTCGAATTCAGTGAGCGAGGTGAGCTCCCGCTGTTAGCCCCAACTTTTGCCAACCCAGCAGTTCGAAAACATGCAAATGTGAGAAGATCAATAGGTACCACTCTGGCGGGAAGGTAACAGCACTCCATGCAGTCATGCTGGTCATATGACCTTGGAGGCGTCTACAGACAATGCCGGCTCTTCAGAACATGCAAGTCCCACTTGGAGGAAATTTCATATAGGAAGCGGCTTTAATAACCCAATTCCCCAATCATTTCTCCAAAAAGCCCAAGGCTTCTTCCTTCCAGCCCCAGCGCTTCAATCCGCCACCTGCCACATCTAGCTGCTAACCTGTGATGCTAAAGCATTGGCTATAAAGTTGCATAACCCATCCTCGTTGTGCTCACAGGGCAAACTAAAGGTAGTCATCGGGTTACAATGTGACTTCAGGCATGACTCATGGTGTTCTGGAGCCTCTCCTCAGACTAAAATTAGAGGTGGCTTTTGCCCCACCCTTCAGTCTTCTCTTCCTCCCCAGGCTAACCCTAACCTTTAAGAATGGTGAGGATGTCAAGGCAAGGTGTTGCCCCTCAGGCAAGGATGATGCATCATCCCCAAGTGTTCCTCCACCTCAACCTAACAAGGACTTGGAGCTGTCCAACGTGGTGCATCATCCTACAGATAGCCTTGGTCCTCCCAGCCTCAGTGTTGAAAAAGTAGGAGAGGAAAACCTTCTAATCCATGACAAGGCCCAGGTCTTCTTCCTTCCAGCCCCAGTGCTACAATCAACCATTTGCCACATCAAGCTGCTAGTCTGTGATGCTAAGGCATTTGCCATAAAGTTGCATAACCCATCCTCACTGGGCAAATTAAATTAAAGGTAGTCAAGGTGGCAAAATGCATTAAACTCTTGTGCCGGCAGGACTGCTGACTGAAAGGTCGGCGGTTCAAATCCGGGGAGTGGGATGAGCTTCCATTTGTCAGCTTTAACTTCCCATGCAGGGACATGAGAGAAGCCTCCCAAAGGATGGTAAAACATCTGGGTGTCCCTTGGGCAACATCTTTGCAGACGGTGAATTATCTCACACCAGAAGCGACTTGCAGTTTCTCAAGTTTATTTATTTATTTATATGCACCCTTCTCATCCCAAAGGGGACTCAGGGTGTCTTCCAGGTTATATTATTAGCATAGCACAATATTAGTATTATATATTACTATATTGTACTATACCACTATACGGAAATATTACTAGTAATATAACATGTAATATAACATATATAATAATAATTATATGATTATAATACAAGTTGCTCAAGACACGAAAAAAATGTGTCAACTACATAACACAGTGTTCACACCATCACCACCACTTGCTCCTTGTGGTTTTTCCATCGCTATCCATTAGGATTCTTCCTAGCTCTGATTTTTCAAGAACCCTTGAACGTTGTTTGCATGGAAAAATGTCCCTCCAGCAGTAAAGAGTACAAGTTACATATTTAACAAAGATATATATAGGTTAAACCTTCTCGGCTTCTTGTTCTACTTGCGTGTTGCCTATGCTAACAATTCACAGAGGCTATAAAATGTGTACAATCATTTGGGCTAGGCAACAGATTTATAGACGTTTCGGTTATTCATAAGGAAATAATTTTTGAGGCCCCACCTAGGCAGAGAGGGAGGCCTGCTGTGGGCAAGGCACTGGACGTCTATTTTCCCCAAGTGTTCCTTGCCAACAAGTCAACAAGTAGGAGGTACCACAGCCCAGAAGCAGAGCACATGTTTTGCTAACAAGTGTGTTGGACACTTAATATCCTGGCATTTCACATTGAAATAAACAGTAGCAGGCAAGGTGAAACAGACTGGCTTGCAACCTTTTGCAACCTGAAACAAGATTGTGGGTGGGATTTGCAGTTGTCCTCCCAACTGGCCAAAATCTTTTATCTGAAGATTGCAGTTTTGCTTAGAGGAAGCAAGGCAGGTGACACACCTTGCAACCACCATCCAGTATCTTCTGCTTGAGGCACTTGCTTCCCATTGCTTAAAGGTAGAACTGTCCTTGGATGTTAATAACCTTGGAAGATACCTTCAAGCAGTGTTTCTCAACCTGGGAGTCAGGACCCCTGGGAAGGTTGCGAGGGGATTTCAGCTGGATCACCATAGACCACCAGAAAATATATTTCTGATGGTATTAAGAACCCCTTTGACCAGGCCCGGATTAACACCTTTTTGCACCCTAGGCCACACTTTGGAATTGCGCCCCCTCTACTACCGGCACTGAAAGTTGTTGTTTGGGATCCAGGGAGGGAGGGTGGGGCCCAAGCCGCGCCTGCCTTTCCTTCCTCGCCCGGGGCCATCTGCTGGGGCTGATTAGGGATCCCTGCGCCCCAGGGAGGGAGAGTAGTGGGGAGAGGCCTGGGGGGCCTTCCTTCCTTCTTTCGACCTAGGACCTTCTGGAGCTCCAGCTATAGGCAGCTGGAGCCCAGAGCGGCAATTCTGGCCAACAGGACAACTGCTCTGGACAGCTCGTGGATGATTTTGACCACCCAGTGCAGACAACCATCTGGCAGTCTGCGGGTGTCACCCCCTGTTCACATTCGAATACTGGCGATTCCGATGGGGCCCCCTTGCCTGCCATCTTTTGATGGCAGGACGGGGTCTTAACCAGTCGCCGGTCTCTGTTTCCCCTCCCCCCCTCCCCTCCCCCTCTTTCCCCCCCTTGTACCCCAATAGTTGTAAGTCACCCGGAGCACGATCCGTGGAGGGCGACTCATAAATGATAAAGTTATGTTATGTTATGTTTCCTTCAGGGGGTGGGGGCCCTCCCTGGAGATAGAGAGACATCCACCCGTCTTCGTCTCCTTCAGGGCCACTCCTCCCCCTCCTCCTCGGTTGCAATCCGTGGCTCAGGGAGAACCCCCCTCCATGGACTTCTGCCTCCAAGCAGGCCCTTGCCTTCCTATTGGCCGAGTCCGTGGAGCCACGCCCGCCCGGGAGGGAGGGAGGCTCCCCGATTGACCGGCTGCCGCTCTTCAGCTTTGATCGATAGGTGTCACCAGGCGGGAGGCGGGGCCAGGAGGCAAGCTCGGAGGACTCACTCCTGGGCCTGCCCACTCCCCGCCTCCCAGGGAGGGAGGGAGGGAGGGAGGGAGGGAGGGATGTCACCCTGGGAGGCGACGGAGCAAACAAGGAAGACGGGCCTGGCCGAGGAGGAAGGATGGAGTGATGTCACCCTGGAGGCCCTGCCCCCGGCTGAGTAGCAGGGAGGAGGAAGGGAGGGAAGGCGTTGCTTCTGCTCCTCGCCCTGCGTGTCCTGCCTTGAAACCAGGCTCAGCCCTCCGTCCCTCCCTCCGGGGCCTTTGTGCTTCAACTCTCGCCATTCCCAATGGGTGGCCACGGAGGTTTTTTAAAAAAAAATGGGGGGTCCGTGATCTGCGCCCCCTCGGCTTGCTCTCCTATGCCATGGCCTAGGTTGGCCTTATGGGTAATCTGGGCCTGCCTTTGACAAAGAAGGCTGAAGATCTCTCCGCCTGTCCTTCTCTTCCTTTTCGGAAACAGGCGGTGAATCGTCCCACCAAAAGCCCTCCTCTGCTGTTATTGGCTGGCCTCTCAGCCAAGGGGAGAGGGCAGAGCAAGTATGCTGGCGCTTGGCAGCGTGGTGCGCATGTGTGGGTGAGGGAGAGCCTGTGTAGGTGAACTACAACTTCAGAACTCAAGTTCAATGCCCACCAAACCCTTTCCATATTTTCTGTTGGTCATGGAAGTTCTGTGTGCTAAGCTTGTTGAATTCCATCGTTGGTGGAGTTCAGAATGCTCTTTGATTGTAGGTTAACTATACATCCCAGCAACTTCAATTACCAAATGACAGAATCAATTCTCCCCACATTTGGGCGTATCGGGTGTTTCTGCCAAATTTGGTCCAGTGAATGAAAATACATCCTGCATATCAGATATTTACATTACGATTAATAGCAGTAGAAAGTTACAGTTATGAAGTAGCAATGAAAATAATTTTATGATTGGGATGGGGGTCACCACAACATGAGGAACTGTATTAAGGGGTCGCGGCATTAGGCAGGTTGAGAAACACTGCCTTAAAGAAACACTGCCAGTTTAGTGGTGCTAAATCAGGTGCATTCCAGGCTCAAGACTTTGGAACAGCCCTAGCAAATGTAATTAAATAATATATTAAGCTTCAACCACAATTATATTATTCAAATGCAAGATGAACAGATTAGAATGCTTCCATGTTGGATAATAAGATGCGAAGGTTAGCTAAAGTGGTCGTTCCCAGCTCCAGCCGAAGTGAGAAGATCGTTCTTTCTTAGCTGTTTAGAGAATCTGCATAGAAAACATTGGATTTGCTTCTGGCATGAAAGGTTTAAGTGGCCACAAGTCAAGCACAAGATGGTCACTAGGAACAAGGCAGCATTGTAATATCAAGACGAACACACAGCGGGGAGATGATGTCCCTGAAGGGGGAAGTTCTGAACATGAAGAGCTGCATTTCACAGACCTCAATAGGACTTTGTTGTTAAATTCTTGTGGTGCCCTATCACAAGATTTGTTTTCCTAGAAACATTTGTATGGAAAAGGCTTTCCATGGCTTTTCTCTGTGGATGAGAGATAGTGACTTGCTTAAGATCACCGAGAGGGTTTCCACGACCAAGTGGGAATTCAAACCTTGGTCTCCCAGTACCCTACACTAGCAACCCCAGTAGGGTTTACTTCTAAGCAAGTGGTCTCCAGTCTTCAGTCCTCCAGATGTTTTGAACTTCAGTTCCCAAAAGGCCAGATATCAGCTCAACCACCAGTCACGAATTCTGAGGACGAAAGTCCAAACACCTGGAAGCCCAAACCATAGGAAAGAGCTTACCATTGCTTTCCTCTGCAGCTGAGAGACAGTGATTTTCTCAAGATCATTGAGTGGGTTTCCACGGCCAAGTGGGAATTCAAACCTTGTTTTCCCAGTATCTTAGTTTAGCAACCCCAACAGGGTTTACTTCTAAGCCAGTGATCTCCAGATGTCAGTCCACCAGGTGTTTTGAACTTCAGTCCCCAAAAGGCCCAATATCAGCTGGACCGCCAGTCACGAAATCTGGAGACGAAAGTCCAAACACCTGGAAGCCCCAAATTTAGGGAAAGAGCTTACCATTGTTTTCCTCTGCAGCTGAGAGACAGTGACTTTATTTATTTATTTATTTATTTACTTTATTTATATTCTGCTCTTCTCTCCCCAAAGGGGACTCAGAGAGGATTACAGGTACACAAATAGATATATAGACGAACATATAGACGAACAGAGGCAAACTCTGGCCACCAGGGGGAGCTGACGCACTCCTCATTTCTCAGCGTCCCAGCATCCCTTGTTGTTCCTTCTGCATTCTTGGAGTTCTTTTAATGGCCTCATAATTCAGTCAAAATTTGCCTCCCCACTTAAAGTGGTACCTTTATCTCCTACTTGACAGATGCAACTGTCTTTCGGGCTGCAAAGGTCAACAGCAGGCTACACTTAAAGGTCGAGCACCCATCTCGACCTGGACAGGTTTCAAACTCATGACCTACTGGTCAGAGAGATCTAATGCAGCTGACACATTCCCGATGACTTGCCTAAGTTCACAGAGTGTGTGTATCCATGGCCAAGCGGGAATTCAAACCTTGGTGTCTCGGTATCCTCAGTATCATGAATTCTGGGGACAAAAGTCCAAACACCTGGAAGCCCAAAGTTTGGGGACCTCTGTTGTAGGCCAACAGTTAGAATTATGTTCCTGGCAAAAATTTCACCTCAAGTCTTCCACAAAGTCATCTATAACCAATTGAAGCTTGTTGTTCTCTGAGACTTTCTATCACACAGACATTTTTCTAAGTGGCACTATGTTCTGGAATTTCTTCCCCTCTCTTCAAGAGAACTGGAGAAGATGGATTTAAGACCTTAGACCCAAGATCAGACCTAAGAACCTTGAAACCTAATTGAAGTTCACAATAAAGGGCAATTTGGGCAATCCAACATGTTTAAGGCAGCTTTCCTTTAAGCTCCTCCCCACCTCTCTCAGATGTCTAGCTTAGCATCAGAGATAAGATCCTAATGATGTAAATGGCTAAGAGAGGCGAGAAGAGGTTGGATAGCAACGTAAGCCATTGGAGCGTGTGGTATGAATGTTCTCGGATACTTTTTAAAACTGCCTGTTGTATTAATACCTGAAACTGGGTGGGAGGGGAGAAGATACCAAAAATGCTCTCATTCCTGTTCCGGCCTGAAATGCTTCAAGCTGAGAAATCAGAGAACACATTTTTTGTAGATCAGTGGTTCTCAACCTGTGAGTCCCCAAGTGTTTTGGCCTTCAACTCCCAGAAATCCCAGCCAATTTACCAGCTGTTAGGACTTCTGGGAGTTGAAGGCCAAAACAATTGGAGACCCACAGATTGAGAACCACTGTTGTAGAACAATAAAAAGTAACTCATACTATTTCGCCAGGTGCTTCACCTGTATCCTCGCTTTATTTTATTCCCTGTCATCCTTCATTTGCGAAACGGGAGTCATACATGAAGCTCCCACTATGATTACTATGTTGAAACTATCCTGGATCCTGAGACTCCAACACCAAAACCCGAGAAAAAAAATGAAAATATGGCATGACAGATCTCTTCTCCATGCTGGTCCTGCATTTCCAACTTTTGTGCTTTTATTACTTTTCTCCTCCCCCCCCCCCCCCCAATTCTTTCCTGGATCAGGCGATCCTTATATGGCCTTGTGGGTGTATTGTTTAGTGAGTTCACTGTAGTGAAACATGGCTGTAAAAAAGAATAAAGAAGTAAATATTTATTAATGCTAAGGAGCTCCCAGTGGTGCAATGGGCCGTTAAACCTTTGTGCCGGCAGGACTGAAGACAGGTCACAGGTTCGAATCTGGAGAGAGTGCAGATGAGCTCCCTCTGTCAGCTCCAGCTCCCCATGCAGGGGCATGAGAGAAGCCTACCACAAGGACTGTAAAACATTAAAAAAAACATCCGGGTGTCTCCTGGGCAACATACTTGGAGACATCCAATTCTCTCACACCAGAAGCAATTTGCAGTTTCTCGAGTCACTCCTGACATGAAAAAAAAATGCTACGATTCAACATTGACCCCTGAACATACACATAGCTCCCCAAAGTAGCATTCAGTTCTTCCTCCTGGCTGACTGTCCAATCACTATTAAAGCTCTTGAGCCTGGATCCGTTTTTAGCCATTCCTTCGGCCAATCTGGATGCTTCGGTGATGCTAAGACATTTGCCATAACAGCTCCCCCTTTCCTATTCAGCACCACAGTTTAATCTTTTTTTATTTTCCTTGCTTTTCCTTTATTTTCTTGATTCTTTTCATTTAGTGGGACTGCTGGGAGTTGGGGACGGGTGGATGGGGGGCTTGGGAGAGTCACCCTTTTAGCATTTTTCTCCTTCCATTTCTCTCCTTCAAATACTTCTAAAAGATTATTATGATTATGATTATTATCATTGATCTCACCAAACAACCCCCCCCCCCTCATTCTCTGAAAACTATTATGACCTAGTTACCTCTCCTCTAGAATAGAAAGTAGAAATGGCTTTAAGGAAGCATTAAACCCAGATTGAAGGGGGCTCACTTCAGACAGGGCCTGCAGTAGAGCAAAAAGAGGGCTTTTTAAAGGAAGCCCAGGGAGATAGCTCCAGGTTGATTGCTCGTTCTTCCCTGGGAAGTTGGAAGCCACCTTAAATGCCTTGGAAAGCTATGTGCAGGGAGAGAGCGTGTGAGCCTGCAGCCTGTCTCTTCTAGAGCAGATAGAAACAGCTTTGAGGAAGCATGAAACCCGGTCTTTTCTATAGACAGAAGGGAAAGGATTGCAGAAAGTGTGTTATCTTAAGTCTGATTCTTTTAATTCAGGTCTTAATGAAGGATATGGAAGGGGGGTCTGTGGGAAGTCCCCCTAACCCATCCCCACCACATAATGAGTCGGTTAGGGTACTTTCATAACCCTGTTGCTGACACCCAGGCTCCCTTAAAGGAAAAAAAGAACAAATGCAAGCAGGCCCATACCCAGGATTTTGATTCACAGGGGGGCTTGTGAAGGCTTTCATGTGAAGGCTTTCATACGGGGACAATTTCATCCTAGATTTTATGTGTTTCCTCCACCAATGACATCTCAGTGTTTCTTACTCTCTCCATTGGTGTGGAATTTGCATGACCCCGCCGACTGTCCCTCCCCTTAACCCTTTCCTATTCTTTCCTATGGCACACAGAAAACAGAGGAATTGATCAGCAACTGAACATGCGAGAGAGGTTTGGAAGAAACTGACTTTCATTTCTGGGAGTTGTAGTTCACTCACAACCAGAGAAACCGCGACCTCCACCAATAATGGACCTGGACCAAACTTGGCACACAGAACCCACATCACTAACTCAACACTCTCTTCACACACTCCGAGACAGCCTATGCCACTCTCCAACAACTCTTCCTCTCAGGAAATTCTTCCTAATCCTTTCAGTTTCTTTCCCTGTCATTTGAAACCATTGCTTCCTTGAGTCCTGGGTCTCTAGAGCAGCAGAAAGGCCGTCCCGTCCTGTCCCCCAGTCCTCAATGGGACATTATTTGAAATCTTGAAACATGGTTCTCATGTTCCTGCTCTACCTTCTCTTCTCCCAGATAAACATTCCCCAGGAGGAAAAGAGGAAGGAAAAAGGAAGGAAAGAAAGAAAAAAGGGAGGAAGAGAAGGATGGGAGGAAGGAAAGAGGGAAGGAAGGAAAGACAAAAGGGAAGTAGAAAGGGAAGGAGGGAGGGAAGAGGGAAGGAAGGACAAATGGGTAGAAGAGAAGGAAGGATGGAAGCAGAAAGAGGGAGGTAAAAAAGACAGGGAAGGGTGGAAAAAGGAAGGAAAGAGAGAAGGAAGGATAGGACACTGTGTGTGTGTGTGTGTGTGTGTGAGAGAGAGAGAGAGAGAGAGAGAGAGAGAGAGAGAGAGAGAGAGTCCTGAGAAAAGACCCCTGCGCTTGGGTTTCCCATACTTGGTGTACTTCAATTGTCCTCCAACTGTGGTGTCCTGATGGTGGGTACGTAGGTGATGTGGATCCCCATTTTTGACCTGCATGTTCTCCCGCAGGGAGGGCATTGGTTTCCAGGAGGAAGGCTGTCCCGTTCAGGGTTGGCTTGACACGCCTTCCTCTTGGCATGTTTCTCTCTTTTGCCCTCCATTCATTCCTCTTCAAATTCTACAGCACTGCTGATCACAGCTGACCTCCAGCTAGAGTGCTCAAGAGCCAGGTCTTCCCAGTTCTCGGTGTCTATGCCACAGTTTTTAAAGTTGGCTTTGAGCCCATCTTTAAATCTCTTTTCCTGTCCTCCAACATTCCGTTTTCCGTTCTTGAGTTTGGAGTAACTGCTTTGGGAGACGGTGATCGGGCATTTGGAAAACGTGGTTTTCTTAATGTTCAATGACAGGCCGAGCTTCTCGTATGCTTCTGAGAAGGTGTAGATGCACCTGAAGGTGAAGTATACTGGTAAAAAGTGGCAACAAGCCGCCAGCAAACGGTTTTGTTTTGTGTTTTATGAATGGTGGAAATAATATTTAATACATATACAGTAGCCTTTCAGTTAACCATCTTGCTTTGAGATCAGAGTGAAGAGAGGGGCCAGGAAGGCAGTTCCATCTTGCCTCCTGCACTGTGCTTATAATATAATATAATATATTGTATATACATATAATCTTGATAATATTATAATGTAATACAATATAATACTACTAATAAAATATGATATTTTAATTATATATTTTATATTACATGTAATATTACTAATTACATGTAATACTTATATTACTAATATTACTAATTACTAATTAATTACTCCAACGTTCGGCGGCCAGATTACTAACAGGAGCGGGGCACAGGGAGCATACAACTCCCTTGCTGCACCAGCTCCACTGGCTGCCAATTAGCTTCCGAGCACAATTCAAAGTGCTGGTTTTAACCTACAAAACCCTATACGGTTCTGGCCCAGCTTACCTGTCCGAACGGATTCTCCCCTACGAACCATCAAGAACATATAAATGTCGTAAATAAATAAATAAATAAAGTTTTACATATAATACATTTCTCTTGTATTAGCAGATGCCAGATTAATCTAGTTTCTGGTGGCTTGAGACTTACTATTAAAAATAGACCTAGTTGATACTATCTATATATATAAAGGAAGAGTCGTCATGGAAAGACCGTCCCAAACAGAGAAACCTTACAACGCAGAAACACCAAACTTGCCAACAGAAATAGGCCTCAGACAACCAAACTTGGAACTACGTTTGTAGCAAAGAAACTTCCCCCAAAACCTAAAAGGCCCCAAAACAACGAGTAAAAAAACTACATTTCCCAGCATCCTCCGGGGCTGCCAACGACTCTCCCAGCCTCTACATTCTGACAACATGATTGGCTGCCAATAAGGGCAGATTTGCATAACTCCTGTACTGGCCAGCCAACATGAACATTCCGACCCATAATAAACTGTCAGAGGAGGATAAGGCAAAGGGCTGAGGCACAAACACAAACACCCAATTCACTTCCCACAGAAAATTTACACCCCTACAAATCACAGACCACGCCCAAAATTGACAATAAGGCTTCATTAACTTAATTTCCCTGACTAGGCCTCACTTAATGGAATGCTGGTTTACGTTCTGAATTGACAGTAAGGCTTCATTAACTTGATTCTCCCGACTAGCCCTCAGCTCATTGGACATTGTGTATGGCCTGAATTGACAGTAAGGCTTCATTAACTTGCTGTTCCTGACTAGGCCTCAGCTCATGGGACATTGTGTATGGCCTGAATTTACAGTAACCTACCTTGGCACACAGAGCCCCTATGACCCACGCTACATTCTACTACAGTTTGGAGGAGGGTGGACCATGGATTATGGGACTTGAAGTACCTCCATGGATAATGGGATTTGTAGTACTTCAAAACCCATCATTCCCCACAGACCACTGTGTCCAAGAACCAAGAACGATAAAGACCAAACTTGGCAAACAATGCACCCCATGACCCACACTCCATCCGACTGCAGATTAGAGGAGGACACACCATGGATAATGGGATTTCAAGTACCTCCACTCACTTCCAAAGTACCCCACCCACACACGCATCAACCTCTACATCAACACAGCAGACGGAAAGACAAAAAGCATTGTATATCCACAAGCTATGCAGAACAACAACTCCACAGGACTCCAACATCCCACCCACCAAAACAACCCACAACAACACAGCCATGACCCCAACAACACCATAACTAACAACAACTCCAACCCTTACATACTCAGACTTCCTCGCATCTCCAAAATAGGGCACAGCAACGCGTGCTGGCTACAGCTAGTATTTTATATTACCAGACATGGGCAAACTTTGGGCCTCCAGGTGTTTTGGACTTCTACTTCCACAATTCCTAACAGCCGGTAGGCTGTTAGGAATTGTGGGAGTGGAAGTCCAAAACCCCTGGAGGCCCAAAGTTTGCCCATACCTGTAATATACCATATCATACCTTCTTGACTTGAGATAAATATTGAAATACAGTAATTAAAAGCAAGCTTTAGTGTCTTATACATGTATTTTTAGGGGGATTATTGTGTTCAATGCTCTTGAGAGTTCCGATTGCTTGAGTTGTGGTTAATTGTGAATGTACTGTAATAATAAAGTAAGTCAAAGCTACCTTTGTTTATTCCCAATTAGCCAGGGTCATGCTGCCTTCCGGATTTTCTCTGAGCCTGAGTTTCGAGTTTCATTTCAAGTACAATGATGTGTATGTGTGAGAGAGGAAGGTGTTCCACAAATGACCACAGCAACGCAGCTACAGTTTACCTGCCCAGGTATGCAAGGGGTGTGGTTCAGCTGGTTGGCTCACCTGCACAGGGACCGGTAGGTCTCACACCACTTTATAATTTCTGCTTGTCACGACGGATGCCACCAGCTCGGTGCTCCGAAAAGCGATGGTAGGACTTGGGGCCGAGCACCTGCGAAAATAGGACGGTAGGTAAATGGAGAATTGGTGTGGGGGAAGGGGAAATGGAAATTCATGGTGTGTCCAGGATGGATCTAACCTCCGCTTGATTTGCATTGCAGTTTCAAGTTCTCTTGTACTGAAAGGAGATTTAGTGGAGTGGAGTGACACCATTTGCAAAACAGCTTTTCTGGGTGACTTAGTGGCAGAGCAGAATTGAATAGGTTTGATTCTCTGCAATGAGAAACAGGAGTCGAAATCGCTAGAGAAAAAACAAAATAGATACCAGAATACAGTATTAGTCATATAATACTGTTTGAAACTGCACTATGTGGTCAGTGTAGATCAGACATGGGCAAACTTGGGCCTTCCAGGAGTTTTGGACTTCAACTCCCACAATTCCTAACAGCCTCAGGCCCTTTCCTTTCCCCCCCTCAGCCATTTAAGCCCGAGGCTGTTAGGAATTGTGGGAGTTGGAGTCCAAAACACCTGGAGGGCCCAAGTTTGCCCATGCCTAGTGTAAATGCAAATGATGCAGTTAAACTGCATTATATGAGTTTACACCAGTGATTCTCAAAGTGGGTGGTGCCACCCCCTAGTGGGCGGTGAGGCGATCTAGGGGGGCGCTGGAAGGCTCAGGAGAATTTGGGGGCACTGAAGCCCTGTAAGGGGGGGGGTGGGGGCTTTTTGATGGCAGGGAACTATATATCCCAGCAACTTCCAAATGCCAAGGTATATTTTCCGCAAGCCTCACCAGTATTTTGTGTTGGTCATGGGAGGTCTCTATGCCAAGTTTGAGTCAATTCCATGGTTGCATGAGTACAGAATGCTTTTTGATGGCAGGGAACTATATATCCCAGCAACTCTAAATTGCGAATGTATATTTTCTGACACCCTCTCCAGTATTTTGTGTTGGTCATGGGAGTTCTGTGTGCCAAATTTGGTCCAGGTCTGTAATTTGTGGGGGATCTCTCAGTGGTCTGTGGAAGTTAGAGCTGAATTGGTTGAAGGTACTGCAAATCCCATCATCTATTGTCCATACTCTCCCAAACACATTGTTTTTGTGATTAGTCACTATGCTTTAATTCTGTTCAATTTGTAACAATGAAAATACATCCTGCATATTAGATATTTGCATTAGAATTAATAAAAGTAGCAAACTTATTTATTAAGTAGCAATGAAAATGTGGTTGGGGGTCACCACAACATGAGGAACCTTATAAAGGGGTCACGGCATTAGAAAGGTTGAGAACCACTGCATTAATACATATATATTTCTGTTTAATTGCTATTAATATTTTTTAAAATTAATTTCTAGGGGGGCGCTGAGTAATTTTTTTTTCCTGGAAAGGGGGCGATAGGCCAAAAACGTTTGGGAACCACTGGTCTACACTAACTATAACATTAACAAACTGTATATCATATTATATTATATTGAAAGTGTGTTGTCGAAGGCTTTCATGGCCAGAACCACTGGGTTGCTGTGAGTTTTTTTGGGCTGTATGGCCATGTTCCAGAAGCATTTTCTCCTGATGTTTCACCCACATCTATGGCGGGCGTCCTCAGAGGGTTGTGAGATCTATTGGAAACTAGACAAGTGAGGTTTATATATCTGTGCAGTGACCAGGATGGGAGAAAGAACTCTTGTCTGCTTGAGGCAAGTATGAATGTTTCCATTGGCCAATTTCAACAGAAAGGAAGAAAGTATGAAAATAAACTTAATCTGGCTACCATTATTTTTTTTAAAAAAATGTCTAAAATAAGGGCAGTAAATAAAGAACAACACTCAGAAAACAGAGGAATTCCAGAAATGAAACAATCAGGGCCAACTAACACCTCCCAACAAAGGATTCCCACAGGCAGGAAGCAGCCAATCTTTGAAGCTGCAAGGCCATTCAATGCTAATCAAGGTGGCCAATTGCAACATTTACACTTGCCGCAAGAAGACAAGAGTTCTGTCTCCCAACTTGGCCATTCCACAGATATATAAACCCCACTTGCCTAGTTTCTAGCAAACCTCACAACCTCTGAGGATGCCTGCCATAGATGTGGGCAAAACATTAGGAGATAATGCTTCTGGAACATGGCCATACACCCCTTAAAACACACAGCAAACCAACTTTATTAATCCTGCATTATGGCTCAGTGCTATGGAATAATGGAATTTGTAGCTTGGTGAAGCACCAAGAATCTTTGCCAGAGAAGGCTAAAGACCTTGCAAAACTACAACTCCCAGGATTACATAGCACTGAGCCATGGAAGTTAAAGCGGCATAAAACTATATTAATTCTACAGTGCAGATGCACTTTTTGTGGAACAAAGCCTTTATTTAAACTGATATAATTCTGTTAATTATGTTACTTTTCCTTCAATGTTTCCATCAGATGTTATCACAAAATTATTTCTATGACCAAAATTATTTTAAAATTTAAGCTCATTTAAGTCAAAACACTACAGAGGTGTAGCGACGTGGCAAGATTAATGTAGTTGGACACCATTTTGACTCAATGTTATGGAATGATGGGAGTTGTCATTTGGTGAGGCCCCAGCACTTTTTGGACCTTGTAAAACTACAAATCCCAAGATTCGAAAACACTGAGCCAGGGCAGCTAAAATTCCGTTGAACCACATTAATTCTACAGTGTAGATGCACCCTACAGAAATAAAATGCCGTTTGTTTCTTCCAGTTTGATGAGAATACATTAAACAAAGCACTATTTTGTGTCCACACCATGTTTTGAAAGTAAATACAATAAAATGAGCAGCTCTTCTGGCCTAGCAGCCCTTCCTTGACTATAAAAATGCTTTTAAATATATACGGTATATTAAAAGGAGAGAGGGCATTATGACACGTAACACAAGGCCCAGTAAGCCCAAGCTAAGTCGTATTGGACCAAAGTGTGATACCTGACTTGTTTGCCAGTATAGATAAAGGTAAAGGTTTCCCCTGACATTAAGTCCAGTCGTGTCCAACCCTGGAGGGTGGTGCTCATCTCCATTTCTAAGCCAAAGAACCAGCGTTGTCCATAGACACCACCAAGGTCATGTAGCCAGCATGACTGCATGGAGTGCTGTTACCTTCCTGCAGAAGCCCTTTTGATCTACTCATATTTGCATGTTTTCGAACTGCTAGGTTGGCAGAAGCTGTGGCTAACAGCAGGAGCTCACCCCACTCCCCAGATTTGAACCGCAAGTTGAGCAGCACATTGTTTTAACCTGTTGCGCCACCAGGTGACCCGCCAGTATGGATAGTATCTGAAAATGATGGAAGGGCATTTGGAGCATGAAGTCAGACTCTCAATTCTAATTTAGGATCCAGGGCTATTTGGACCACCGATTAACAGGAATTGGGACTGAGAAATGGAGATTGTACAAACATAGGGTCTTCAATTGTCATGAGTCCTTCAAATGTGCAAATTCTTTAGTTATGAAAGACTTAGTTCCAGACAAAAGGAAAGTGGTGTATGCAAACTCTAGCTCAACTAGTAGAACAACTTGACACAAATTCCAATGATTGAGTGATGTTATGTTCCAACTTCCAAAGAGTCAAGTATCAACACAATTAGACTTTTGCAAATTTGTTTAAAAACATTTTCTCTAGTGGTGCTTTTGCACTGTGGAATGAATGCAGTTTGACCTCCCTTTAACTGCCATGGCCAGGCATGTAGCCGGGGGAATGGGATTGGAGGGCTTCAGCCCCCCCCCCGGAAATTCTCAGGGTGGTCCGCGAGAAGGCCTTACTGGTGCATTATTTAAATTGTTATGCTTATTCATATCATGATGTCATCACCATGCTCAATATATCCCATATGCATGTGGGTATTGGGATAACAATACAAAAGGTTTGGTAGGGTAGACCCCCCCCCTTAGATTCAGCCCCTCCCGAATCAAACTCAGCCCCTCCCGAATCAAAATCCTGGCTACGGCCCTGGCTCAATGCTATTGGAATGCTGGGGTTTGTAGTTTTACAAGGTCTTTGGCCCTCTCTGCTGGTGCCTCACCAAACTACAAATCCCAGGATTCTACAGCATCTCACCCCTGAGTTTTTAACTTTTTATCCTGCACATGCGGCCCGCCCATTGTCTTTGTGATTGTGTTTATTGTAATTCAAAATTTTAATTTCAAACTGCTCAATGTATTCCTGCGTTGTTATGCAATTATGACGTTGTTATTTGTTGCTTAGTATATTTTGTTTTTATTTTGTTGTACTCTGTTGTTCGGGCTTCGCCGCATGTAAGACGCCCGAGTCCCCGTTGGGGGAGATGGTGGCGGGGTATAAAGAAAGATGATGATGATGATGATGATGATTGAGCCATGGCAGTCAGACTGCATTCATTCCACAGTGTAGATCAGACATGGGCAAACTTGGGCCCTCCAGGTGTTTTGGACTCCAACTCCCACAATCCCTAACAGCCCCAGGAAAGGGGCTGAGGCTGTTAGGAATTGTGGGAGTTGGAGTCCAAAACACCTGGAGGGCCCAAGTTTGCCCATGCCTGTGTAGATGCACCCTATAAAGCTCTAGATCAGGGGTAGGGAACCTATGGCTCAGGAGCCAGATGGGGCTCTTTTCATGATTGCATCTGGCTCTCTAGAACAGCCCGGGCCTCGGTTTCCCAGCATGCAGCGGAGATGAGTGACGCAAATGTGTCGCAACAGCCGCTTCCTCGCGGCCATCACCACCTCTTCCTCATCTCACCGCTGTTCTCGGGGCCCTCTCCCCTTCTTTCTTTTCTTCTTTCCCCTTCATTATTTTACTTTTTCCTCACTCCCTTTCCTTTCTTTCCCCCACCCTTTCCTTTCCTCCCTTCCCATTTCCTTCTTTCTTTTCCCCTCCTTGTCTCTCTCCTGCTTTTCTTTTCTTCCTTTTCCATAGTTCGTCCTTCTTTTCTTTCTTCCTCTCCCCCTCCCTCCTTTATTTTCTCTATCTTTCTGTCTTTCCCTCTTCCTTCCGTCTTCTCTTCCTTCCCAGAGTCCTGAGCATGCCTTTTGCAGAGCCAGGTCTGAAGTGTCCCGTCATTCTGCCGGGGGAATCCTTTTCTCATAGTATGTATGTATATACTCACATTTAGTTGAATTCAGTCTTAAAATATATTTTATATATTATATGGCTCTCACTGTAATAAATTTCCAAATATTTTGTTTTCATGGCTCTCTGAGTCAAAAAGGTTCCTGACGCCTGCTCTAGATCCTCAAGTGTTAACTTCTCCAATGTGATTCTATGGTCATCTTCCAGGAGAAATTGATTGTAGAGTTGTGCTTGGAAGACTTAGAAATTCTTACAGAAGGAAAAAATAGCAATTTCTTTATGGGAACCCCGTGATTTTCATAGGATTTTCTTGGGCAAGAACTACTCAGCAAAGACTTGCCGTTGACTCAAGTGGATCCTTGGCATCCACTTGGATTTGATTCCAAAATCTGTGGATGTTCAAATCCTAATATATACAATAGTATAGTGAAATGTCCCTTATATAAAATGGCAGAATCAAGGTTGATTTTGAGATTTTGTAAAAAAAAAAAAAATCCAAGCCACAAATGGTTTCTAATTTATTTATTTATTTCATATCAAAAGTATTGCATGAAGAAATAAGTATAAGATTGATAAAACAAAGGGAGCACAAGCCACTAAGTAGTTTTAGACCAAAAACAGGCAACAACGACAGTGTTGTCTATAGCCTGAAACAGTTCTTCCTCTGTGCATGGGGCAGGGCATTGTGGGCAAGCATACAGATGCGGAGTTGTTTGTTCTGCTCCACAGTCACACAAATTGGAAGATTCTTCTAGGTAGTGAAATTTGGCCAGGTTGTCTTTTGATCTGCCAACTCCATTTCCGAGTGTGCTCAGGGACTTCCAGGTTGACCATTTGTGGTTTGTCCCTGGAGGAAGACCCTCGTTTATTTATTTACAGTATTTCTACCCCGCCCTTCTCAACCCCCCGGAAGGGGGGGGGGGGGGCTCAGGGCGGCACAATTAGATGCCGACAACAGTACACAATATAAAATCACTAATACAACAAGATTAAAAACATCAGAGTTAAACAATTATCAGCAATCAACTTAAATTAAAATTCCATCTATAACAAGTCCACATTCAATCAATGGCGGTAGGCCATATTTCCATGTCCGTCGTCATATTAGTCCATTCCAAGTAAAGTGCTCCATTAAGTTACTGTGCAAAGGCCTGGTCCCACAACCACGATTTTACTTTCTTCCTGAAAGCTAGGAGGGATGGGGGCGATCGTATTTCGCTTGGAAGCGCATTCCACAGGCGAGGGGCCACAGCCGAGAAGGCCCTGTCTCTCATCCCCGCCAGCCGCAATTGAGTTGCTGGCGGAAGCGAGAACAGGGCCTCCCTGGATGATCTTAAGTTACGAGATGGGCCGTCCAGTTGAAATTGCCTGATTTTGTTGTTCACAGGGATATTCTTGTTGTTGCTGGAAGAACATTAAGACGAGTGATGGTTCTCATGAAACTTTTCCTTGATTTGAGTCGATTGGGAGGAGGCTGATAGCCATACAGTGGGTGGCTTTCAAAGTGTTCAACCTTATTTCTCTCACAATTGGCAGCAACTTCCCATCACACATCGGGGGACAATGCCAACTAGCTTATAAAGTACGGTATCAGCAGGTGTAGGTTTAAGACATCCTGTGATTATTCTACGTGTCTCATTCAGTGCTGTATTCACCTGCTTTGTGTGGACGGACTTATGCCAAAAAGGGCAGGCATACTCAGCAGCTGAGTAAGACAAGGCCAAGGCTGATGTTTTTATTAGTTTTGGCTCTGCACACTATGCACTATTAGTAAGTTTTTGCAGAATGATATTGCATGAATCTACTTTGTGTTTGGTGTTCGTACAGTGTTTCCTAAATGTTAGTGTTCAATCCAAGGTGAGACCGAGATATTTAGGATGGGAACAGTGTTCATGCTCTTGGCCTTTCCATGTAACGTTCAGTTTCCTGTTGGCTTCACAATTATGTGGATGTCTTGGCAGAGTTAGGCTTCAGGCAGGCCCGGATTAACACTTTTTTGCGCCCTAGGCCATAGTTTGGAATTACACCCCCTTTAAGCCAACCTCCTGCCACCTCCAAGGTCCCCATTCCCACCAGCTGGAAAGCTCCGCTGTGCTCCGAAGGTCTCCTCGGGAGTCGGGAGGCTTGGGGAGAGCGCAGCGGGTGCAAACTTGCTCCAAAGGCGCACACGAGAGAAGAGAGCGCATGCGCGAGCGAGAGCACGCGAGAGAGCGTGCGAGAGAGAACGTGTGAGAGAGAGAGCGCGTGAGAGTGAACGCGTGTGAGAGAGATCATGCAAGAGAGAGAGAGAATGTGAGAGAGAGAGAGAGAGAGAGCGTGAGAGAGGGCGTGAGAGAGAGAGAGCACGTGTGAGAGAGAGCACGCGCACGAGAAAGAGCGTGTGCGAGAGAGAGCACGTTCGAGAGAGAGAGCGTGTGCGCGCGAGAGAGAGAGCACGAGAGAGAGAGTGCGAGAGAGAGAGTGCGAGAGAGAGAGAGAGACGGAGGGGACGGAGCAGAGACTTTGCCGGGAGAAGGAGCGAGGAGGGGCATGAGAAAGGGGGAAAGAGGGGCGCAGACCAGTTTTGGGGTTTTTTTGGTCCGTGATCTGCCCCCCCCCCCGGCTTGTGCCCCTAGGCCATGGCCTTGTTGGCCTTATGGGTAATCTGGGCATGACTACAGGTGGTTATCTTTGAGGTAGCTGGAAAGATCTTTCAGGGCATTACTATGTAAGTTGATTTTCAACTGTTTCAAAGTCTTTTGCTTATGTTGTTAAGGCCACGGTCATCAGTGTCATTCCAAAATCTTTTGATGTTCAAATCCTATTACTGCACTATAGTATAGTGAAATGTCTCTTATATAAAATGGCAAAATCAAGGATGGTTTTGATATTTTTGATACAGGGAGGATAAACAATACCGCAACTATATTAAATGTTTCGTTTCTCACCTTCTAGAGTAACAGGGATTAATCTCCTAATGTCACTCTAACATGAGAACAACCTCTTTAGCAAATACTTCTGTTTCAATTTCCAAATAGAAAATACTTTGTGTACATGTGTATTTGAACGACAAGCTATGAACAACTATGGTTTATGCTTAATGGCATCCTTGGGGGTTATTCCTAAGTCTCGGGTTTTGGCAAAGAAATCCCAGGGCCTGAAATGGTTATGAACTAACAGCTCTATGTAAACCTGTGTTGAAGTGAATTGCCTTATTTGTACCTATTTGTATCAAGCTTTAGGGCAGTGGTTCCCAACCTGGGGTCCATGGACCACCAGTGGTGTGCAAGAATAAAAATATGGTCTGCAGCCTCACCATTATTACACCGTTGCCTCAAAACCACGTGGCAACGAGAGCAACTGGTCCTGTGAAACCCTCTTATAGTGCCGAGGCAACAGGGATGTCGGGAAGGGAGTGGCTGACTACCTACAAAAGATTACTACTACCACATGATTAAATATGGTTTTATGTGGGCAGATAGCGACTACTGGATGGCATGTGTTCTGTATCGGAAACTAGAGCTGATGTGGTTTATCCAATGCAATTTTCTGAATCAGCACCCCAAAAACAAAACCGAATCTAAAGTTGATCAAAAACTGATTCGTAACCCTTTTGGTACTAATACTGGAGAGTAGTCCCTGGTCAAGTGGTCCCTGGTCAAAAAAGGTTGGGAAACACTGCTTTGGGGTAAAATTTTTAGTATATAGCAAGAAGAAAGGCTTAATTCCTCCAAAGAGATAAGCCTCACACTAGCCCAAATTCTAGCTTTGTTGTTGTTGTTGTTGTTGTTGTTGTGTGCCTTCCAGTCATTTCGAACCAATGGCGACCCCAAGGTTAAGTTATCACAGGGTTTTCTTTGTTCAGAAGAGGTTCAACATTGCCTACCTTAGAGTCTGAGAAAGTGGGATTTGCTCCAATTCTCCCAGTGGGTTTCATGGCCAAGTGGTGTTTTGAACTCCACAGTCATCATCCAATGCTCAAAGTACTTGTAATATCTGGGAGCAGGCATGTAGCCGGCGGGGGGCTTAGGGGCTTCACCCCCCAAATTCTCAGGGTGGTCCGCGAGAAGGCCTTACTGGTACATTATTTAAACTGTTATGTTTATTCATATCATGATCTGATCGCCATACTCCTTATATCCCACATTCATGGGGTTATTGGGATAACAACACAAAAGGTTTGCTAGGGTAGAACCTCTCTCACTCACTCTCAGCCCCCCGAATCAAGCTCAGCCCCTCCCAAATCAAAATTCTGGCTACGGCCCTGTCTGGAACTATTGAATATCTGGGAAGTGGCCCTGAGGTTGCCGAATAGTAGAGGAAGGAGTAGACTGCATACTCCATTTCACATTTGAAGACTTCAGTTTGCAATGATTACACAGAGTGAAACAGTTGTCTCAAGAGGCAGATGCTGGTGAGCAAATGGCTCTTCTTTTTGTATTCCTACACTGTTCCCTCTCTGCTGAGGGATAGAGGGGTTTTTTTATGACATCAGTATCTTCTAGAATCCCTAGAAAAGCCTGCTGCTTCTCTTGGGAGAGGGGACTCTCCCATTGCTACTACTAAAATAAGAATAAACTACTGTATTTTCTGGCATATAAGACTACTTTTTAACCCAAGAAAATCTTCTCAAAAGTCAGGAGTTGTCTTATATGTGGGAGTCATCTTATAGAGCGGGTGCTGAAACTTCCAATGTGGATTGGAGAATCTGTGGTTGCCACATATGGTGCCCCCCCCCCTCAAAAATGGCAGTGACCGCATCCCTGCCATATGCAGGGACTGTATGAAAGCATTAAGGGCGGCGCTGTACAAGTACGGTAGAAGAAAATCCATTCATCAGGATTCGTGTACTTAATGTGGTCCCGATGGTGAGGTGAAGGGGTGCCTCAATGGGAAGGTGTAAGTGAAGGCCGGAGCAAGCTGCAGGCATCCGGGGTACCCGGGGTATGGAAAAAAGAGATAGAATGGCTCTGGGCCCAGAAAAACACACCTGCTTTACTTTCCTGGCCCACCCTTGTATCCTATTACCGTACCTCCTCCTCTGCCTCTCAGATCTCGCTCCTGAAGACTGCCGTGAAGCGGTGCAGTGCGCATGTGCAAGATCTGAGAGCCAGAGAAGGAGGTACAGTAATAGGAAAATTACCATATTGAAATCAAATCTGATGCTTTAAAAAATTTTATTTGTTGTGCGTTGGAAGAGGGGGAGTCTCATACGGTGAGTATATCCCAAATTCTATATATTAACTGGAAAAGTTGGGGGTCGTCTTATACGCCCAGTCATCTTATATGCTGGAAAATACGGTACTCATGGTGGAAGGAAAAGGCAGTATGTTGCTCACCACTTCAGCTGAGGCTGTGTTGATATGAGCTGTCTTTCCAAATCTATTCCAGGATGAAATGTTAAGCATAGCAGTAAGATTTCCACTTACTCCACTTAGGCAGAAAAAATGAAATGCAAAGAGACAGAATGGGGGACGATGCCTGGCTTGACAGCAGTACGTGCGAAACAGATCTTGGAGTCCTCCTGGACAACAAGTTAAACATGAGCCAACAATGGCATGCGGCAGCTAAAAAATCCAATGGGAACTTGGCCTGCATCAATCAGGCCCGGATTACTCATAAGGCCACCCTAGTCCATGGCCTAGGGGCGCAAGCCAAAGGGGACGCAGTTCACACGGACCAAAAAAAAATGTTGAAACAAAACCGCAACGCGCGGCATGGAGATGACTCTCTCTCTCTCGGGGGAGGGCGGGGGAGAGCGCTGCAAGGGGGCGGGGGAGGAGGGAATGGTGCCCCCCCTCGCCATCGCCCCTGCCCCCTTATCAAGGAAGGAGGGCGGGAGGAGGAGGGAATGCCCCGGGGCCACTGCCGGACATGCGCGGCACCTAGGAACATGGCGGAGGAGGCAGAGGCGCTCGCGTCCTCCTGCTGCGCATACCCGGCAGCGGCCCTGGAAACGGGGCTTCCCTCCGCCTCCTCCTCCTCGCGCTCTCCTTCCTTGACTCAGGGAAGGCGGGTGCGTGGCACTGTGAGGAGGAGGAGGTGGGGGGTGCGGTAGAGTTTGGTTTGGGGGCATAATTCCAAAGTGTGGCCTAGGACGCCAAAAGGGGTTAATCTGGGCCTGGCATCAATAGGAGTCTAGTGTTTAGATCCAGGGAATTAATGCTACCCCTCATTTCTGCCTTGGAATGACACTGTGTCCAGTTCCGGGCACCGCAGTTGAAGGGAGATGTTGACAAGCTGGAATGTGTCCAGAAGAGGGCAACTCAAAGGATCGAGGGTGTGGAGAACAAGCCCTATGAGGACTGGCTTAAAGAGCTGGGCATGTTCAGCCTGCAGAAGAGTAGGCTGAGAGATTACATGATGAGGGCCATGTATAAATATATGAGGGGAAGCCGTAGAGAGGAGGGAGCAAGCTTATTTTCTGCTGCCCTGGAGACTAGGATGCGGAACAATGGCTTCAAACTACAGGAAAGGAGATTCCACCTGAACATTAGGAAGAAATTTCTAACTTTGAGAACTGTTCAGCAGTGGAACTCTCTGCCCTCCGGAGGTTCCTTCTTTGGAGGCTTTTAAGCAGAGGCTGGATGGCCATTTGTCGGGGGTGCTTTGAATGCAATTTTCCTGATTCTTGGCAGAAGGTTGGACTGGATGGCCCTCAAGGTCTTTTCCAACTCTATCATTCTATCTCTAGCAATTTCCCAGAATCTAGTAGTTAGTTAGAATTATCTAGGATTTCTAGAGCACCTGGTCATAGGTTTACTACCTGGTGTTTGTTTCAAATAACTAGATAGGAGATTGGAAATAATCGGCTGCAGCTTCTATGTTTATGCAAATTCTGGAGAACTGTGGAATGTTTCTATCTAAGAATGCATCTACACTGTAGAATTAATGCAGTTTGACACCACTTTAACTGCTGTGGCTCAATGCTATAGAATCGTGAAAGTTGTAGTTTTACAAGCCTTTTCTGCTTCCAGAGAGTTGGTGCCCCACCAAGCAACAAATGCTTGGATATCATAGCATTAAACCATGGCAGTTAAAATGGAATTAAACTGCATTAATTCTGAAGTGTAGCTTCAGGCCTAGGTCGCAGGGGCGCAGACAGTTCAACTGCTAAGCTGCAGAACTTGCTGAGCAGAAGGTCGGCGGTTCGAATCCGCGGGACAGGGTGAGCTCCCACTCTTAGCCCCAGCTTCTGCCAACCTAGCAGTTCAAAAACATGCAAATGTGAGTAGATCAATAGGTATCACTTTGGCAGGAAGGTAATGGTGCTCCAGACAGTCATGCCGGCCACATGACCTTGGAGGTGTCCACGGACAACGCCGGCTCTTCAGCTTAGAAATGGAGATGAGCACCATCCCCTTGACTAGATTTAATGTCAAGGGGAAATCTTTACATTTACTTTACCTTCAGACCGTTAAAACTAAGGAAACGCTGCCAGCACTTAAAACATGGAATCCTTTATTCGGAAGCCCTTCTAACTTTGTGGAACGGAGTGGAAGGAAGAGATGGCATTTCAACAGGATTGTAGCCTCTTCTCCCACCCTTCGGATCTTAAGCCATATACACAGTTGAAGCTTTGGCTTATGGCATCATAAGCTATCAACCTGTGCAAATATTGACTTTGTTGCTTCAGTTCAACCACTGCTTGTACTAGATCGGTACATAATCGAAAACTGTTGGAAAAATCTGTGCCTGAGATAGATAAAGCAGATCTAAGAAAATCACTTCCCATCCCTGATGAAAAGCGAAAGATAACCATGGCTTTTGACAGTTGACCCCTTGCCCATTGTATGATCTTCTCTCCTTCTCTCTCTCTCTCTCTCTCTCTCTCTCTCTCTCTCTCTCTCTATATATATATATATATATATGGTAAAGTGTTAAATCAAGGGACTGTTGGCTCACCTCCAGGAATTATAGACACCTAGCCAAGCATAAAGTAAGTGGAATCCCGCCTTCAATAAACAAAGCAACCTTGCCAGGTGAAACAAAGCAGGCGTGGCAATTGGCAAGAGATGCTGCAGGACTCCAGGGAGGGAAGGGAGCGGGGCTTAGACCTGACTTTTTCCTTCAGTGTATACACAAGTATGCACACCCCATGTACTGTCGACTGTCCCAAATAACAATGAATCCCTGTTCCTACACAGTGCCGACTTTCAAAGTAATTCATCTCACATCGACCCGGTGCAGAGCCTTTTCTGTAGTAGCGCCGTCAATTTGGAACACCCTTCCAAGTGATGTGCGGGCCTTGCATGATCTACTCTCTTTCCGCAAGGCCTGCAAGACCCACCTTTTCTGGCTAGCCTTTGATCGCTAAGCTGGAAAATCTTTATTGGTTTAGTTTAATATGTTGTTTTTACTCCTGTGATGCTTTTATATGTTTGTAAGCCGCTCCAAGCCCTCGGGGAGTGGCGGCGTACAAGTCTAAATGATAACTAAATAAATAAATAGCATACTGACCAGCATTTCAAAAACCGAAAGCAAAGACATTATCATAGAATCATAGAGTTGGAAGAGACCTTGTGGGCCATCCAGCACAACCCGCTGCCAGGAAGCAGGATAATTGTGATCAGAGCACCCCTGACAGATGGCCATCCAGCCTCTGCTTAAAAGCCTCCAAAGAAGGAGCCTCCACCACACTCTGGGGCAGAGAGTTCCACTGCTGAACAGCTCTCACACTCAGGAAGTTCTTCCTAATGTTCAGGTGGAATCTCCTTTCCTGTGGTCTGAAACCATTGCTAGTCTCCAGGGCAGCAGAAAATAAGCTTACTCCCTCCTCCCTATGACTTTCCCCTCACATATTTATACATGGTTATCATGTCCCCTCTCAGCCTTCTCTTCTGAAAGCTAAACATGTCCAACTCTTCAAGCCGCTCCTCATAGGGCTTGTTCTTCAGACTCTTGATCATTTGAGTCGCCCTCCTCTGGACACATTCTTGCTTGTCAATATCTCCCTTCAACTGCGGTGCCCAGAATTGGACACGGTATTCCAGGTGTGGTCTAACCAAGGCAGAATAGAGCATGGATAGCATGACTTCCCTGGATCTAGACACTACACTCCTATTGTTGCAGGCCAAAATCCCATTGGCTTTTTTAGCTGCAGCATCACATTGTTGGCTCACTTGGACCCCAATATCTTTTTCACATGTACTGCTGTCGAGCCAGGCGTCCCCCATTCTGTATCTTTGCATTACTCTTCATTTTAGTGCCAGGATGCAATCAAAGGCCCTCCTGGTATTTTGGAAGAGAACTCCATAAACCCATTGGCCAAATAATGTGGAGAGGGTAGGAATTTTCCATCTTCCTCACCTCAAGAGCCTTAGAATAACTAAGGCACAGGTCAAATATGACAGTGTTCGTGTTGTTTTTCAGATATGGAGATAGACGTAAGCTTGCAAGAGATCAGATAGGCTGTTTGCTTAAGGCAAAGCGGATTAGAACAAAACATCAAATTCAGAGTTTGTAACATGGCAAAGAGGAAATAAACTCTGAAATCCAATGCCTTACATGTTTGCACTAGCAACTCTGAAGTCTGTCAAAGGAGATTGAGCTTCTCTTGCCAATCGAAACTATTGTTTCAACAGAAGGATAGAAACTAGAAGGTGTTATTATAGCTTGGTGTTCCCCAATCCAGTTCTCCCCAAATGCATTACACAACTCCCATCACCCCCAACCGGCATGGCCATGGAGGGTTGTATGCTCTAGCACTCTGGAGAGTTTTTGGTACTCTAGATCCCAAACAGTTTAACTCATCTGACGTTGTGTGTGTGTGTTTTTTATCATGTCGGAAGTGACTTGAGAAACTGCAAGTCGCTTCTGGTGTGAGAGAATCGACCGTCTGGAGAGACGTTGCCCAGGGGATGCCTAGATGTGTTACCATCCTGTGGGAGGCTTCTCTCATGTCCCCACATGGGAAGCTGGGGCTGAGAGATGGGAGCTCACCCCATCTTGCATATAACAACCCATATATTGGGGAAATTGTTAATTGCCGTCAAGTTGACTTTGCTTTTATCTATAATCATGAAGTGGAACATGAATTTAGGGTGGTCTTGCCCTGAAGGGCAGGGACCCTAGGTTCCCCTAAAGCGAGGGTTTTCTGGGAAGACCTTGGGAAGCTATTAGGAAGTGCAGATTTCCCTTTCTCCAAAGATAATCTCACCAAAGTCTGGAAGAGATGCCCACTGAGAGATCTAGTTCTGTCTCAGCTGAGAAGGATGACAACCACGAGTTCCTGATGTCCGCAAGGCTGACATAAGTTTATTTCAAAAATACATGCCATTTTATAATGTTACAGAGCTGTTAGATTCAAATCTCCCGCCCGCCCCCAACCGGCTGTGCTAATGGGAAGAGAGGGGCAGAAACAATGAAGCCAGGTCTTTGTGGATGGGATTATAATGTGTAAATGAGTGTCCAAGCAGGGAGACGAGAACTCCTGTGTTCTGCAAATCCCCCTGTCTATTGTCCTTAGTTTGCAATTAACATTCCTGTAGCTGAGCTAACAGGGAATTCGGTATCTGTCATTTCCCGTTTGTCATGACCTCTGCAGGGTGCATCTTTCAGAGTGTGGAAGGTAAATAGAGGTGTATTGTAGCCATTTTCTGAGTTTCCGACACTCAAAAGATATGGCCCATTAGGTAGATAAAAATAATCTGTCAGGCGATCTATAGTTCTTTGATAGGCGACTCAGACGTCAAAGCAATATGAATCTGGCCATTACCAGCTGTTGGTTTGGGACAGACCCCAAAAAGAGCTGATATTGGCCTATCGTCCTGCAAAGAGGATCTGGATGGTTTCATAATGAGTCATTCTGCTGGGTCAACAAAGCGGCTAGCTAATTCACAGAGGGTGCGAATTGAGCTGGTTAATATTTTAAAGGTACATATAAACTTATAGGGGAAAATGGGAAAGGAAAACATGCAGGGAAAATACATTGACATTTTGGGAAAAAGGAATATCATCTCACATCTGTCCAAAATTCATTTGAAAGAAATTACATAAAGCATATTTAAGTTCATAGGGGTTTTTTTTCCTTTTGATTGGAAATTGGAGCTGTGAAAGGATCCAGGAAGGGAAAATTCATAAATCAGAAATCTATAATAGTCCAATATAGTTGCAGGAGAGGGTTGTATGCTCTAACACTCTGGAGAGTCTTTGGTACTATAGATCTCAAACTGTCATTGGGTCAGGCATTGTGGGGTTCCTAGGAATGGTCATGAAGCAAACAGAGTTCATAAAAGTGGGGGAAGAGTCTTTGATGCTCAGCAAGGAAGGGAAAAAGGTTTGTATTTTGAATCCACTGTTCCAGCACTGCCAGGGAGCTTGGTCCTTGGAAACTGCAAATTCCTGCCGTGGTGGGTTCTGGCAATCTGGCATCATGAAATCCCTAGGGAGTCCACATAGCAAGCTCATGGAACACAGACTTCCCGGGGACCCAGAATCCATGATGGAATGTTGGAACTCCCTGCTGCAGGGTCAGTCAGCTGGCACTTTTGAAAAATAATACTTCAGAACAAAAAAAAGTTTATTCCCGGGGCGCAAGGATCAGGAGACAGAAAAGTGAGATAGCCGAGAGTCTTAGAATTAGTCTAGGAAAAATATGAAACCAAGATGGAGATGATCCGATGATTCTTTGTTTAAGTTATAGTTATGTTAGAGGCCGAAAGGGACACAATGTATCATTATGGAAACGTGAAAAGTTTCAAACAGAGCTTTCTTTTATTGGAGAATTAGCTACGATGTTAGGAGAGGGGAAGAGAAAGCAAGGCAGGAACATATCTTCTACTGAGGCTGCTGCTTTGATCACGCTACCCAGCCATGCTGGTCCAATGGGAGCATCCAGGAACTTTGGAACTCCCTGTTGCAGGCCAATCGAACTTGGAAGCAGGGGATCCTCTGGGGCTCGACTTCAATCAGAGATCTCCAAATCACCCTATTATCGACAGCCCTGCTCACGTCTTGCAAACTAAAAGGCTTTTAGTTTCACTAGTTGTTTCTATCCCTCTGGAAGGCTGTCTTCATGTTTTCCTGCCGCCTTCTACCTTACCAAGCACTACTGTCCCTCCAAAGGAGTCATGCCCTTTCATGATATGTCCACCTATGACAGTCGGCTTTATTGGGTCAAGCCTAATGTAGTTTGACACGACTTCTAGGCGAAATTCAGGCCTGATATATTCTTTAACCCTTTTATTTGTCTAACTAGCTTGGGGACCCGGCGCTGCCCGGGTTATTTGAGGAAGGCATTGTGTGCCACGGTTGGTCCGTATCAGTTGTTCATTTGGCTTGCAGTGGTTTCGGGAAGCGAGTGAAGGTACTTCAAGTCCCATAATCCATGGTCCATCCTTCTCCAAATTGCACCAGGATATACTGTAGGGGGTTCTGTGTGCCAAATTTGGTCTTGATCAGTCATTGGATGAGGGTTGCAGAGGTCTCGGGAAGTGAGTGGAGGTACTTCAAGCCCCATCATCCATGCTCTGCTCTTCTCCAAACTGCACCAGGACATAGAATGGGTCATGGGGGCTCTGCGTGCCAAGTTTGATATTTATCAGTCTTTGTTGGGGGCCACAGTGGTCTCTGAGAAGCAAAGCACTTGGAAGTACTACAAATCCCATAATCCGTGGTCCATCTTTCCCAAACTGCACCAGGACGTAAAGGGCATCATGGGGGTTATGTGTGCCAAGGTTGTTCCAGGTCCGTCACCTGTGCTGGTCAGAGTAAATGAGTGAAGGTACAGCAAGGCCCATCCTCCATGGTCCACCCTCCTTCAAACTGCACCAGGATGTAGAGTGGGTCTTGGGGGGATCTGTGTGCCAACTGTAGTCTTGTTCTGTCATTGTTGGGGGCCTAGTCTCGAAAATCAAGTTAGGGAAGCCTTACTGTCAATTCAGGCTGAGGCCTAGTCAGGAGAATCAAGTTGAGGAAGACTTACTGTCAATTCAGGCTGAGGGCTAGTCAGGAGAACCAAGTTGAGGAAGCCTTACTGTCAATTCAGGATGAGGCCTAGTCTCGAAAATCAAGTTGAGAAAGTCTTACTGTCAATTCAGGCTGAGGCCTAGTCTCGAAAATCAAGTGGAGGAAGCCTTGCTGTCAATTCAGGCTGAGGCCTAGCTTGTAAAATCAGGTAAATAAAGCCTTTTTGTAAAGAACTCTGTCTGGCACCTTTGAGATTTGGGATGTTGGAATGCTGGCCAATCCATGGCCCATCCTCCCTCAAACTGCACCAAGACGTAAAGTGGGTTTTGTGGGTTCTGTGTGCCAAGTTTGGTTTTGTTGTCTCATTGTTGTGGGCTGTAAAGTGTTTTGGACTTAAACTCCCACCATGCCTGACTGCCTCAGGCCTTTTCCTTACCCCTCTCTGGCACTTTAGAGGGTCGGAATGTTCGTGTTGGCTGGCCAATGGGAGTCCTTTATGCAAATTATCCCACAGTGGGAGTCAATCAAAACGCTGGCACATATTTGCTCGGTCGCACCACCCACCCACCGCCCGCAAACACTGACTTTTATTATATACATAGATAGATAGATTGGCAGACTTTCGGTCTCACAGTTCAAATTAGTTGATCGACTTCCTATCAGCTTTCTTCATATCCAGTTTTCACACCCAGTCATTTAAATCAGAAATCATATGGCATGGGTAGTCCTAACCTTGGTATTAAAAAATTGGGAATATTGTTTCCCAAACCCTATCTGCTGGTAAAAAAGCCAGATCTTGTTATTTCCAGTGTGTCATGGGAGACCGATAATTTCCGGTGTGTCATGGGGACTCGGGGCGGCTATAATAAACTTTATTTATAACCTGTTTCTTTTGTACTTATCAGGTTTATGTTGTGGATCTCGGATAAGACAACTTGTACTGACGTCATGAGTGATTCAGGAAGGTAAGACTGATGATCTACTGCTCAGACAGACACTGCCACCAGTAAAGGGAAGGAATGGCTTGTCTCCAGGTGGCCGAGGCATGGGCAAACTTTGTCCTTCCTCCGGGTGTTTTGGACTTCGACTCCCACATTTCCTAACAGCCTCAGGCCCTTTCCTTTCCTCCCTCAGCCACTTCAGCCCTCGTGGTGTTTTGGACTTCGACTCCCACAATCCCTAACAGCCTCAGGCCCCTTCCTTCCCCCCCTCAGCGACTTAAGTGGCTGAGGGGGGAAATGAAAGGGCCTGAGGCTGTTAGGAATTGTGGGAGTCAAAGTCCAAAACACCACGAGGGCTGAAGTTTGCCCATGCCTGGTGTAGCCTGGTGTAGCTGCTTCCAACTAGCTATGGAGCTCCCTTGCAAGTGCCTTGTGATTGCATCTGCTGATGTCAGCATGGGTGTCTGCACAACCAGCAAGAATAAGGGGAGTCAAACTAGGTGGAAGGAGGAAGGAATAGCAAACCACCTTTGAGTATTCTTTGCCTCAGGAAATCCTATGAAATGAATGAGAACACCAGGTTTTTTCGGGCTATATGGCCATGTTCTAGAGGCATTCTCTCCTGACGTTTTGCCTGCATCTATGGCAAGCATCCTCAGAGGTGAGGGGAAAAAACCTAAAACAACGCAGTGATTCCGGCCATGAAATCCTTCGACAATACATTCACCATGAACTGATGGGTGACCTGAAAACACACACACACATACGCTAATACTAGGCATGGTGTAGGAAATCGGAAATCTAATGGGGGGATTTTTTGATTAGTAAAAGAAAGACTTACAAAAATTTTTCCAAAAATTTCTAAAATGTAACTTAATTACTAACGAAATTCGTTAGTAGTTCGTATGCCAGAGCATGCGCATTCAGATGAGTTTGGCCTACAACTCCCAGAAATCCTAACAGCTGGTAAATTGGCTGGGATTTCTGGGAGTTGTAGGCCAAAACTAGAATAAATCACACTGAATTCTAGATGGGACTCTCCAAATAGGAAGGAGGGAGGGAAGAAGGGAAGGAGGGAGGGAGGTATTCTATTATTGGAAACAGCAAAAAAAGGAGGAGGACCCCCCACTCGCTCCTCGCTGCCTCTCTCTCACCCCGATCCTGAGGGAGCGAGGGCCCAAGTTTGCCCAGGCTGAGAGGAAAGGAAGAGGCCTGAGGCTGGGAGGACTGGTGTGAGTTGAAGTCCAAAACACCTACCTGGAGGGCTGAAGTTGGCCCCTGCAATGGGGCAAGGCAGAGCAACGGGAAGAGACGGGGGGGGAGAAGCCAGCAGGAAAGAGGAGGGGGCAGAGAAGCATCTGAGAGAGTGCAGGGAGAGAGAGGAGGAGAAGCGCATGCGCGTGTGTGTGTGTGAAGTTGGCCCCTGCGATGGGGCAAGGCAGAGCAACGGGGGCAGAGACGGGAGGGGGAGAAGCCAGCAGGAAAGAGGAGGGGGCAGAGAAGCATCTCAGAGAGTGCAGGGAGAGAGAGGAGGAGAAGCGTGTGTGTGTGTGAAGTTGGCCCCTGCGATGGGGCAAGGCAGAGCAACAGGGAAGAGAAGGGAGGGGGAGAAGCCAGCAGGCCAGAGGAGGGGGCAGAGAAGCATCTGAGAGAGTGCAGGGAGAGAGAGGAGGAGAAGCGCATGCGCGTGTGTGTGTGAAGTTGGCCCGTGCGATGGGGCAAGGCAGAGCAATGGGAAAGAGAAGGGAGGGGGAGAAGCCAGCAGGAAAGAGGAGGGGGCAGAGAAGCATCTGAGAGAGTGCAGGGAGAGAGAGGAGGAGAAGTGTGTGTGTGTGTGTGTGTGTGTGTGAAGTTGGCCCCTGCGATGGGACAAGGCAGAGCAGGGAAGAGAAGGGGGAGAAGCAGGAAAGAGGAGGGGGCAGAGAAGCATCTGAGAGCGTGCCGGGAGAGAGGAGGAGAAGTGCGTGTGTGTGTGTGTGTGTGAAGTTGGCCCCTGCGATGGGGCAAGACAGAGCAACGGGGAAGAGAAGGGAGGGGGGGAGAAGCGTGGAGGACTACACTTTCCAGAATGCATTGCCTAGCAGCAGCGTCACTTCCAGTTCCCCATAGAAATGCGGGAAAAGAAGAAGCTGAATGAAGGCGGGAAGGAAATGAGGGGAGAAGACAGGGAGAAGTGAGTACGTAGTACAATAATTAAGAATTTATTACGATCATAACGCAAATTGTTGGCCTCAAGGACCGTAAAAGAAAGTCTACTTCCTGGTTAGCTGCCGTGATGCGTATAAACTAGAAAGTCCCATTACATACGAATCACTTACGATTTCTTTTAATTTTCATAACTTTTTTCTCATGCCTAACTAATACCTTGTAGATGGGACACCAAGTAGGAGAAACACCAAGTTCATCATGTTTCATATGCACACCTCTTACACAAAACCAGACAGCAATTTTATACAATATAATAATAGTTTAAATATTGTATACAATATTACAGTAATTTTAGGGCCGTGATGGCACAGCGGGTTAAACCACTAAGCTGCAGAATTTGCTGATCGGAAGGTCGGCAATTCGAATCCACAGATGGGGTGAGCTCCTACAGTTAGCCCCAGCTTCTGCCAACCTAGCAGTTCAAAAACATGCAAATGTGAGTAGATCAATAGTTACCGCAACATCATCATAGCAGATGTTTCCCAGTATGCTGTCAATGTAGGCGTCTCTTCAACATTTGAGTTTGAACTGTGCTGAATTTTAGGGAGCCATAGCTGGGCATCACAGAGATAAATGAATTGAGAATAGGAGAGAATTTGATATTTTATATTAGGGATGGTGGAATGAGGGGTAGTACCTGTTGGTTGGTGGGGTCACAGTGGTGCAGCGAGTTGAACTGCTAAGCTGCAGAACTTGCTGTTTGAATCTGCTGATGGGGTGAGCTCCCATTATTAGCCCCTGCTTCTGCCAACCTAGTAGTTCGAAAACATGACATGTGTGTAGATCAGTAGGCACTGCTTTGCTGGGAAGATAACAGCGCTCCATGCAGTCATGCTGGCCACATGACCTTGGAGGCGTCTATGGACAAGGCTGACTATTCCGCTTAGAAATGGAGATGAGAACCACCAATTCCCAGAGTCAGACTCAACTAGGCTTAATGTACCGGGAATGTGGCTAAGTGTCAGCTGCATAAGATCTCTCTGACCAGTAGGTCATGAGTTTGAGGCCTGCCCGGGTCAAGGTGAGTGCTCGATCTTTAAGTATAGCCTGCTGTTGACCTTTGCAGCCCGAAAGACAGTTGCATCTGTCAAGTAGGAGATAAAGGTACCACATTAAGTGGGGAGGCAAATTTTGACTGAATTATGAGGCCATTAAAGAACTCCAGGAATGGTGAGGAATGCGGAAGGAACAACAAGGGACGCTGGGAACGCTGAGAGATTAGGAGTGTGCCAGCTCCCCCTGGTGGCCAGGGTTTGCCTCTGTTCGTCTATATGTTGTGTATGTGGAAACGGCAGGGATTATCTGCTAAATATGTGTACCTGTAATCCGCTCTGATTCGGGGTGAGAAGAGTGGAATATAAATAAAGTACGTAAATAAATAAATAAATAATGTCGAGGGGAAACCCTGAACTTTTCCTTACAGTAATTATGTGCATGAAACCAAATTTTGCATATTGAAGCATTATTAAACAAAGATGTCACTGACTCAACTACTCATATGCACTACTGCAGATTTTGGAGTATTTCAGAATTGTGAGTAAGAGATGCCCAACCTGTATTTATTACTCCACTAGCTTGGGGACCCAGCGGTGCCCGGGTCATTTGAGAAGTGTAGCAGGATGTAGAGTGGGTCATGGGGGCTCTGTGTGCCAAGTTTCGTCTTGATCCATCAGTATTGGGAGTTGCAGTGGTATCATGAAATTACTGAAGGTAGTGCAAGTTCCATCATCTGTGGTCCACCCTCCTCCAACCGGCAGCAGGATGTAGAGTGGGTCATGGGGGCTGTGTGTGGCACGTTTGGTCTGTATTGGTGAATGGATGAGGGTTGCATTGTTTTGAGGAAGTGAGTGAAGGTACTTCAAGTCCCAACATCTGTAGTCCGTCTCACACAAAACTGCACCAGGATGTAGAGTGGGTCATGAGGGCTCTGTTTGCCAGGTTTGGTCTTGGTCAGTCATTGGATTAGGTTTGTAGCAGTCTTGGAAAGAGAGGGAAGGTACTGCAAGTCCCATCATCCATGTTCTGCTCGCCTCCAAACTTCAGTAGGATGTAGAGTGGGTCACTGGGGCTCTGTGTGCCAAGTGTGGTCTTTATTGATGTTTGTTGGGGGCCGCAGTGGTCTGTGGGAACAGAGGGGTGTGAAAGTACTACAAATCCCATCGTCCATTGTCAGTCCTCCCCTGAACCTCGCCAGGACGTGAAGGCAGTCATGGGGGGTTATGTGTGCCAAGTTTGGTCTCGATCAGTAATTGGATAAGGGTCGCAGGGGACTTGGGAAGTGAGTAGAGGTACTTCAAGTCCCATCATCCATGGTCCACCCTCCTGCAAACTGCAGCAGGATGTAGAGTGGGTCATGGGGGCTCTGTGTGCCAAGTTTGGTCTTGATCAGTCATTGGATGAGGGTCTCAGTGGTCTTGGGAAGTGAGTGTAGGTACTGCAAGTCCCATCATCCATGGTCCGGGCTCTATCAAACTGCAGCAGGATGTAGAGTGGGTCATGGGGGCTCTGTGTGCCAAGTTTGGTCTTGATCAGTCATTGGATGAGGGTCACAGCGGCCTTGGGAAGTGAGTGTAGGTACTGCAAGTCCCATCATCCATGGTCCGCCCTCCCTGCAAACTGCAGCAGGATGTAGAGTGGGTCATGGGGGCTCTGTGTGCCAAGTTTGGTCTTGATCAGTCATTGGATGAGGGTCGCAGCAGCCTTGGGAAGTGAGTGTAGGTACTTCAAGTCCCATCATCCATGGTCCACCCTCCTGCAAACTGCAGCAGGATGTAGAGTGGGTCATGGGGGCTCTGTGTGCCAAGTTTGGTCTTGATCAGTCATTGGATGAGGGTCGCAGCAGCCTTGGGAAGTGAGTGTAGGTACTTCAAGTCCCATCATCCATGGTCCACCCTCCTGCAAACTGCAGCAGGATGTAGAGTGGGTCATGGGGGCTCTGTGTGCCAAGTTTGGTCTTGATCAGTCATTGGATGAGGGTCACAGCGGCCTTGGGAAGTGAGTGTAGGTACTGCAAGTCCCATCATCCATGGTCCGCCCTCCCTGCAAACTGCAGCAGGATGTAGAGTGGGTCATGGGGGCTCTGTGTGCCAAGTTTGGTCTTTATCGGTCTTTGTTGGGGGCCGCAGTGGTTCATGGGAACCAAAGGGATTTAAAGTACTACAAATCCCATAATCCGTGGTCCATCTCCCCCAAACCGCACCAGGACGTAAATGGGGGTCAGGGGGGTTATGTGTGGCAAGTTTGGGCAGGTCCATCACCCGTGCTGCTCGCTGTGGCCTGTGAAAGTGGAGGCCATTCAGAAAGCTGCCACATATCCCTCTGGACACATACGGTACAACATACATACATACAAACAAACATTCCGCTTTATTATATATATATAATAATATTATTTATATATATATATATATATATATAGAGAGAGAGAGAGAGAGAGAGAGAGAGAGAGAGAGAGAGAGAGAGATGTCCTATCTTATCCATTTGATGCAGGTTAGAGTTGTTGGAGTTGGAGAGTTGGAGAAATAATAGCAAAGGGAGCAAGTGAAGGGCCCAAACAACCCTAACCCTTTATAGCCTCTTGGCAAATCCGCTTACGTTTCAGCCACTGCCATTCTCACTCTATTTTGCTTCTATTCTGGGTGGAGGAAATGGGGGTTGGTGACTTCAGGTCTAAATTGGCTGAGGTTTGCTGCAAAAATTATTGGAACACAAATTTGCTGCAAAACCAACTGGATCAGGAACGATGTTGCGTTAGTAGAACTACAAAACCTTCTCAAGTAACATTAAATGGCATCCGTTTTCTGTATGAATTATGGATCTTTGTCAATTGTTGCAAGATGTCAGGATAAAGGGGGTAACTGTCTCCAAAACTCTCAAAGAGCCTGAGGGCTTAACAGTTTCTGAGAAGGAGGAATGGTGCTCTGGGAATTTTCACTTACAGTAATTTTTTTTCTATTGTCTGTTTTATCTTCCAGCCTAGTTGGTGATGTCTCAAAGCCCAGTGCCAGAGCCATATATGGTGAGTTTGCGGGCACAGGAAAGTATCAAAAGGATTCCTTCATAACAAGGGAGGTGGTAAAGATCAGCGCCTAGCAAAAGCCTTGCTTCCAACTCTACTGTCCTTGGCCATTTCAAGGTCACTGGCTCTCATAAAAACTGGTTCTTTTATACCACAACTTCCTGAACTTGACATGTCCTGTGCCTTACTGTCCTTCTCATGTTTCCTGTGAAACTTCTAGTTAACGCTTTAATAAGTGGGTTTGGCTGCATTCATCCTTTCCCCACCCATTCCTTGCCTTCCCTCCCTTCCTCTAACAAACCCCCTGCACTCCAGTTTAAATATTACATTCCTTGAATGCAGGGAACTAACCTTTCAAACGTCTAAAACTTTGGAACGTATTCCTGTGCTGTACAAAAATAATATTTATATTCTTTTGCAAATCAGTTTGCTAAACTGTCTTAACCTGTAAAACTCTAAAGCAAAGTTTCTCAACCTAGGAGTGGGGACCCTGGGGGGGGGGGTGATGAGGGGGTGTCACAGGGGTTGCCAAAGACCATCAGAAAACATAGTATTTTCTGTTGGTCGTGGGAGTTCTGTGTGCCAAGTTTGGTTCAATTCCATCATTGGTGGGATTCAGAATGCTCTTTGATTGTAAGTGAACTATAAATCCCAGTAACTGCAACTCCCAAATGTCAAATTTATTTTCCACAAACTCCACCAGTTTTCACATTTGGCCATATTGAGTATTCATGACAAGTTTGGTCCAGAGCTATCATTGTTTGAGTCTACAGTGCTCTCTGGATGTAGGTGAACTCCAACTCCAAAACTCAAAGTCAATGCCCACCAAACTCTTCCAGTATTTTCTGTTTGTCATGGGGGTTCTGTGTGCCAAGCTTGGTTCAATTCCATCATTGGTGGGATTCGGAATGCTCTTTGATTGTAAGTGAACTATAAATCCCAGCAACTACAACTCCCAAGTGTCAAGGACTATTTTCCCCAAACACCACCACTGTTCACATTTGGGCATATTGAGTATCCATGCCAAGTTTGGTCCAGATTCATCATTCTTTGAGTCCACAGTGCTCTCTGGATATAGGTGAACTACAACTCTAAAACCTGATGTCAATGCCCACCAAAACCAGTATTTTCCGTTGATCATGGGAATTCTGTGTACCAAGTTTGGTTCAATTCCATCATTAGTGGAGTTCAGAATGCTCTTTGATTGTAGGTGAACTATAAATCCCAGCAACTACAACTCCCAAATGACAAAATCAATTCCCCTCCCAACCCCACCAGTATTCAAATTTGGGTGTATCGAGTATTTGTGCCCAATCTGGTCCAGTGAATGAAAATACATCCTGCATATCAGATATTAACATTAGGATTCATAACAGTAGCAAAATTACAGTCATGAAGTAGCAACCAAAATAATGTTATGGCTGGGGGTCACCACAACATGAGGAACTGTATTAAGGGGTCGCGGCATGAGGAAGGTTGAGAAACACTGTTCGAAAGACTCTCCTGTGCTAAAATAAATGATATATAATTTTTCAAATTAGTTTGCTAAAGGCTGAGGTGTTCATGAAGGTTTAATGTGGGTGTAGGCTGTATTTTCCTTGCTTGTATCCCATATTTTGATGCATTCTATCAAGCTGAAAGGTGTCATTTTCAGTTGAGAGAACAGCTACAATCTTCTCCTCTAGATCCCAGCAAATTGAACCTTCCTTGAATTAGAGGAGGCTATTTGATCTGAAACAGCCCTGGAATTTAAGGAACCCTGCAAAGTTGAGTTTGCTGGATTGTAAAACCCAAATATTGTCAACACCAGCCTGAGGCACTAGCTACCAGAGAAGCTGTAAAAAAAGAGGAGAAGGGTGTGTGTAATTCTCACAAGCTAAACTGGTTCCCCGAGGGAGAGGCAATAATTAGATCCTTCTGTTGTAGGAGAGGTAATCGCTCTTTAAAAACAGAAATGTCTTCCTTAGAGGGATAAGTCACTGGGTGACACGAAGTCCTGTAATCAGGCGAACTTGAATCAGAATTTGTCTACATTGTGTTACATTCCATTTCATTATGGGTGTCAAATTGGTTAAGATGAATGCTCCTCTGTAATCACTTCTGACTTGTAATTCTTGACTCAATTTATATACTGTAAGTCTTCATTTATTGGGTTACTGTGAGTTTTCCAGGCTTTATGGTCATGTTCCAGAAGCATTCTCTCCTGACTTCTGGTCGCTTCTGGTACCAAGGCCGTGACATCTCCGGCCCATCCCCTGTTAGGGTATCAGCCAGCCCGCCAATGCCTTAAATCAGCGGTGCTCATTAGATAGATCGCAATCTACTGGTAGATCGCATAGGGCATCCTAGTAGATCGCAGGCAGTGCGGGAGGAAGGCTCAGTCCCGCCCCGCAGGTTCCTGACGCCGCCCAGGTGCAGAAGGAGATTGGACTGGATGTCACTTGGAGGTCTCCTCCTATTCTAGGAACCCATCAGGCATGTAGCCAGGGGGGGGCTAAGGGGGCTTCAGCCCCCCCCCCCGAAATTCTCAGGGTGGTCCGCGAAAAGGCCTTACTGGTACATTATTTAAACTGGTATGTTTATTCATATCATGATCTGGTCACCATGCTCATTATATCCCACCTTAATGGGGTTATTGGGATAACAATACAAAAGGTTTGCTAGGGTAGACCCTCTTCTACCCAGTCTCAGCCCCCCCCAGGGGCTTATTATACTCACATTTAGTTGAATTCAGTCTTAAAATATATTAGATGGCTCTCACTGAAATAAATTTCCAAATATTTTGCTTTTATGGCTCTCTGAGTAGTGGGTAGGTAGCTCATTTTTACTTGGTTGTTTTATAAGTAGCTCGCATGCTGAAAAAGTGTGAGCACCCCTGCCTTAAATAAAGAAATAGTTTTCTAAGATCTAGTGAGATACTTGCAGGAACACCTCAGCAAGCAAGAGTCCAAATGTGGCAGGCTAAAACCCATAACATCAAGCCATGGCTGATACCGAATCAGATACTCCCCCTGGGCACAGAGAAGACTGGACGACTTGGCACTAAACAGACTGCACTCTGGCACCACAAGATGCAGAGCCAACCTTAAGAAATGGGGCTACAAAATGGGGTCCACAACTTACAAGTATGGAAAAGAGCAGACCACAAACCACCTATTACAATGCAGTCTGAGCCCAGCCACATGCACAATGGAGGATCTCCTTATAGCAATACCAGAGGCATTCTAAGTGGTCAGCTACTGGTCAAAGGACATTTAGTATAATGCCAAGTTTTTAACTCTGTGTGTGTGTGTGTTTTTAAAATATATTACAGCTGTACACTCAGTTCGCTTCTGATATGATACATAAATTATCTCCTGATGTTTCGCCCACATCCATGGCAGGCATCTTCAGAGGATGTGAGCTCCTCTGAGGATGCCTGCCGTAGATGTGGGCGAAACGTCAGGAGAGAATGTTTCTGGAACATGGCTATACAGTCCAGAAAACTCACAGCCACCCAGCCTTTAACAATACATCTTAATTTATTCCCACCTAGGGAATCCCAGTTAAACACTGGAATCCCTGAAATGTCTCACAACTGATGTGTACTACTTCTTCAGCTAAGCAAAGACCTCTTGTTGGGGGTCTGCAGACATCCAAATGTGCCACCTTTATTTTTTATCCCTGATGAAAAACAAAAGCTGTGTTTGGGCAGCCCTGTTTTCTGCTGCCCTGGAGACTAGGACACGGAATAAGGGCTTCAAACGACAGGAAAGGAGATTCCACTTGAACATTGAGAAGAACTTCCTGACTGTGAGAGCTGTTCAGCAGTGGAACTCTCTGCCCTAGAGTGTGGTGGAGGCTCCTTCTTTGGAGGCTTTTAAGCAGAGGCTGGATGACCATCTGTCAGGAATGCTTTGAATGTGATTTTCCTGCTCTTGGTAGAATGGGGTGGTACTGGGTGGCCCACGAGGTCTCTTCCAACTCTGATTCTAGGAGGTTCAGGAGTTGTCCAACCATTCCCCTTCTGTGGTCTATTGAGTTAGATCTGCAGAAATCTGACTTCTTGTAGTGTGTGACTCAACCTGTTCTTTCCAATTGACTGCTTTAGTCAACACTCCAAGCCAGTTTTTCCTCCATTAACAAATGTTTAATATTTTTATGCAGAGCAAAGGAAGAAGTATTCCAACGTCATCATGGCAGATGTTTCCCAGTATGCTGTCAATGTAGGTGTCTCTTCAACATTTGACTTTGAACTGTGCTGAATTTTAGGGAACCATAGCTGAGCATCACAGAGATAAATGAACTGAGAATGGGAGAGAATTTGATATTTTATATTAGGGATGGTGGAATGAGGGGTAGTACCTGTTGGTTGGGGGTCACAGTGGTGCAGCGGGCTGAACTGCTAAGCTGCAGAACTTGCTGGTTGGAAGGTCAGCAGTTTGAATCTGCTGACCGGGTGAGCTCCCATTGTTAGCCCCTGCTTCTGCCAACTGAATAGTTCGAAAACATGAAATGTGTGTAGATCAATAGGTACCACTTTGGCCAGAAGATAACAGTGCTCCATGCAGTCATGCTGGCCACATGACCTTGGAGGCATCTATGGACAAGGCCGATTCTTCAGCTTAGAAATGGAGATAAGCACACTACCACCCCCAGAACCGGACTTGACTAGATTTAATGTCAAGGGGAAACTTTAATCTTTTACTACCTGTTGGTTATCTCCAAAGAGTTTAAAGGCACTCCTTGTATGTGTGACATGAAATCCTCATTTTAGGTCTTGATTTGCAGCTTTAGACGAGGGTTCTATAGCATGCATGCATTTCTTGCAGGATCCTGCTTAGGCTTGTGTTTGGGGAGGATTTTATGTGTGTTTTAACAAGTGATTCCAGTAAAGTTGTTAAGGTAGCATACAAGAAAATAGCTCAGATGTCAACATAAAATCACAATAAATTGATAAATAATAATAATAACAAAAACTTTATTTATACCCCGCCACCATCTCCCCAAAGGGACTCGGGGCGGCTTACATGAGGCCAAGCCCACAATACATAATAATAACATTGGGCTTGGCCGACTTACCGGCCGAGCGGGTTGTGGGACAGCGTTGCCCTCGCGCCATCTTGATTGTGTAGAGGGGGCTTCTTCTCCCCAGAAGCCTCTGGGGTGGCGGGAAGGCTTCCCGCCACCAACGCTGGCCGGCCTATGAGGGGGCTGGCCCCGCCCTGCCCCCTCCCTGCTTCCGGCCGGCCTGCACTTCCGCCCGGGCAGCTTACTTAGGCTGTCCGGGACTGCCAGGCCACATGAGGAGCCAGCCTGTTTTTCCTCCCATCCTCCCTACTTTTTGCATTGCTTGTTAGTGTCCTTTTTGTTTCACTGCACTTCATTGTTGCTCTGTTCATGGTTATACGTTATTCATGTTCTTTGTCGCAACTCTGTGTTTGGCATGTGGCGTATGGCATGGCCCCTGGATCAGGCTGGCTTATTGCCCCTTGGTTGTTAGGGGGATAACGCCCAGGCCCCCTTGGGTGCCGAGTTTCTGTGGACAGGCATTGGGCCACTCGCACACCAGGCTTGCTAACGCCTTTGGACATTTGTCGGGGCTGTTCGACCCTGATCCTGGATCCATGTGTGTCCGCCAACCCTTGGTTTCTGTTTCCAATAAAGGAGTTGTGGCCATTGTCATCCAACCAATTGTGTCTCCATTATTGTTATTGGCATGAGGTGTGTCACCCTTGCACATGCAATACATCAGTAAAATAACAAAACAGCAAACAATAGGGCAATACAATTAATATAAATAACATATAAGCAAAACACGCAGAAGTTAAAAACCTTATGGCCAGGCCAAATGTAGTATATTAAAATATTTAAAAGTAATCACTGGGCGCGAATAGAGGTATCTGAACAGGAGGGTTTTAAGGATAGTGTGGGGAGATCAACCCAGCGGATAATTAAAGTGCTTCTGGGGGCATTATGCATAGAATTTGTCAGAGCAAGACATTATTTACTTTATTCTGGGAAGGCACACTGGAACAGCCACATTTTCAGGCTCCTCCTAAAGACTGCCATTGAGGGAGCTTGTCTGATATCCCTGCGGAGTGAGTTCCAGAGTCGGGGAGCCACCACAGAAAAGGCCCTCTCCCTCGTCCCCACCATAAATGCCAATTGGGATAATATTTTGTGGGGCAGGAGTGAGGAGAGACACAGGATTGGCATTATATGCAATGCAACAGAAGGAATAAACCAGGCATGGGCAAAATTGGGCCCTCCAGGTGTTTTGGACTTCAACACCCACAATTCCTAACAGCCAGTAGGAAACCCTAATTCTGCTCTGTAAGGCCAGGAGAAAAGGAATTGTACTTCTCTGGAATCAATGTGTGAAAGGAATCATGCGATGGAGCGCAATCCCTAGTTTGAAACCAATGAAATAAACTTAAAGAAAATGTCAGGGATATTTAATAGATATGTTCATATCTCATTTGCTTTTTTATATCCTCCAGCATCTGGTAACCTTTTCAATTGGGGAAGAAGACGATCTGGCATCTGTAGAGGATGCCACCAGGAAACTGTCCGTCATGGATGCCCAAGGGAAGATCTGGGTTCAGGAGATGTTACTTCAAGTCAATGGGTCAGCCATCAAGCTCTTCGACATAGACTCAAAGGTGAAGGAGCAACCAAGGACTGTGATGTTGGAGCTTAGCTCAGAAGGGAAAAGGAGCTCGGAAGGGAAAAAGTCACAAATAACAGAGTTCGCTACAAGTAGTTATGTTTTGGAGTGTAGCAAAGATATAATTGTGATGGCACGCCTGAGCCTTTGGGAAAAATCTATAGTGTCTGGCTTTACTCGAGGGCTATCTGTATACCTTCTGTTAAGATTGAGAACCTTAAAACAGAGAGGCACTTTGGGCAAGATGAAAAGATAACCAAAATGAGTTTACTGTAAACAAGATGAATGAAGGGTTAACTCCACTTGGGACTATTTTAAGGTAACTCAAAACAGTACATTACAAAAGGAGCCTTTGTTGGCTGCAGTCATCTCTCTGGAGTCTTCTGCCTCTGGTGCAAAGCAATGGTTTACAAGCTGGTGCTTATAAGATGTCTCAATCTTCTTTCTTGTGAAGCTTAGGCTGGTCAAAAGCTTCTACTGTCACTTAGATTGATGGTATAAGAATACTGCTGAATGCAGGTGCTAAGGATGTCTGTTTTTTGGATTGCTTGGGCCTAGGGTTACCAGACAATGCCCAAGCCATCATTCTCTGTAGCCTTCTGCATAAAAAGGAGGAATCCAGCAAGGGAACTCTATACAGGCAAATGGAACAGATCAACCAAGATTGACCAAGGGAGGGGGGGGGGAATTAACCATCACCCAAAAACTAATACAAAGGAAGGTTTCTACGCTGTTGGGAAAACCTATAAACAGGGGGAAGTAAAGCAGAGGAGAGGAAAAGGCAGAGCTAAGACTTCACAATAATGAAATTACATTTCACACATAACACAACAAGGAAGCGTAAAATTACATTTCTGGTGACATGAATAACAGCTGCCAATTGCTTTGTAAGAGCAGGTGAGGAATTTTGACAGGAATCTAAAAAGTATATCTTAAGGGGGGGGGGGGTCATTCAAAGAGACAAGAAAGTAGCAAAACTGGCAACAAATGTCAAGTATATTTTGTCAACATAGCAAGGAATGATGATAACAGATCATTTCTCAAGCCCTGGAAAAATAAATAGGAACAAATCCTGAAATGTAACTCCTAGGCTTGGTCCTTGTGTCGCAATAGCTCTTCTGTAGAAAAGGATGCATACTGGTTTTCTGGGGTGGCATATCATTGGGTGACTTTGTCTCCCCTTATAGGAAGAACTGGAAAACTATGGATTGGCAGCTGTGGCTCGTTGTGAGGCTGTAAGACCAGAGTCCCGTTCCCAGTCCTTGCTTCTTCTTGTGTGCCAGGATCCCACTCAGCTGAAACCTGATGTTCACTTCTTCGAATGCAACCTTGTTGGGGTAAGGACATTTTGTAGTACGCTTTTGGAAATGTGTGGTGACATCTTGTTCCACATACTGTACATTGCAATACACTTATCTAAAGGGGCCTCTGGTGGCACAGTGCGTTAAAGTTAACCACTGAGCTGTTGAACTTGCTGACCGAAAGGTTGGTGGTTCAAATCCGGGGAGCAAGGTGAGCTCTCTCTGTTAACCCCAGCTCCTGCCAACATAGCAGTTCGAAAACATGCAAATGTGAATAGATCAATAGGTACTGCTTCTGCTGGAAGAGAATGGTGCTCCATTCAGTCATGCTGGCCACATGACCTTGGAGGTGTCTATGGACAACGTCGGCTCTTTGGCTTAGAAATGGAGTTGAGCACCAGCACACAGAGTCGGACACAAGGGGAAACCTTTACCTATCTAAAACATGTATTATTTGAGGTTTGGAGGTAGTAGAAGAGTTATGTCCACTTTGACTGAGCTTTCAATCTGATTTACCTTTTGCTTTTCCAGGCAGAATTGATCCGACAGGACATTAACAGTGCTTTGCAGGACTTCAAGTCAGGTGGAAATACCCAACGGAAGGAGGCACTCAGGTGAACAAAGATCCATACACCTTACTCATAAGCAACAAATACTCATATCCGGATGTACGTGTAATATAAGCAAGAGTAAGGAGGAGACAATTTGGGTGTAGTGCTGGATTCATCTCCGAAGCTGGATGCTCAAGTGTTGGCATTGACAGCAAAGCTAGTGCATCATCTGTGGCTATTCTTAGTTGTCTGATCTGACCACAGTGACACACCACTTACTTGCATCCTGTTTAGAATGCTGGGATGTGCTCTTTATGGGTCTATCTTGAAAAGTATTTGGAAACTTCGTATGTTTAAAATACTTCAGGGCCAGGTGCAGGGAGGTTGTGAGTCACTCTTGACAACAGTTTTGCTCTCTACTGGTATGTTTCCAGACATAATTCAAGGCTGGTTCTGCCTGTCATCAGTGATGGACTGGATGAGGGCTAATAAGTTGAGGATATATCCAGACAAAACAGAGGTACTACTGGTCAGTTGGAAGGTGGGCCAGGTTGTGGGGTTATAGCCTGTGTTGGAGGGGGTCACACTCCCTTTGAAGACACATGTTCAAAGTCTGGGGATGATACTGGATTCATTGCTGACACTGGAACCCTGGGTAACAGCAGTGGCCAGGAGCACCTTTGCACAATTAAAATGCGCGCCACCTGTGCCCATACGTGCCTTCGCAGGCGTGTCTGGTGGGGACGAGAGACAGGGCCTTTTCTGTGGTGGCCTCCCGGCTGTGGAATTCCCTCCCAAATGAAATTAGATCCGCCCCTCCCTCCTGACTTTTAGGAAGTGGGTGAAAACGTGGCTGCGCAATGAGGCCTTCGCAGAATGAAGGAGGAGATTGCGAAGCGACTCAAGTCGCTAACCACTTGATACCGACCGAATATATGGATTAAGTTGGACTTGATTTTACTTTGGTGAAAGGCTTTTTAAATATATTTATTGTATTGTATTTGATAATTTTATTGTAAATTTATGATGTTTTTAGATTTTAAATGTTAGCATTGAATATTTGCTGTTTGCCAGTCTGAGTCCCTCTTCGGAAGTGAGACGGCCGGGGTATAAATGTTTTAAATAAATGATAATAAATAAATAAATACCTTGAGACACCAGATCTGGCCATGGTAGTCCACGTCTTAGTCACATCCTGTCTGGACTACTGCAATGCTTTCTACATGGAGCCGCCTTTGAAGATAGTTCAGAAGTGTCATCTGGTACAGAGATCAGCAGCCAGATTACTAACTGGAGTACTGTACAGGGAGTACACAACTCCTATGTTATGGCAGCTCCACCGGCTGCCAGTCTTCTTCTGGATTGAATACAAACCTCTGGTCATTACTTAAGAAGCTCTAAATGGTTTGAGTCCAAACTATTTGAAAAACCACATCTCCATGTTCAAACCAGTGCAAGCAGTGAGGTCAGCGGAGGAGGCCCTCTTCTCAGTTCCACCTAGTCCCAAGTACGGCTGGTGGGAACGAGAGAGAGGGCCTTCTCCGTGATCTCTCCCCAGCTTTGGAACTCCCTCCCCAAAGAGTTAAAAATAGTCCCTTCTCTCCTCTCCTTTTATAAAAAACATACAGTTAGCTTATGGAGAGGAGCAGGACTAATTACAGGAAAATCTCTCTTATCCAATCTTTGCTCATCCAACATTCTGTATTATCCAATGCAGTCTGCCTCCCACCCAAAACCACAGCTGTTTCAATACTTTGCAATATTTTGATGCCAAATTAGTAAATACAGTAATTACTACATAACATTACCATGTATTGAACTGCTTTTTCTGTCGATTTGTTGTAAGACATTATGTTTTGGTGCTTAATTTGTAAAATATAACATAATTTGATGTTTAATAGGCTTTTCCTTAATCCCTTCTTATTATCCAACATTTTCGCTCATCCAACATTCCGCCGGCCCATTTATGTTGGATGAGCGAGACTCTACATCTTATACACACTCCACTTTGTTTTATTTAACATCTACCTTCGTTAATCTGCTGTATTCCATCTTAGCCCCAATTAATTTATTCAATTTTAAGAGTTTTAAACAATCTAATATGTTAAAAAATGTGATTGCATTATGCCATGTTTGTTTAAGCTGTTTTTGATTTGTTATTTGTACCTTCGGCATTGAATGTTTGCCAATATGTTTTACTTTGCTGTAAGCCGCCCTGAGTCCCCTTGGGGAGATAGGGCTATAAATAAAGTATTTATTGGTTTGTTGTACGTTTCACCTGCATCTATGGCAGGCATCCTCAGAGGTTGTGAGAACCTCACAACCTCTGAGGATGCCTGCTATAGATGTGGGTGAAACATCAGGAGATAATGCTTCTGGAACATGGCCATACAGCCCAAAAACAGACAGCAACCTAGTGATTCTGGCCATGAAAGCCTTCAATAATACAAAGTATTATTATAATCTAGAAAGCCCTAGGCAGTATTTCCCAACCAGTGTGCTGTGGCACACTAGTGTGCCATGAGCGATCATCAGGTGTGCCGTACAAAATTGGAACCTCCAATACCCTTTCTTCCCCCTCCTGCCGAACACTTTTTCTTCTCCATTTGGGCTCCCTTCTTCCCAGCCTCACTCTGCTCGCTTTGCCTCGCTTTTCTCTGAGGCGAGTCTGCGCAGTAGCGCCCGCACGGGTCACATCTTCCTCCCTCCCCCCTCCCCTCCTGAACATGCTCACGCTGCCCCCTCAGATCAAAATGGCGGCAGAAGCAGCACTGTAGAAGAAAAAGTAAGTGTTCGGCAGAAGGGGGAAGAAAGGGCGCAAAGGGGGAGGGGGAGGAAGAGTTCTCTGTCGAAAGCTGGCATGGGCAAACTTGGATCTTCCAGGTGTTTTGGACTCCAACTCCCACCATTCCTAGCAGCCTCAGGCCCTTTTCCTTTTCCCCCCTCAGCCACTTAAGCAGGATAGGGCCTCAGGCTGTTAGGAATGGTGGAAGTCCAAAGCACCCAGAGAGCCAAAGTTTTCCCATGCCTGTTTTAGAGGGACCTTAAAGTGGTGAGCCTCCTTCTAACATTGTGATTCTGGATAGAAAACAAACAACAATATAACATAACATTGTTTGAGTCCACAGTGCTCTCTGGGTGTAGGTGAACTACAATTTCCAAACTCAAGGTCAATTCCCTAGCAAACCCTTTCAGTACTTTCTGTTGGTAATGAGAGTTCAATATGCCAAGTTTGGTTCAATTCCATTATTGCAAGAGTTCAGGATGCTCTTTGATTGTGTGTTAACTATAAATCCCAGAAACTGTTAACTCCCAAATGTCAAGGTCTATTTTCCACAAACTCCATCTGTGTTCACATTTGGGCATATTGAGTACTCATGCCAAGTTTGGTCCTGATCTAACATTGTTTGACTCCACAGTGCTCTCTGGATATAGGTGAACTACAACTCCAAAACTCAAGGTCAATGCCCACCAAACTCTTATAGTATTTTCTCTTGGTTATGGGAGTTCTGTGTGGGAAGTTCGTGTCTTTCTGCCATTCCTGCCAGGATATCTATGTTGTGTTCATCGAAACAGGCCCAGGTTTCACACTGAGTGTATAAATACACTTAAAAACATATTGACTATATGTATTACTGTGCTAGAGTGTCATTTTGTGTCATTTTGGTTGGTAGTGTGCCCCAGGCTTTTGTAAATGTAAAAAATGTGCCACGGCTAAAAAAAGGTTGAAAACACTGGCTTACGGCTAGTATACCTGAAGGACTGTATTCTCTCAAGTTGAGCCCAATCAAGCTTTAAGATCTGTAGAGGAAGACTTCCTCTTGTTTTGCTTCCCTCGGAGGACTCATTGGATAGTTTGAAAGCAACCTTACTTGTAAGCATTATGCTAAACAAATTAAGAGTTTCCTGTTACTTTTTTCTCCTGTGTCAAAAAGCTCTCCTTGCTGCATTTTTCCCTGGCAGACTGATCTTTAAAGACATGGAAATAAACACATTAAAAAGCAGGATTCTTCTATTGTCTGGCTGAATAATGTTCCATGTACACCAAGGTCACAGAGACCCAGAACATAGGAAAATCCTTCCCCCTTTATCTCAACCACTTGTTTCATCTCTCATCTACAGAGATACCCAGAAGTGGATTGGCAAGCAGACACAAAATGCTGAACAGGTGACCGCTGTTCAGCCTCCCAAACAGGTGTCTTCCAGGACCAAGGTCATTGCACCGGAGCAAAAAGACAATGGTGAGAAGGTGGCTCGCAATCCAAAGTTGCTATTCCTGTGTGTACCCTTCCAAAAAGGGTATATTAGGGGTGAGGAGAGGGTTTTCTCACCTACTAATCATATGGTTTATAGCAGACATGGGCAAACTTCAGCCCTCCAGGTGTTTTGGATTTTAGCTCCCACAATTCCTAACAGGCAGTAGGCTGTTAGGCATTGTTGGAGTTGTAGTTCAAAACACCCAGAGGGCTGAAGTTTGCCCATGCCTGATTTAATGGAATCATAGAGTTGGAAGAGACCTCATGGGCCATCCAATCCAACCTGCAAAGAAGCAGGAAAATCACATTCAGAGCATCCCCGACAGATGGCCATTTTGGTTCCAGCTTCTGTTTGTTAAATAACCCCATGAAGGTGGGATATAATGAGCAATCAGATCATGATATGAATAAACATAACAGTTTAAATAATGCACCAGTAAGGCCTCCACCACATTCTGAAGGGCTACATGCCTGCCCCCGATGGCCATCCAGCTTCTGTTTAAAAGCCTCCAAAGAAGGAGCTCCACCACACTTGGGGCATAGAATTCTTGAACAGCTCTCACAGTTAGGAAGTTCTTCCTCGTGTTCAGGAGGAATCTTCTCTCTTGTAGTTTGAAGCCATTGTTCTGCATCTAAAGAGCAGCAAAAAAAAAGCTTTCTCCCTCCTCCCTATGATTTCCCCTCATATTTTGACCCATGGCCCTCTTCTCAGCCTTCTCTTCTGAAGGCTGAACATGGCCAGCTCTTTAAGCCGCTCCTCACAGGGTTTGTTCTCCAGACCCTTGATCATTTTAGTCGCTCTCCTCTGGACACCTTCCAGCTTAGAGTCAACATCCCAGAATTGAACACAGCATTCCAGGTGTGGTCTGACCAAGGCAGGATTGGGGGATAGCATGACTTCCCTTGATCCAGACCAGGCCTGGGCAAACTTTGGCCCTCTAGGTGTTTTGGACTTCAACTCCCACAAATCTTAACAGCCAGTACGCTGTTAGGAATTGTGGGAGTTGAAGTCCAAAACACCTGGAGGGCCGAAGTTTGCCCAGGCCTGGTCTAGACACTTTACTATTTATGTAATAGGCAGGTGTTTCCTAGGGCCAATCCTTGATATCCCAAGTTAAACTTAGCTCATGTTGAAGACCCCTGCTTGTCAGGGGAGACCCTTGGCCTGGATTAGCAGTGTCACATGTTTACTGAAAATGGCAAGATTTATATCTTCAGAGGTTTCAGCAAGGCTAACCCCAGAGAGAAGCTGTAAATATTATCCACATTAAATTGGATTATATGTTAGTGTGGACTCAGATGATCCAATTCAAAGCAGATATTGTGGATTATCTGCTTTGATAATTTGGATTATATGGCAGACACTGTAGACAGGGCACGAGAGATCCTCTTTACAATATTGCAATCGGCAACATTCATGTCCCATGCACAATTAAAGACCTCCTTATAGAAACACCAGAGGCACTCCAAGAGGCTAGCTACTGGTCAAATGACATTTAATAGAATGCCAAGTTTTTAAACTTTGTGTTATCTCAAATACATTGCTTTGCTCCTGATACGATAAATGAATAAATGTGCCCTATTTCTTCTTGTCGTGTCACTCATTGTACTTGTAAGTGAAACAAAACAAAACAAACTTCATTTCTAACTCTTGCTCCATGTAACCAAAGGGTAGGGAAGAGCTGGATACATATTGGAAGAGTGTTTTCCTAGTAGAGACTGTTTTAAAAGAGAGATAATGTTTGGGCTGTAGTCTGTCAACGATATCCAAATCACTTTACTCTTTTGGCTTCCAGATCTCTCGACAGGAGAAACGGACCCATCCTTCATCCGTGCTGAGAGAGATGTGGTGAGTTAGCTGGAAGGGCATGAAAAATGGGATTGATGGGTGGGGAATAGGTGTAATCGCCAAGCGCATTGTCTTATATCTCATTTGCTCCTATCAAGTAGGATTGCCCATCTTTCGCCTTGGTACATGCTTAGTTATTATTTATAAATATAAATAATATAAAGTACATGCTTAGTTATTATTTATATTATAACTAAGTACATGCACCGGGAATGTGGCGCAGCTGGCTAAGTGTCAGCTGCATAAGATCTCTCTGACCTGTAGGTCATGAGTTCGAGGCCTGCCCGGGTCAAGGTGGGTTCTCAACCTTAAGTGTAGCCTGCTGCCGACCGTTGCAGCCCGAAAAAAAGTTACATTTGTCAAGTAGGAGATAAAGGTACCAAATTAAAAGTGGGGAGGCAAAACTTTGATTTATGAGGCCATAAAAATCGCTGAGGAATGCGGAAGAAACAACAAAGGGACGCTGGAAGGAAATGCTGAGAGAGATGAGAAGTGTGTCAGCTCCCCCTGGTGGCCAGAAAGTTTGCCTCTGTGTGTCCATATTTGTATAAATGTAAAAATGTACAGTATGCACTGTATGTTGAACTGCAGGGATTGTCTGCAAGTATGTGTTCTGTAATCCGCTCTGAGTCCCCTTCGGAGTGAGAAGAGCGGAATATAAATAAAGTAAATAATAATAATAATATTTATATTATTTATATTGTTTTTGTTTGCTTGTTTTTGTTGATGCATTGTTGTACTTGTATTTGTACTGACAGGCTTGGCCTCATGTAAGCCGCCCTGAGTCCCTTCGGGGAGATGGTGGCGGGGTATAGATTATTATTATTATTCATTACTTTTAACAGATGTAAGTGGGTCCCCTAGTGGTGAAACAGGTTAAATTGCTGAGCTGCTAAACTTGCTGACCAAAAGGTCGGCAGTTCAAGTCCAGGGAATGGGGTGAGCTCTCAGTTTTAGGCCCAGCTTCTGCCAACCTGGCAGTTTGAAAACATAATAAATGTGGGTAGATCAATAGGTACTGCTTCTGCAGAAAGGTAACAGTGCTCCATGCAGTCATGCTGGCTACATGACCTTGGAGGCATCTATGGACAACGCTGGCTCTTCAGCCTAAAAATGGAGACAGACACCACCCCTCAGTGTTGGAATCAATTAGACTTAATGTCAAGGAGACTTTACCTTTACCTAAGCAGTGATGAGGAGGGTGCATTTGTATTGTATTTTTGCTTGCTTCACCAGTGTAGAAGACACAAAATCTGTGTAGCACTGTGATATATCAGGATCTCTTCTCTTTATATATTTTACATTAGCTTAGGTACCTAGTGACATCCAAGTTAGGGAATTTGGAAGGATAAGCATACAAATATTCATTAAGTTTTGAATTTTAAGAATGGACACAATAGAAAACTCCCAACATTCTGGGTCAACCCTCCCTTGCCCTAACTCCTCCTTTATTTAAAGTTGGTCATGTTGGGTATGTTGGCCAAGTTGTATCAACACTCATCCTTGGGCTCTTTGAATGTTGGTGACTGCAAATCCCTTCAAGCTCCCCCACCAGTATTTAAAGTTGGCCATGATGGATCTGTGCGCCAGGCTTGGTTCAGATCCGTCATAGATAGGGTTCACAGGGCTCTCTGCAACTCCCATATTCTCTGCTCCTTTCTCCTTAATCACCACCAGTATTTTCTGCTGGTCATGGAGATCTCTGTGTGCCAAGTTTCATCCAGATCCATTGCCAGTGGGAGTCACAGGGCTCTCTGGATGTGGTGGGACTACAGCTCCCTTCCTTTATTTATTTATTTATTTGTTTGTTTGTTTATTTATACCATTTATATGCCACCCTTCTCACCCCAAAGGGGACTCAGAGCAGCATACAAGTAATATGTGAATACAATATATTATATTATTACCATAGCACAATATTAGTATTATATATTACTATATTGTATTATACCATTATACTGTAAAATTATTAGTAATATTACATGTATTATAAAATATATAATAATAATAAAATCATCTTGGGTCCATCCCCTTCAATCGCCACCAGTAATTTCTGTTGGTCATGGCAGGGTCTGTGTGCCAAATTTTGTTCAGATCCATCATCAGTAGAGGCCACATGGCTCTTTGGATTTGAGGGGACTGCAACTCCCATAATCTCAGGCCCATCCCCTCAAATGCCTCCAGTATTTTCTGTTCATCATGTAGATTCTATGTGCCAAATTGGTCCAGATTTCTCACCAGTGAGTGTCACAGTCATCTCTGGATGTGGGTGTACTGTAACTCCCATCATCTCGGGTCCACACTTTCTCATCCACAGAGGAAGGCTTCACCACAATTTGGAAATGACTTGAAGGAACACAATAAATGCCAAATAACAGTTTTGGCACAAAAACAATGTATTGCATAAATAGATTTGAACCCAACAACTTTTTGTTATAGACAGTAAGGGTGCAATGCCCTTTTCAATTCAGTAAATCTTTCTTTTGAGCAGACTTGTAAGGATTGTACCATAACCCTGCTGTGTGGTGAACTCCTTTTACCTGAATGTTCTCTTTTTTCCCTGTCTTTTGTATCTCTGGATGACAGGAGCTGTTGAACCGGGTTTTTGATGACGTGGAAGCCTTTGTCGGGAAACTGCAGAAGTCTGCGGAAGCGTTCCGTGTATTGGATCAACGTAAACGCTCTGCCAGGGGCCGTCGGAGAGAACCAGGAGGTGAGAGTGAGGTGCAGCCACTGTGTTCTGGGAAGCCATATCAGCTGCCTCTAGGGATATGGTCTTTGTGGGTCATATCCATCCATGCAGGAGACAAGGCTGCAAATTCTCCAGTTTGGAAAGCTGTGTTCCAAGGAAGAGGAAAGAGTTGTGTGAAAATCTTTAATTCAAATAGAAGAATACGCTGCTGCAATTTTCAAAGCTTAACTGAATTGCTGATGCAATTCACAAAGACTCTCCAGTGGGGTCTATATATTTATTTATTTCATTTCTTCCTTTACTCCCACTCATTACAGTTTCAGGAACCCCAATGGGTTAAACTCTTGTGCCAGCAGGATTGCTGACTGACAGATCAGCGGTTCGAATCCGGGGAGAGCAGGTTGAGCTCCCTCTGTCAGCTCCAGCTCCCCATGCGTGGACATGAGAAAAGCCTCCCACAAGGATATAAAACATCAAAACATCCGGGCGTCCCCTGGGCAATGTCCTTACAGGTGGGCAATTCTGTCACACCAGATGCGACTTGCAGTTTCTCAAGTTGCTCCTGACATGGAAACTTTTTTTTATAGTTCCAGGGTTTACCTTCCATTCTGTTCTGAATCCACCTTCCAGATAGAAGTAGTAGGCTAAATTAAATGTTCTGTATGCTGTTTCACTAAATAAGTGAGAAGAAATAACACTGTAACAAAACTTGGAAAAAATATGTTCCTGGTTTGAAAGTGTTATTTTCTGTTTAATTGTGTGACCCTTACTTTGAAAGTACTTCTTATGCTCCATAAACTTCGTTTTTGTGACCGAGGGTCACTATTTCCTTCAGCTCAGGCACTTCATTTGTAATTTTCCTTAATGAATGTGCAGACCACAAAAATGAAGTTTTCTAAGTTAAGAAACTTTTCCCAATTTTTAAAATGATAGAACCAATTAGGAAATAACATGTATAACCCAGGAACCAAAGTTGTGTAATCATCCATTTTCCTGGGACATCCTTTATGGTTAAGATTTCTGTTATAATTTTCTAGCAGGGAAATAGATGCTCTCCCTTCATCTCTTTGTCTGTGTGCTTGAATGGCAAGCTGTGATTCACTGTGTTAATGCATAGCACTAATAATAGTTTGGTTGCATGCTACAAGTCGCTTCTGGGGTGAGAGAATCAGCCGTCTATGAAGACATTGCCCAGGGGATACCTGGATGTCTTTCAATCCTGCAGGGAGGCTTGTCTCATGTCCCCCTGGGCACACAGAAAGCTGGGTGACTTGGAAGGTGCTGAACAGACTGCGCTCTGGCACCACGAGATGCAGAGCCAACCTTAAGAAATGGGGCTACAAGGTGGAATCCACGGCATGCGAGTGTGGAGAAGAGCAGTCCACAGACCACCTACTGCAATGCAACCTGAGCCCTGCCACGTGCACAATGGAGGACCTTCTTATAGCAACACCAGAGGCACTCCAAGTGGACAGCTACTGGTCAAAGGACATTTAATAGAATGCCAAGTTTGCAAACACTGTGTTTTTGTTTTGTTTGTTTTTTGTTTTTAAATACAATACAATTGTTTGGTTCACTCCTGATATGAAAAATAAAATAAAACTAATGATAGTAGTAGTAATAATAATATTTTATTTATATTCCGCCCTTCTCCCCATGAGGACTCAGAGCGGATTACAGTATAAACAGATACAGGCAAACATTCAGTGCCTTGTTACAATACAATAAGATACACAAACAAGGGCAAAGGCTTCTTTCATTTCTGGCTATTGGAGGCAGTGCTCATCTCTGGCTCTGGGGGCAGGGGGTGCTGTTCTCCTTTTCCAAGTCGGGGAGCCTGTGTTGTCACCTCCTGGTTGTGTGACCGGTATGACTGTTTGGAGTATTTTATCCCTCTCCAACCAAAGTGGTACCTATTTATTCACATTTGCATATGTTTGAACTGATAGGTTGGCAGGAGCTAAGGCTAACAATAGGAGCTCACCCCATCCCACGGATTCAAACTGTCAACCTTCAGGTCAGCAGCTCAGCAGCACAAGGGTTTAATCCATTGTGCCACCATGACCTCTAATAACATTATCAGGGGCTTTTCATACATCTCAAGTTTTGGCCCAGAAAAGTGGGTGCAGAACCGAGAAAAGCATCAGATGATAGGTTATTAATCAATTAATCGGTTCAGGACAGTTGGAAGGTATGTATGATAGACTATTGTGTGGACAGTTGCTATACTAGAAGCTTTCGGAACTAACAGGACAAGAGTTTCTGTAATCCCAAATAGATTAAAAACTAGGAGGTTAACTTCAACAGCCTGTTGTAAAAAAAATCTTTTGTAAGGTATAAGACTGAGCATGACATATTTGTCTGTCTATCTACAGAGGGACTCCTGACAATCCGAGCTCGTCCCCCGTCCCAAGAAGAGTTTGAAGATGCTCTGGCTAAAATCAAATATTCTTTCAGCATTTTGGTGAGCTTTGCTGAGTACTCTTTTCTCCCAAGAGAACGGATGCTTGCTGGCAGGGCTGATGCTAATCGGTTGTGGTTTTATTCTCACCATCTAGGCAAGGCTGCAGTCTAATATCACAAACCCCACCTCTGAGGAGCTGATTCATTTTCTCTTCAATCCCTTGAAAATGGTATGTCTTGGCTTCAAGTAATGGATGTGAGGGGAAAAGGTGCAGTGGTTGCTGAGCAGTACCAATTACATGGCAGACGTGGGAATGAAGCCCATGTGGGGAAAAGGAATGCACATGAAAAAGGAATTTGTCCAGGGGAAGGTTAGCCTAGAACGTTTCTTATGGACAAGCTAGATTTCTATGTGTAGTGAGCTCGTACTTCTCAAGCAATAATTGTATGATTCACTGTAATGAAAAACAGTGTGACATAAGACATTAAACCTGTGTCATGTGATTCTATGGCATGGGTGGAGTAACTCCTAGTGTGAAGAGAAAATGCAGTTTTCATGGCATTGGAAGGTGCCTTGTGGATCATCAGGTCCAACCCAAAGCTCAATGCAGGATCTCCAGCTAGAGCTTCTCCAGCAGGTTTCTATGGGAGAAAAACTAGAATCAAGAAAAGAAATTCCACCTAAGCATTAGGAAAACCTTCATGACCTATTCCACACTGCCTTGGAGTGTGGTGGAGTCTCCCTTCCATATATTTTTAAATACAGTGTTCCCTCACTATTTCGCAGTTTGCTTATTGCGGACTCGCTGTTTCATGGATTAAAAAATATTAATTTAAAATATATATCATGGTATTTTTGCTGTTTTGTGGGGTTTTGCCGCCACTGCTCTCCTCAGTCCTCCCTCCCTCCAGCCTTGAAGGACCTTTCCTTCACTTTATTTAAAGTTTATAAAGACTTAAAATAGTGTATAACTACTAAAATAATGTATAAATATTAAAATAGAGCATCCCTACATCGCGGTTTTTCACTTATTGTGGGCGGTCCTGGAATGTAACCCCAGCAATAAGTGAGGGAACACTGTAGAGGCTGGATGTCCTTCTGTTGTGCTTTGATTGGGGTTGGACTGGATGGTCTTTGGTCTCTTCCAATGGAATAGTTCTATAATTCTGTCTGTTTTGGGGAGCCACATGTTTTATGTTCTGATTCTCATATCCCACTTCAGATTGTAGAGTCTTCTGGGGGACCAGAATTTGCTTCTGAAGTGCGCAGTCCCATGTTGACCCTGGAGGCAGTCACACTGATGCGCAGTTGCCTAGGAGAAAAGGAAGCCGAGTTGTGGCATTCACTGGGAGACAACTGGATCAGGCCAAGGTATGAGAAAGGAAGATGGGGCTTGTCTGGTCTTGGGTGGCTATCGGTTCCTCCTCAAGAACTGAGATGCTTCAGGCAAACAAGACCCGTTCATGGTGGGCTCAGTGTTTTACAGTGGCATCCGGTAGCTTACATATCGGGTTGGTGACAAATTGATCAAGCTTTTAGTCCAGTAGTTAAAACAGCTGGACTTATCACTTTGGATAGCTTTTGATACCAAAATCCAGAGTCCTCCCAACATGAGACCACCGGCTGCTACAAGCATTTTTTTTTTGGAAAATATGAATCTCCATAACCATTTGGCAAATGGGATTCATAACCTTTTTGGAAAACCTGGTCACAGGAAAGGCATGACCTTGTGAGAAGTCACAGCTTTTTGAAAAATGATGTTCACCAGCATTCATGCAAGGCAGCTACATCTCTCAGCTGTTAAACTGATGTATCTAGGTATGTCTTTGAACTGCCAGGGCCAAAGACATGCCTTTGCACAAAAACATATATTTATTCAGTAGAGTTTCAGAAGTGTTCTTTCAGTTGCTCAAAAACATCTACTCTCTCTCAAAATATATTTGCCTTTAAATCATGCTCTCGAGAGAGAAATTAAACAGTCTTCTTTACAAGAGAGGGTTTACTCACAAAACTTCACTTATACAGCATATAGCACTTTGCTTATGAATCCAGTTATAATAGGATTTTGAGTAGTTTCTCTGTGTAGATAATACAGGGCATCTTTCATAGATTCCATAGTCCATAGTCCAAAGCATAACTGTCTGATCTCTAAGCATGCAGATAGCTTGTACTCTCTTTAAGAGTCTAATGGCTTCTATCTCCTCTGAAGTCTAAAGCAGTGGTTCTCAACCTGTGGGTCCCAGGTGTTTTGGCCTACAATTCCCAGAAATCCCAGCCAGTTTACCAGATGTTAGGATTTCTGAGAGTTGAAGGCCAAAACATCTGGGGACCCACAGGTTGAGAACCAATTGTCTAAAGCAAACATTGATCTAAAATGGAGTCTCAGGTCCTGAACATGTCCAAAGCTGATCACATGGTCTGCAGCCTCTCCCACAACAAAGAGGAGAGGTAAAACTGCAAACCAATACACACATACAATACAGTAAACAATTATATACATAACAAACAACTGGTGGAGGCTTGAGAAGGTTTCTATTTCCAACACGTTTTACCAGCTTGACAGAGATCAGTTTTGGCAGCTCTAATCAGAAACTTTTTCTTTTCTGTGATTGAAGATTCCAGTTTCACCTCTGTATTCCCATTTTTAATTGCTTTCCTCCTGTTCCTTCTCCTCTGATTTGCCCTCCCACCCCAGACTGGACTTCCCCAGGGACTATGCTGCTCCCTACACCCCAACTTTCCAAAGTGGCTGGGAGCCCCCACGCCTGGACCCTTCTGGGCAGCCGTGGGAAGATCCGGTAGAGATGCAACACCGGCACGAAGAACGTCGTGCTCAGGTGAGCGATAGTCTACAAAACCAGTAAAATGAATGGAACCAAACACATTTCTATGGCAGGAAAACCTATGTACAAAAGTTCTGTTTTTCTTGGGATGAGGATAGTAGTGCTCCATTCAAATCCTTACCAGTGCTGACTAATACTACCGTACAAACAAAAATGCTATATGCACAACATTGGAAAAAAGACAACTACACCAACAATAGAAGAATGGATCATAGAGGTCTTCAAATTAGCAGCAATGACAAACTTACAATGATGCTTAGAGAAAAATCTCAATTAGACACAGAAGTATTGGCTGAAGGTTTTGAGCCACTCTGAATCACCTTGATCCTATATAAAATGTGTAGCTAGATTAACCTAGTTGGAGACACAACCTAGGAAGGTTTATAATAATGATAATCATAATTATTACTCCAAATAATAATAATAATATATTTATAGACTGTCCTCTCCCCCCAAGGGGACTCAGGGTAGTTTACATACAGAAAGGCAAACATTCAATGCCTAATCAAATTCAAACACATCAAACACAAAATAATATAAAATGACATCGATAAACTTATAACAAACTTATAACAATATATTATGTATGTATTGAGAAGATACGTCTCCTACCCAAGGAATGGAAAATTAATAGGAAAGACGGAAATCCTATGGCTGGGTCGTCCGGGCAGTGGGGATATCCAGTTGCCTACACTGGATGGCAAGGCATTATGCCCGTCATCATTGGTAAAGAGCTTGGGAGTCCTCTTGGACCCTCTGCTGTCAATGAAGGCTCAGATCTCTGCTGTGAGCAGAACTGCATTTTTCCATCTGCGTTAGGCTAGATGACTGGCTCTCTATCTGTCCAAGAGCGATCTGGCTATGGTGATCCAGGCTACGGTCATCTCAAGACTGGACTACTGTAATGCCCTCTACATTGGCCTATCTCTGTCAGTGATCCGGAAGCTCAAGCTGGTGCAAAATGCTGCAACTCGACTTCTCGTCGGGGAGCTGGCGAGGTGTCATATAACTCCAATCCTGCAGCAGTTGCATTGGCTACCGATTGAGCACCGGATCACCTTCAAAGTGATGCTTCTTACCTTTAAGGCCTTATATGGTCTGGGGCTGGCGTACTTGAGGGACCGCCTTACCCACTACCAACCCCAGAGATCACTTGGTTCGGATGACCAAGATCTGTTGGATATTCCCAGTTTTAAAACCTTCCGTTTGATAGCAACCAGGCGCAGGGCCTTTACGATCGTGGCACCATCCTTATGGAATGCTCTGGCTTCAGAAATCAGTGCCAAATGGGACTTACTATCCTTCCGTATGGCATGGAAAACACACCTGTTTCTGCTAACATTCGAAATCTGTTAATGTGATTTTAAACTGTCTTTACTCTGGTTATGTCAGTTGTTCTGCTTTGTCTTGTGAACCGCCTGAGCCTTTGGGGAGTGGAGGTATATACGTTCAAATAATAAATAAGTAAATAAAGTTTAAAGGCGGAGACCAATGTATTTTATTTTGTATGTATTGTATTTTATTCAGGGCAAAAGATGAAACATTTGTAATGCAATTTAAAAACTAATTAAAACATTATAACCAGGGTTGATCAGGGCTATAATTGTGTGGTGTGACAGGTCCTTATGACTTAGCGCTAATAAGTTGAAAGATGCAACTGGGGAAGATACTTCCTTTAGTAAGATGCTGGACTCAGTGTAATGGTTCGGATTTCTTGGAATTTCACTCCTTCTCTTTTCTTCCCCTTCTTCTCATTTACAGCAATCAGCTGTCACAATTGCAGCCAATGGGTAAGTTTTCTCTAAGCTTTCCAAAACTTGAAAGGCATTTGGGAGAGCTTTCAACTTGAGATGTCTTGAAAAATGAATGGAGACATCTAGAGAAATGAAGGGATATGGAAAGCGAATGGAAAAGGAGGAAAGATGAGGGTCCAGGGGGATACAATGGGATGACTAAGGCCAAGGGCTTGTGAGGTCTGCTATTTTCTGTCTGATTAAGATGTGTGGTGAAAGACATGGGCAAACTTCAGCCCTCTAGGCTGGTAGGAATTGTGGGAGTTGGAGTCCAAAACACCTAGAGGGCTGAAGTTTGCCCATGCCTGCCATAGAGTCACGCTGGAAGACCAGTAGATTTCTAGAGATAATGCATTAATCAAACCTTTGAATAATCAAATCCAGCTGCAAAAAGAATTCCCAACCCAAGCACTCTCTCCTTGAATCTGCATCATGTGCTTCTAAACCATTCCCTGTGACTTAGAGCAGTCGTTCTCAACCTTCCTAATGCAACAACCCCTGAATACAGTTCCCCATGTTGTGGTGACCCCCAACTATAAAACTATTTTCGTTGCTACTTCATAACTGTAATTTTGCTACTGCTATGAATTGCAATGTAAATCTTTGATATGCAGAATGTATTTTCATTCACTAGACTACATTTGGCACAAATACCCAATACACCCAAATTTGAATACTGGTGGGTTTGGGGGACATTTATTTTGTCATTTGGGAGTTGTAGTTGCTGGGATTTCTAGTTAACCTACAATAAAAGAGAATCTTGAACTCCACCAATGATGGAATTGAACCAAAGTTGGCACACAGAACTCCCATGACCAACAGAAAATACTGGAAGGGCTTGGTGGGCATTGACATCAATTTTGGAGTTGTAGTTCACCTACATCCAGAGAGCACTGTGGACTCAAAGAATGATGTATCTGGACAAAACTAGGCATGGATACTTAATATGCCCAAATGTGAACACTGGCGGAGGTTGGGGAAAATAGACTTGACATTTGGGAGTTGTGGTTGCTGGGATGCATAGTTCACCTACAATCAAAGAGCATTCTGAACCCCACCAATGATAGAATTGGGCCAAACATCCCACACAGAACCCCCATGACCAACAGAAAATACTACATTTTCTAATGATCTTTGGCAACCCCTCTGACACCCCCTCATGACTCCCCCCAAAATGGTTCCCGACCCCCAGGTTGCAAAATACTGCCATAGAGAATAGTAATTAGGAGTACAATAACCATAGGGGTTGAAAGTCTTTCTAATGGTCCAACTTGGAGAGCAGGATGTGGTTTGGCTCAACTTTGTACATGCAAATATTGGGTGTTGTTTAAATATATTCAAGGGACTTTCCTGGGTAGAGAATAGTCATGGGCTTTTGTTCATGGGAAACCTAAATAAATTCTGCATTGCTTTTTCCACCTCCCTTAAAGCTGTTTTCTTTTTCTCTCTGTCTTTCCGTACTGGGTGTTAGGTGGGTCAGGTGGTGAGCAGGAAGCCAGTGATATAGGCTCAATCATGAAATAGTGGTGGGGTGGCTAAGGGTCTAGCTGGGGAAGGGTGGTGGTTTGCCTAAGACAACATTGCAGGTTGCTAGGGTGACTTAGAAGATGAGTGCTTAGGGTAGGGGATGATCAGCTTTCAGTGTACGCAAGGACTTCAAAATATTGTTCTAGAATGATCTAGGTTTGTGGTAACTATGGGCAAGGAGCTTGCCTGACCACCATAACACATCCAGGAATAAAGTCACTTAAATAGGGAATCGGACAATTGCTACAGAACCCCAAAGCAAACTTTTTTCAACAGTTCCCATAATTTTCTAAGAAAGGAAATGACTATGAAATTGGTGTTTCAAATTCTGCAGTATAGATATGCCCACAAATGGGTTAAACTCTTGTGCTGGCTGAACTGCTGACCTGAAGGTTGGCGGTTCAAATCCACAAGATGGGGTGAGCTCCCATCTGTCAGATCAAGCTTCCCACGCGGGGACATGAGAGAAGCCTCCCACAGGATGGTAAAACATCCAGGTGTCCCCTGAGCAACATCCCTACAGACGAGCAATTCTCTCACACCAGAAGCGACTTGCAGTTTCTCAAGTTGCTTCTGACACTATTAAAAAAATACTCAAGCCTTTAAACAATCAGTCCAACAAAAGGAAGGAATGTTAATAACATTTGCCTTGAATGAAAATAGACAAGCGAAATAGAGTCCGCTTCACCTTGCCCTACCTATACACGCCCAACATGAGGAAGTGGCTGACTACTGCTGCCTAGTATGCCAAAGCAGGAAAACGTTATTTCATAGTTCTTAAAATAAATTAATACCAGATGCCTCTTTTCTAGTTGAACTAGATATTCTGGAACTGAGGCGTATGTGGCCGGATATAGAAAACAGAGACTGCTTAAGATTCCTACGTATCGCTAAAACAATTGAGACTGGTGACCTCTCTGTTTAAATAGGGTGGATTTGTACAAGTATTTATGGTGTGGTGTTTACATAGAGATGTTATGCACATGTTTCACTAAAGTCTTAGGATTGTGGCTGTCCAGTTTCAGACATCTTTCAGAAAATGGGCTGAGCCACATCTATGCTAAAAATAAAAACAGATTGGTTAAATGATGAAAGCTGACCACCTCTGAACCAAGTATTTATTAAGTTGGGTTGCTGTGAGCTTTCTGGGCTGTATGGCCATGTTTCAGAAGCATTCCCTACTGACGTTTCACCCACATCTATGGCAGGCATCCTCAAAGGTTGTGAGGTCTGTTGGAAACTAGGCAAGTGGAATATTCAGGACGGGGGAGGGAACTCTTGTCTGCTTGAGGCAAGTGTGAATGTTGCAATTGGCCACCTTGATTAGCATTGAATGGTCTTACCATTAATTTTTTTACCATTTACCATTTGTTATTTGATTAGTCGCCCTCCACCAAGGTGCTCTGGGCGACTTACATATAAGTGAAATAGAGCAGAATAACATACACAACAACAACCATTAAGATTGTTGTGTATGTTATTCTGCTTCAAGATGTCCGATTCCTGCCTGGGGGAATCCTTTGTTGAAAGGCAATGAAGACTAATTCATCCAGAAAAGTCAGCCATAGCAGGGCACATGATGAACCAACCTGGACACAGCATATTATTTGAGAACACAGAAATGCTGGACCACTCTATCAATCACCATGTCAGACTATACAGAGAAGCCAAGGAAATACACAAGCAGGTGGACAATTTCAACATTCCTGACATGAAACAATCAGGGCCAGCTAATCCCAACACAGGATTCCCCCAGGCAGGAATCAGCCAGTCTTTGAAGCTGCAAGCCCATTCAATCCTAATCAAGGTGGCCAATTGCAACATTCACACTTGCCTCAAGCAGACAAGAGTTCTCTCTCCCACCCTGGACATTCCACAGATATATAAACCCCACTTGCCTAGTTTCCAACAGACCTCACAACCTCTGAGGATGCCTGCCATAGATGTGGGGAAAACATCAGGAGAGAATGCTTGTGGAACATGGCCGTATGGCCCAGAAAACTCACAACAACCCAGTGATTCAACAAACCCCAGAATTCTGCAGGAGGCAGAAATCGGATTTTAAGTGGGTTCATTTTCCAGTGTGATGAAGTAGTTATAGTTAAAATATGCACTCAGAGATTTTTTCAAAAACGAAACAAAGTAGTCTTCTTTGAAAAATAATGTATCTTGTTTACTCATAAACAACTTGTATTAATTCACCATATAATCACATTTCTTGTTAACGTTCAGTTATGAATAGGATGTAGGTTTCTTCTCTGTGTTACGAACACAAGGCATCATTCTATCATCTCAAAAAGCTTCACCAAACACTAAAGTCCCAGTTGTCGGTGAGCATCTGTGGGACAGAATCAAAGAGAGACACATCCCTTTGCGCTCCTGATTATAGCCCTTATATTAATGTCCACATCCATTTGGAAAATGTAACTCTCCATGCCCTTATAATAATGCGTGGATTACTATAGAGCAGGCCTGGGCAAACTTCGCCCCTCCAGGTGTTTTGGACTCCAACTCCCACAATTCCTAACAGCCTACCGGCTGTTAGGAATTGTGGGAGTTGGAGTCCAAAACACCTGGAGGGGCGAAGTTTGCCCAGGCCTGCTATAGAGAGAAGCACACTTCAATGCTATTGTGTTGTAATCGAAAGCGTATAATGAGTTCTTCATGTAGAACAGCAGAATGGCTGACCCAGGCATGGGCAAACTTTGGTCCTCCAGATGTTTTGGACTTCAACTCCCACAATTCCTAACAGCCTCAGGCCCCTTCCCGCAGAAGTGGTACCTATTGATCTACTCACACTTGCATGTTTTTGAACTGCTGGGTTGGGAGAAGCTGAGCCTAACTGCGGGAGTTTACCCCGCGCCCCGGAAGGGGCCTGAGGCTGTTAGGAATTGTGGGAGTTGAAGTCCAAAACATCTGGAGGACCAAAGTTTGCTCATGCCTGGGCTAAACAAACAAAACAACATTCCCAGCAACAGCACAAATGGGCACAAAAGGTGAATTTTTCATCCTTTGGAGGCACAGATTGGCAGAAAGCTAACAAGAAACAGAAGAAGGTTGGTCGTACCCATAGCAGAAGCATGGCAAGGAAGAACCCCATAGCAGATGGCATGGGAAGGAAAACCTAGATGCTCTAAGAAGATATGGGAATGTATCAGAGCGATAGAGTTTGGATGATCTTGAAAGGAAGTGGAGATTGTCAGGACTAAATAGCGCAAAGAAAAGGCCAGGGACTAGGATTCATGCAATTGGTGGGTTGCAGCAGGAATGTTAAATATTTGGATGGGGTTCAGAGGGCAGAAAGGGAACTAGACAGGACTGGGAATGTCCCACAATGCAGGTAGCAAGTGGTGCAGGTCAGCTGCTGTGGTGATGGGAACAGAAAGGAGAGATAACAGGATGAAAACAAGAGGACAGCGGTTTAATGATGGCGCCAAGAAGAAAGCCGAGAGGGGGACACTAGGCAGCCAGCTAAGGTAGGCCTGGGTGGGGGGGGGGGTGGGATGACTTCCCTTCTTTTCCTTCTTTGTTTCTCCTGTCCCGAACCCTTGGAAAAACGTGGGTCTCCTTTCTGAAACTCCAGCTAGGAAAAATAACATAAAATGGGAGGTTCTTTGTATGAAAGGGACAATGTGTGGATCTTACTTTTTCCTTTCTTTCTGGACATTATCATGTTCTTCCTTCAGTATCGCATTTTTTGTTTCCTGTACAAAATGTGTGCAACCAGGAATTTTCATTATTTTTTTCCATTTAACTGGATGGTTTGCTAATTGGAGCCCCCTGTTGGCGCAGCGGCTTAAACCGCTGAGCTGCTGAACTTGCTGACAAAAAGGTTGGCAGTTTGAATCCAGGGAATGGGGTGTTAGCCCCAGCTTCTGCCAACCTAGCAGTTTGAAAACATGTAAATGTGAGTAGATCAATAGGAACTGTTTCTGTGGGAATGCAATGGCGCTCTATGCAGTCTTCCTGGCCAAAAGACCTTGGAGGTGTCTCCGGACAATACCGGCTCTTCGGCTTAGAAATGGAGATCAGCACCACCCCCTAGAGTCAGATAGGAGTAGACTTAATGTTAGGGGAAACCTTTACATTTTAACCTTGCTAATCAGAATTGCTAGTGAATGCTAAAAGCATGGCTTCTTCACCATCTTTTCCCTGTCATGTTTTCAAATAAGGAAATTACACCCCAGCTGTGGTGTGTGTGTATGTATGTGTGTGTGTGTATACACACACACACACACACACATATACACACACACACTAATGAAGAATTTTGTAAATTCAGCATTTCTTTAATGAAACTGATTTAAAACAAAGTATATCATCTACTGAAATACATTAAACTATTTTAGTTGACTCACCATTTGACTCTTTGGTCAGGCTTCAATTTCCAACGCTGTGAAAATTCCAGCGTCTTGCCAAACCCCAGTCTTTCTAAGATATTGAAGGAACCGTATGATATTTGCAACTGAATAAATAAAACCTATCACACTTCATTAGGCTGTGTTTAATCATTTCTTTTTCATTTCCTGTTGTACTAACATAACCAAACTAAAATATTGTGGAAGAAATCAAATCAGTAAAGTACCATTTTCAGTCCAACTAGCTCATGGTGATTTATCAGCTAAAGGTCTAAGTTTATTAAACTGAGACTATATTCTAATTCAGTGGTTCTCAACCTTCCCAATGCCGTGACTCCTTAATACAGTCCCTCGTGTGATGAATCCCAACCATAACATTGCGTATTTTCATTGCTACTTCATAACTATCATTTTGCTACTGTTATGAATCATAATATAAATATCTGATATGTAGGATGAATTTTCATTCCCTGGGCCAAATTTGGCACAAATACCCGATAAACCCAAATTTTAATACTGGTGGGGTTGCGGAGGGATTGATTTTGTCATTTGGGAGTTGTAGTTGCTGGGATTTATAGTCCATCTACAATCAAAGAGCATTCCGAACTCCACCTACAATGGAATTGAACCAAACTTGGCACACAGAACTCCCATGACCAAAAGAAAATACTGGGAGTTGTAGTTCACTTACATCCAGAGAGTACTATGGACTCAAACAATGATGGATCCGGACCAAATTTGGCACAAATACTCAATATGCCCAAATTTGAACACCGGTGGAGTTTGGGGGAAAATAGACATTAATATTTGGGAATTGCGGTTGCTGGGATTTGTAGTTCACCTACAATCAAATAGCATTCTGAGCCCCACCAACAATAGAATTGAGACAAACTTCCCACATAAAATTCCCATGACCAACCCAAAATACTGTGTTTTCTGATGGTTCTTGGTGACCCCTCTGACACCCCTTCGCAACCACCCCAGGAGTCCCAACCCCCAGGTTGAGAAACACTGATCTAATTAAAGAAATCCTAGGTTGATTTTCCATTTAGTTTGGAATTGTCAATATTCACTGATTTATTTAGCTTTATGTTGGTATTTGGCATCTACAGTTTTTACAAGGCACTTTGCTTTAAATTCATGTGTAACCATGTGTAGCCGCATAAGTGGCTGAGGGGAAAAAGGAAAGGGCCCGAGGCTGTTAGGAATGGTGGGTGTTGAAGTCCAAAACACCTGGAGGGCCCAAGTTGGCCCACGCCTGTTCTAGAACAGTGGTTCTCAACCTTTGGTCTTCCAGAGACTTTTGACTTCAATTCCCAGTAGCCCAGCCTGGCCAACATCCGGGAATTATTGGGGCTGAAATCCCAAACACCTGGAAAATCAAAGATTGGGGACCTCAGTTCTAGAGAATCCATAACTCCTATGTTGCCTCGCCTATAATTCAGCCTGCTTTCTTTTCCTTCTTTCTTCATAGACACAGACATCCAGACAAGAAGATGGCAATATGCACCCATAACTTCACAGCCAGAAACAGCAATGAACTGTCAGTGCTCCAAGAAGATGTATTAGAGGTGAGTCAGTGTCCAAGGGCACCTGCAGAACCTAGACATGGGGTGGGGGATCATTGGTATAGATCAGGCATGGGCAAACTTGGCCCCTCCAGGTGTTTTGGACTTCAACTCCCACAATTCCCTGAGCAGCAGAGAGGGAAAAGGAACAGGCCTGAGCGAGGATGAGCTCCCACTGTTAGCCCCAGCTTCTGCCCAGGCCCAGATTACCATAAGACCACTCTAGGCCATGGCCTAGGAGCACAAGCCAAGGGGGGCGCAGTTCACACGGACCCAAAAAAAAGTTGAAACAAAACTGCAACTCTCTCTCTCTCTCTCTCTCAGGGGAGGGCGGGGGGAGAGCGCTGCGAGGGGGGGGGGAGGAGGGAATGGTGCCCCCCCTTACCATCACCCCCGCCTCCTTGTTAAGGAAAGAGGGCGCGAGGAGGTGGAGGGAAGCCCCTAGGGCCGCTGGCGGGCATGCGCAGCACCAGGAACATGGCGGAGGAGGCAGAGGCGCTCACGCCCTCCTGCTGCGCATGCCCGGCAGTGGCCCCAGGGGCGGGGCTTCCCTCCACCTCCTCGCGCCCTCCTTCCTTGACTCGGCGCTGCGAGGAGGAGGTGGTGGGGGGGTTGCGGTAGAGATTGGTCTGGGGGCGTAATTCCAAAGTGTGGCCTAGAGCGCCAAAAGGGGTTAATCTGGGCCTGGGGAAGCTGGCTGTATTTGAGAGTCACATACACTTCAAACTGTCCCAATTTGACCGAGATTGTTCCACTTAATCTTTGTTTCTTTTAAAATGCCTCAGTTTCTCTCTTTTCCTCTTACTTTTCACATTTAGCTTACTTCAGTTGCTGCAAAGGGAATTCAAAGCGGAAAAGTAGTTTGCACTCATTAGTTAACACGGAGAGGAGGAGGTGGCGGAATCTTGCTTTTGCTGATATACACAAGCAAAAGCAAACCTCCGCTGCCTCTCTTATTCTTCCTCATTAATAATTTTGCTATCTTGAACATACATATCCACTTAGCATGTGAGATGTTGGAAGATATGGAATCCGGAAATTTCAAAATGCAATATTGTCTACTTTGTGATATTAACTCAAAATGTCCCTTAAACTAGTGTTTCTCAGCCTGGGGATCGGGACCTCTGGGGGGGTCGTGAGGCTGTGTCAGAGGTATCACCAAAGGCCACCAGAAAACACAGTATTTTCTGTTGGTCATGGGGATTCTCTGTGGGAAATTTGGCCCAATTCAATCATTGGTGAGATACAAGGGCCTCTTTGATTGATGGGAAACTATAAATCCCAGCAACTACAACTCCCAAATGTCAAGGTCTATTTTCCCCAAACTCCACTAGTATTCACATTTGGGCATATTGAATATTCATGCCAAGTTTGGTACAGATCCTTCATTGTTTGAGGCCACAGTACTCTCTGGATGTAGGTGAACTACAACTCCATAACATAAATATTCATTAAGTCAGTGTTTCTCAACCTGGGGGTTGGGTCACGAGCGAGTATCAGAGGGGTCATAAACGACCATCAGAAAACACAGTATCTTCTGTTGGTCATGGGGGTTCTGTATGGGAAGTTTGACCTAATTCTATTGTTGGTAGGGTTCAGAATGCTCTTTGATTGTAGGTGAACTATAAATCCCAGCAACCACAACTCCCAAATGCCAAGACCTATTTTCCCCAACCTCACCAGTGTTCACATTTGGGCATATTGAGTATTCATGCCAATTTGGTCCAAATCCATCATTGTTTGGTGCAGATCCACCACAGTGCTCTTGGGATGTAGGTGAACTACAACTCCAAAACTCAAGATCAATGACCACCAAACCTTCCAGTATTTTCTGTTGGTTGTGGGAGTTCTGTGTGCCAAATTTGGTTCAATTCCATTGTTGGTGGAGTTCAGAATGCTCTTTGATTGTAGGTGAACTATAAATCCTAGCAACTACAACTCCCAAATGACAAAATCAATCCTTCCCAACCCCTCCAGTATTCAAAATTGGGTGTATTGGGTATTTGTGCTAAATTTCATCCAGTGAATGAAAATACACCCTTCGGGGGAGGAGGAGGGTGGGGTAAAAGTACATGAAATAAATAAATATCAGATATTTACATTATGATGCACAACAGTAGTAAAATTACAGTTATGAAGTAACAACGAAAATAATATTATGGTTGGGGGATCACCACAACATGAGGAACTATATTAAGGGGCTGTGGTGTTAGAAAGGTTGAGAACCATTGACTTAGCTTTTGAGATGTTGGAAGATATGGCATCAGGAAATTTCGAAATGCAAAATTGCCTGCTTAGACAATGACATACGAAATCACAATTCCCCCCCAACAGTTAAGTACGTCAGTGTTTGCAAATTAGAAGTCTGGAGAGATATCAGTGTAGGCAGATACTATTTTCCTTCTTGGCCATGTGGGGCAGGGGATACAATGCAGTAAAAATTTGTAATCAGTTAGCAAGAGCAAAGTGACTTCCAGTGAGATTCATGCAAACTCTGTTCAGTGCAAGCATAACTTTCCTTTTCTTTTCTTATTCTTTTGTTGTACTGCCCTTTGTTCCCAATCCCCGCATGGCCCCTGCGTGCATTGAAATCCCTCTAGACCAGTGTTTCCCGAACTTGGTTTTTCCAGATGTTTTAGACATCTGTTCCCAGAATTTGTGACTCTTGGCCAACCTGCCTAGGGCTTTGGAGAGCTGAAATCAAAGTGAGCTGCGGCAGCTGCTCTAGACCATTTAACTGATAATAGAAGGAACATCTGAGACAAAATGTAGTCCTGTAACTCTCATATCATCACTTTTCTTCTCCTGTGAGATTTTTTAACATCTTTGACTGATGAAGAAACTACTGGAGCTTTGAAAGCTTGCATGATGCATTTTATTCTTGGGTTGGTCCAGAAAAATACTATTGGTTTGTGAATATTGTTTTGCTGTATTTTGCTGCATAGCCAATATGAATATGAAGAACTGGGTAGAACAGCATTTCTCAACCTGGGAATCGCGACACATGGGGGAGTCGTGACGGAGTGTCAGAAGGGTCACCAAGGACCATCAGAAAACACAGTATTTTCTGTTGGTCATGGGGGTTCTGTGTGGGAAGTTTGGCCCAATTCTATCATTGTTGGGGATCAGAATGCTTTTTGATTATAGGTGAACTACAAATCCCAGCAGCTTTGTAGTTGGGAGAAACGTCAAGGCCTATTTTCCTCAAACTCCACCAGTGTTCACATTTAGGCATATTGAATATTTGTTCCAAGTTTGGTCCAGATCCATCATTGTTTGAGTCCACAGTACTCTCTGGATGTAGGTGAACTACAACTTCAAAACTCAAGGTCAACGCTCACCAAACCCTTTCAATATTTACTCTTGGTCATGGGAGTTCTGTGTGCCAAGTCTGGTTAAATTCCACCATTGGTGGCATTCAGAATACTCTTTGATTGTAGGTGACCCATAAATCCCAGCAACTACAACTCCCAAATGACAAAATCAATCCTATCCAACCCTACCAGTAGTCAAATTTGGGTGTATCGAGTGTTTGTGCCAAATTTGGTCCAGTGAATGAAAATACATCCTGATAATGAGTATTATCAGCATCCTGTTGTGCCGCTGCCAGCATATTTCTACTGCCATCGCAGTTTGCTGGAATTGATTTTAACTGGGGGTTTTAAATTGGTCTTATTGTATTTTATTGCATTTTATGTGTTTTATCTATTAACTCTGTAAACCGCTCTGGGCTCCAGAGAGAGCGGTATATTAAGTCGAACAAATAAATAAATAAATAAATATCAGATATTTACATTACAATTCACAACAATAGCAAAATTACAGTTATGAAAGTAGCAACGAAAATAATTTTATGGTTGGGGGTCACCACAACATGAGGAACTGTATTAAGGGGTCATGGGCATTAGGAAGGTTGAGAACTACTGGGGTAAAACTTCATTTCTGTTTAACTGATGGGCATTTCTTTGTCCTTCGCTGGTAGGTCTTGGATGACAGCAAGAAATGGTGGAAAGTTCAGAACCATTACGGACAAGTTGGCTATGTTCCTTATAATATTCTTAGCCCAATTTTGACTGGAGAGGAGTCTGATGTCCAGAATCACAAGAGAACTGCCCAGGTCAATGGGACTAGTCCAGTGATAAGCAAGGTGAGCAATTGTTGCAGCACTCCATTGCAGGGTCTTCACATCCTTCGGAGTAGCAAATCCTACGGATAGGCAACGAAATGTGATTGTTGCCTTCTTACCCTGAATGCAAGATTTCAGCAAAATATCTCTGGCCACTGTTGGAAACAGGGCACTGGACTAAGTAGTTATTGCTGTGTGACCTAATCTAGAAGAGCGGCTGTTCTATTCTCGTGAGCCAAGCTCATGGAGTCTTAAGGAATGGTACATATTGGTTGCTGTAAGTTTTTCAGGCCGTATGGCCATGTTCCAGAAGCAGTCTCTCCTGACGTTGCGCCTGCATCTATGGCAGGCATCCTCAGAGGTTGTGAGGTTTGTTGGAAACTAGGAAAATGGAGTTTATATATCTATGGAATGTCCAGGGTGGGAGAAAGAACTCGTGTCTGTTGGAAGTAGATGCCTTTTATTTCAAATGGTTCGGATCCAGGCTATTTGTCTAATCGTATCTCCCTGTATAGACCATAACGTGCACTGCGGTCTACAGAGGAGGCCCTCCTCTCAGTCTCACCTCCATCAGAAGCTCGTTTGGTGGGAACAAGAGAGGGGACCTTCTCTGTGATCACTCCCCGTCTCTGGAACTCCCTTCCTAAAGACATAACAATGGCCCCATCCTCCCCACCTTTAAGAAACATATGCACTTTAGCATATGGAGAGGAGGATTGGGACACTTTAAATGCTGGCTAATCCACTTGTATTATAGGGCTGTTATGATACAACTTAAATGAAACACCGTTGTTGGCAATTTTTAATATAACGTCTCTTGATTTCCTTTTAGGGTGTACACTGTAATGTTTGTTTATGTTTTAGTTTTTATGTTTTAATTGATTGTTCCTGTTTTTATTTTATTTTGATGCTTAATTCCTTCATTGTAAGTTTTTTGTTGTTACCATCCGTTATTCTGTATTATTTTAATATGTTTGTACCCATTTCGAGGCATTGAATGTTTACCTTTCTATGTGTACACCGCCCTGAGAGAGAGGGGGGGGGGGGGTGTGTCTAGAAATAAAGTTTTATTATTATATTTTTAAATAATATTTTTATTGTGAATTTTGTGAATGTATACAGAAAAAAAGAAAAAGATTTCCAAAGTACAGTGAAATTTTTGAAAAGGAATCACAAAGAAAAAAATTATTATTATATTATTGGGCCTCCTGATGGCACAGCAGGTTAAACCGCTGTACTGCTGAACTTGTTGACCAAAAGGTTGGTGGTTCGAATCTGGGGAGCGAAGTTAGCTCCTGCTGTTCTGCCTACCTTGCAGTTCAAAAACATGCAAATGTGAGTAGATCAAGAGGTACTGCTTCTGTGGGAAGTTAAGGGGCTCTATGCAGACATGCTGGCCACATGACCTAGGAGGTGTCTACGGACAACGTTGGCTCATTGGCATAGAAATTAAGATGAGCACCATCCCCTAGAGTCGGACACAACTAGTTTTAATGTCAGGGGAAACCTTTACCTTTACCTTATTATTATTATTTTCAAACTCAATAAGATTAAAGGTGAAAGAGAATGCTTTGAAAATCAGGCATTTATTATCACTTATATAGGCTGTACATTCAAATGAACTAAGAAGTCCTGTACAAACCAAACCATTGAGAGGCTTCAAAGTTAAAAACCGGCCACCTTGGAAGGTCAATGCAGATAATGGTACCAGTAGTGTACTTTGTTCCATATGCCTGATCCATAAGAAAAAAAATTAGTAGGCAAGCTATACACACCAACGTTCGATGGTGTGGCCCTCTGCCCTCAGCCATCGGTAAAAAGTCTGGGGGTCCGGCTGGACGCCCACCTGTCCATGGAGGAGCCGCAGGACAGCATTCTACCACCTACGGTTGGCTAAGCGCCTGGCTCCCTACCTCTCCCAACGCGACCTTGCTACGGTGATCCAAGCCACGGTCATCTCGAGGCTCGATTACTGTAATGCGCTCTACATTGGCCTTCCCTTGTCGATGATCCGGAAGCTTAAACTAGTGCAGCACGCCGCAGCCCGCCTCCTCCTGGGTGCTGCAAGATCTGACCGCGCGGCCCCACTCTTGCGCGAGCTGCACTGGCTCCCGATTGAATTCCGGGTCCTCTTCAAGGTGTTAGTTCTCACCTTTAAGGCCATCTATGGTTTGGGGCCAGTGTACCTGAGGGAGCGACTTACCCCTTATGTGCCCGCGAGATCACTGCGCTCTGAGGAGCTTAACCTCCTTGAGGTGCCTTCCCTTGGAACCTGCAGACTGGCCACTACACGGTGGAGGGCATTCTCTGTAGCTGCCCCAAGTCTCTGAACGGCCTCCCGGAGGAGATCCGCGCCATCCGCGCTCTTCTGCCCTTCCGCAAGGCCTTGAAGACTTAGCTCTTTAGGAAGGCGTTCGGCCCTTAACTCAACCACACTGTGTGCCATGCCGCCTATGCCCCCCCCCCAGATTCTTATCTTGTCCCCCCAGCCTTTGCTGAGGGCTAGTGTTTTTAATATGTTTTAACTGCTTTGATGTTTAAATGTGTTTTAACTGTTTAATCTGTTTTATTACTCACGGTGTTTATGCTTCTTCTGTAAACCGCTCTGAGCTCCGGAGTGAGCGGTATACTAAATCGAAGTTAATAAATAAATAAATAAATAAATAAATAAATAAATAAAATTTTATTCATTGTGTTGTCGAAGGCTTCCTTGGCTGTAATCACTGGGTTGCTGTGAGTTTTCCGGGCTGTATGGCCATGTTCCATAGCATTCCAGGTGGTCATAAATACAGTGGTGTTTTCGAAAGTCCTTTTGGCTGCGGAGATTGTGTAATAGTATTTGTGTCTCCAGAGCATAGAAGGAAAATCAGGGAGCACAGTAGATGTACTTCCCTGGTCCTTAGTTTTTCCAATCTCTTTGTGTCATGGAACACTTTCAGGAGAGAATGCTTCTGGAGCAGGCCATACAGCCCAGAAAACTCACAGCAACCCATTTTGCTTTTCTTAGAAAATTCCACCGCAGCCGCCACCAAAGACCAAAGGTGTGTACTCCAATGGCAGGAGCTGGACCAGCACAGAGGCACTTAACATGGACTTGAGCGATCGAGGTAAGACCCTCTTCCCTTGTAGAAGACATGGAGAACCTCCAGCCTTGTTCCAACAAATTCCTCCTAGTGATATTAGCGAAATCTTGGCACAAAGCAGATATTTATCCCACTGACTCTTATAGCACTGCAAGAATAATGTTTTGGCTTCTGGCCCAGTCTGAGTATAAACTACTGCAATGGAGAGAAGTCTCGTTGCTGTTCACGGCTCTGCAATAAAACTCTCTAGAAGCAGGAGTCCCAAATCCTGCTTCTAGAACAAATCACTTTACAATAGATACTTGAAACAGTTAAGTCTAGTTGGCCATGAAAAGCCATTGTTGTGTGCCTTAAAGTCATTTCCGGCTTATGGTGACCTTAAAGTGAACTTATTACAGGGCTTTCTTGGAAAGATTTGTTCAAAGAGGGATTGTCCTTGCCTTCCTATGAAACTGAGAGTGTGTGTCCTGGGCAAGGCCATCCTGTCCGTTTCCATAGCTGAGTGAAGATTCAAACTCTGCCTTCCCAGAGTCTCAGTCCAACACTTAGCCAATGCACGGTGTTGGCCTAACAAAGCAGTAAGGGGAATATACCGAATATACTCAAGTATAAGCCGACCCAAATATAAGCCGAGGCACCTAATTTTACAAGAAAAAACTGGGAAAACGTATTGATTTGAGTATAAGCCAAGGGTGGGAGATGCAAATTTCAAAATAAAAATAGATACCAATACAATTACCTTAATTGAGTTAAATGTTTTTGGATACTTACGTAAAACTGATAAGATAAGACTGTCCAACTCTGATTAAACCATTATTCTAACCTTCTTCAGTGTAAATGTGCTTACGTATCCTTCCAATAATAACAAAGAGAGTAAAATAATAATAATAATAGAGTAAAATATTGGAAATGTAATAATAATAGTAATAATAGAGTAAAATAATGAATGTAGTAATAATAATAGAGAAAAATAATAAATTTACAAATCATCAAAATAATAGAGTAAAATAATAAAATTAATATTAATAGAGTAAAATAATGTAAATGAAATAATAACAATAATAGAGTAAAATAATAAGTGTAATAATAAAATAGAGTAAAATAATAAAAGTAATAATAAATAGAGTGAAATATAATAAAAGCAATAATAATAGAGTAAAATATAATAAAAGTAATAATAATAGAGTAAAATAATGTAAGTGTAATAATAACATTAATAGAGTAAAATAATAAATAACATTAATAGAGTAAAATAATAAATATAATAATTAAAATAGAGTAAAATTATAAATGTAATAATAATAAATAGAGTAAAATAATTTAAATGTAATAATAACATTAATAGAGTAAAATAATATAATAATTAAAAATAGAGTAAAATAATAAATGTAATAGTAATAAATATAGTAAAATAATAAATGTAATAATAACAACAATAATAATAGAGTTAAATAATAAATATAATAATTAAAAATAGAGTAGAATAAAATGTAATAATAATAAATAGGAGTAAAATAATAAATGTAATACTAATAATAAATAGAGTAAAATAATAAAAGTAATAAAATAATAATAGAGTAAAATAATGTAAATGTAATAATAATAGAGTAAAATAATAATTAAAAAACTTTGACTTGAGTATAAGCCAATAGAGGCTTTTTCAGCTTTAAAAAAGGGCTGAAAAACTCAGCTAATACTCAAGTATATACAGTAATATATAGTTGCCCTTATATTAGCATACAACAGGAATTTGTTGACAGGATATTGATGACCTTTTGAACAACTACTATAGACACTTGTATTGTTCTGTGGGAAGCAAAGTTCATTCTTCTGTCTATTCATGCAAATGTTTACAACTCAGTGGGACCATGCCTAACATCACTTCTGCCCCGACAGAGCGCTTCAACACCGTCAATGAGGAGCTTGCCCTGAGGTTGGCCAATGGCTCAACTGCCCGTAAGAATCTTCAAATCCAGCGTGCTCATGATACCAATGTGCCTTTAAGATATGATTCAAATACGGCTGAAGTCCAGACATGGCTAGAGGCCAAGGGATTCAACCCATTGTGAGTTGGTCATTATATATATTATTATATTATTACTCTATTATATATATTATGAAGCGTATGTGAGAGTAGGATAGAATTGAATAGAACCCAGAATGTGGCTGATCATGGCTTTCACTCTAAATTTTCAACCTGTGTGAGATGATACATGCCTTTCAGGTATTTGCAGTGGCCACTTAGCACTGATGTGTGAAAGCAATTAATCTGCTTTCACAACAATCAGTTCCAATGTTTCATTGATGTATATTGGAGGCTTCGGAGAGCAGACTTGTCCTGATTAAGATTCTTAATTATTGTTGTAGCGACTCCCTACTACAGGATTTCTCAGTCATGTTTCCCTGAAACCATAGGGCTCCCAAAGAGATCCACTAGAGCAGTGTTTCTCAACCTTCCTAATGCCGCGACTCCTTAATACAGTTCCTCATGTTGTGGTAACCCACAACCATAAAATTATTTTCGTTGATACTTCATAACTGTAGTTGTGGATCGTAATGTAAATATCCGATATGCAGGATGTATTTTCATTCACTGGACCAAATTTGGCACAAGTATTGGAATACTGGTGGGATTTGGGGGGATTGATTTTGTCATTTGGGAGTTGTAGTTGCTGGGATTTATAGTTCACCTACAATCAAAACATTTTGAATTCCACCAATGATTGAATTGAACCAAACTTGGCACACATTATTCCCACATCCAACAGAAAATACTGGAAGGGTTTGGTGGTCACTGACCTTGAGTTTTGGAGTTGTCGTTCACGTTCACCTACCTCCAGAGAGCACTGTGGACTCAATGATGGATCTGGACTAAACTTGGCACACAGACCTAACAATGGTCAACTGCAAGTACTGGTGGGATTTGGGAAGGATTGGTCCACAACTTTGGAAGTTGTAGTTCACCCACATCCTTATGCATTTTTTAAATTGGAGCATTAATAAAAAACAAAAGGAAAGGCTGACTTTTTTTCTAATAAATAGTGTGACAAATTGCCTAAGCTGCTTTTGCTGCTGCTCTTCTTCCTGATGCTGTTAGACCACTTTCAGTCCCACATCGTGCGGGCACTTTTCTGCCCTGAAGGGGCTCCCTCCAGCCTCATGTGCTCTTTTTTACCCACGCACACACCACACTGCCATGTGCCAAGCATCCCTGTTCTTCCCTCCCCACTTCCTCTCAGAAACAGTCCTCCCCTTGGCTAAGAGGCCAGCTGAGCCAATCACAGTTGAGGAGGGCTTTTGATGGGAGGATTCACAGTCTGATTCCAAAAAGAAAGAAAAGGAGAGGCAAAGAGATCTTCAGCCTTCTCTGCCAAAGGGATTCCTAAGACCATCATAAATAGGTGTTTTCTGATGGTCTTTAGTGACCCCTCGCAACCCCTCCCAGGGGTCCCGACCCTGAAGTTGAGAAACGCCGCACTAGAGGTTCTCCAAGCATCTAGGGCAGGGCTGTTCACAACGTCGATCGCGATCGACTAGTCGATTGCGGTCCCGGAACTGGTCGATCGCAGCCAAATTTCAGAGGGGAGCTTCTGCCCCGCGTGCGGCGCATCTTTCTCCGGGCTTCCTTAGGCTGCCCCTGAGGCGACTCCCCCGCCTCTATCCTCAGTGCCATCACAGTGTGGCCTGAGGGGGAGGGAGGGAGGGAGAAGAAGGAGGGCAGCAGAGGGAAGGAGGGGGAGTGAGCCCGGCCTGCGCATGCGTATTTGGAGCATGTAGCGGTGCGCAAAGACGAGCCACGAGGGAGTACAATAGCAATTAGGCTTTGGCAGCCATTTCCTGCCAAAGCCATCTGCGACTGCAAGGAGTTCATCTGCTTGGCCACATTGATTGGCATTGAATGGCCTTGCAACTGAAAGGTCTGGGTGCTTTTATTCTGCCTGTTTGTTTATATCTGTGGAATTATGTCAGGGCGGGAGAAGGAACTCATGTCTGGATGCATTTTTTAATGTCCCATTGGCCACATTGATCAGCATTGAATGGCCTTGCAGCTGAAAGGTCTGTGTGCTTTCATTCTGCCTGTTTATATCTGTGGAATGATGTCAGGGTGGGAGAAGGAACTCTTGTCTGGATACATTTTATGAAAAATCTTGTCCAGATGCATTTTGCGAAAAATCATGTAAATGTCCCTTATTTCTTCTATCAAAATATGGGTAGGTAGATCATTGTGACTTGGTTGTTTTATAAGTAGCTCACATTCTGAAAAAGTGTGAGCACCCCTGATCTAGGGCCAGAAAAGCACTTTAAAGCTTTCTCGGTGATCACTCCATTACTTTGGAATACCCTCCCTCCTTCTATCAGAGCCATCCGTGATCTAAAAGATTTCTGCACGGCTTGCAAAACGTGGCTATTTGAGAGGGCGCTTGGCTGAGAACTGTTAGATTGTCAATTGTTTTTTAGATGTTTTAGATGCTAATTGTTTTTAGATGTTAGCAGGGCCGTAGCCAGGATTTTGTTTCGGAGGGGGCTGAGTTTGGTTTGGGGGGGGGGGCTGAGACTGGGTGGAAGAGGGTCTACCCTAGCAAATCTTTTGTATTGTTATCCCAATAACCCCATTAATGTGGGATATAATGAGCATGGTGATCAGATCATGATATGAATAAACATAACAGTTTAAATAATGTACCAGTAAGGCCTTTTCGCGGACCACCCTGAGAATTTGGGGGGGGGGCTGAAGCCCCCTTAGCCCCCCCCCTGGCTACATGCCTGGATGTTAGATATTTAGATGTTTTGAGATGTCCAGGCATTTTGCTTGTGTTTTACTGTAAATTGGCCAGAGCCAACTGGGATGGGCGATTAATAAATCCCAAAATAAATAAATAAATAAATAAATTTGCTTCTTGTAGGGATTCCTTGTGAGCTGAACATTATTTCAAGGGTTTCCTCAAGGACTAAATTCTTTGCAAAGACTATCCTCCTGACTCATTGCTAATGGCAATCTGTGGAGTGTAGGAGATGCCAAACTATCTGTTCGGTTGCTGTTTGCCTATGGCGGGTTCTAACTCGGTTCATCAGAACTAATCTTCCATCCCTCTTTCAGTGTGGCATAAATCAATTTCATAACTGTATTGTATTTAGAGTTTGATTGGTGTAAATATTACTTCTTTCCATGACTTCTGTATCTATCCTCTGATCCTGCAGCACCGTGAAGGCCTTTGGAGTTCTGAGTGGCGCTCAGCTCTTCTCCCTGCAGAAGGATGAGTTCAAAGCGGTCAGCCCAGAGGAAGGCGCTCGGGTGTACAGCCAGGTTACCGTCCAGAGAGCTCTCTTGGAGGTACAAATCTTTCCTAATAGAGTTTGCCATAGGGTCACGCTGGGGGACATAGTTTTAAATAAATAATAAGAAATGAATGAATATCTGTGCTGCACCTTGACCAGGGACCACTTTGACCAGGGACCACTCTCCAACATTAGTACCAAAAGAGGCTGTGATGGTTAGCTCTATGGAAAGGAGTGGAAATAAAATAAAATAGAGAGGAAGGAGATTCGCAGAGCGGATTTTTGTTCTCGCGGTCCACAGGCTGAAAAACACTGTTTTAGGTGGATTAGGAATTAGCTAATCAGTTATATGCGGTTCAGATAACCTGATCTGGGTATCTGGTATTGGGGTCAGATTGTATTGGGAGCTGACAGAAAATACTCTGACAAGAACACACCATGTATGGATATCCAAAATCAAGTTGGAAAGAAAAGGAACAAAATCTGAGATCTTCTGGTCTTCTTAAATCAGTCCAGAGTTAAAATGCAGAGAGGATGGAGTTAAGCCAGAAAGTTAGTGATTTTCGAAAGCATCACATGCGTCATAGATGTGAAAAAGCAAAGTGAGATGGGAGGGGGATTGGTAAATGCTTCAAGGCAGAACAGCATCTGTTCCTAACTTGTATCATTTTCTTCCAGGATTCCGGGAAAGTATCAGAGCTGGAAGCAGTCATGAAGAAACAGAAAAGGAAACTGGAGGGAATGAGTGAATAGCAATCTTTGATATGGGAGTGCCCTCTACTGAAGAAATGTTGGACTACTAGATTTCAGTCTCAGGCATCACATTCAAACTTCCTTCCACGCACCTTGTACAGAAACATGTACTTGAGCTAAGCGGCTTTTGTTGAATGCATAATTTATATTTCTGATCCGTGGCAAAAAAATTCTCTCTAAATAACATTCACAGCCCTTTCAATCTCCCTTGTTGAAATAGCTGTCAAGAAGCAATCATCTGGTTCGTGGACCCTTTTCCTTGCACACTTGGGAAAAGCTGAAAGTAGTGCCGCCCTCCTCTTCCTCACAATGCAGAATATTCATATTGCACTTATTTATCTTCTCTTGTTAAAAAGATGGTGTTTATTTAGGTTTCTCATGTGTAGGTAGTATAATAAGAAACAACTCTTTTTATTAATTAGTTTTCCAGCTTTAGATATTGCTGCACATATTTTTTTGATTTGTATGGCATGCTTTTCTTGGTCAGCAATCTGCATTCCCCTTGTATTTATTTTGCACATTGCGTCGTACAGACCGTAGTCAAACCTCTGACTCTCCATCCCAAAAGAAATAGTCAGCAACACATTTTAAGCTAGGGATGTTCTCTTCCTCAGATTTATCCGGTTGTCTTTACTTCGTTAAGAATAAACAGAGGCTTTAGGGCAAGAATGGGCAAACTTGGGCCCTCCAGGTGTTTTGGACTTCAACTCCCACAATTCCTAACAGCAGGTAGGTTGTTAAGAATTGTGGGAGTTGAAGTCCAAAAACACCTGGTGGGCCCAAGTTTGCCCATGCTTGCTATAGGGAGTAGGGGAGAACTTGGCACAAAATATCTCAGGAATAGTGACATAGCCTGCATCATTTCATAGATTAAAAATGGGACACATATGACCAAGCTACATTACTATGTGGTTAATTTGGTATATCTTATTGATGAGGTAAAACACACAAGCTGCAGCAGTTTGCTTTTGCTTGATCCTACTGGGAAGTACAAAATTCTGTGTCTTCTTCTCTTTCTCCCAGTTGTTAATTGAGTACAAACCAGTTATGTACTTTGAATTCTGTTTGACGCACTCAATATAAGTTTAAAGAAAAAGTGGCAGGAAGAGTGAGGCACTGTAACATTTTTGAAAGGAGCTGCATAGAGGCAGTTGGCGGGTATGTAATGATTTAGATTGAATTGCTACTCCCACATTGATTGGGCTCATGAATCAATAGAATTTGCACACTTACTATATAGTAACTTATTCAATATGTCTTATCTGTGTGGGCTATCAATTAGTGCTCGAAATGCTTATCAGATGAAAAGTACATGTCTATGTTTTAGATTAGTGGTTTTTCCTGTAATACGCAGTAAAAGCACCTAAACTTTCAGAGAGCTTCTGTTCAACCATTACAAAGCTGCCTGCTTGAGTGGTGATGGCATGATCGTCAGCATAGATGAAACTCTCTGTGCCTTCTGTTTTAGGTTAACATGGGATAAAATGAAAGAAGCCAGTTCACAAAATATTGTCTCTATCAGTATGAAAGGCCGCTTTTCAACAAACACCTTAGTTCCATGTCGTCAATTCAAAATGAGAACGGGGCCTTCCAGACTTTGTTTATATTTCCCAAAATGCCTTATAATTTACTAGGAGATTTCCAAAGGTTTCAAGAGAATTAAATATTCCCTGCCATTGCAAAGTGTTTTTGACTCCACCTTCTCTGATCACAAGATGGCAGTCTCTCCACTGGAAGCTAACATAGATATCATTCCCAAGTACAGTATTTCTCAAACTTATGTCCTTACTTTCCCCTCACTTGCATACATAAAAACACTGCCAAATTTTAATAGTTTGGCTCTTTTATCTCTGAACAAATGCTTTATGGGGGAAGCGAACTGAACTTGAATCAGCTGCTTTCAAGGAGTTCTTGAAACTGTGATTACTTCCAAATTTGATCAGGCATCTTAAAGTGTGTCACATTGTGTTTCCATTGCGGTGGAATAAAGTTTTGGGGTAGACATTTAACCAGGTGGATCTTATGCCAACAATTTTCGCACGACTTGGCAAATCATTGAAGAACACATGACAGTGGTGGCTATCATCATGTTTAAACCATTTCAACTTGACCTTCCTGATGTTTAGTTTTAAGCATATTTTCTCCGTTTGTTTACGCTTCATCGGTGCCTTAAGACGAATGTTTTTTTAGAAAGGGTGGCCAAATCACCCAAGACTCTTGTTCCAAAAGAAATCTGGTGTAAGAAAATATTTGCTTTAAGCATATTTATTGTTAAGTTCACATTGGGCCATATTAAGATTTCGTAAAGACGCAGCACAGTTTTAACATTGTGTTTCCCTTCTGCAGTAGCTTGAGTCTGAGATTTTTCTTCAAGTAGGAAGCCACCAAATGACAGGAAGATCTCCCCCAACGGCAAATCCAAGATGAAAATGAAGCCTACTGGGCGACCTTGGGCAAATCACATACTCTCGGCCTCAGGAAGGCAAGGGCAAAACCCTCTCTGAAGATATCTTTCCAACCCCCCATGAAAGCATACCCTACCACATTTCACAGATGAGAACTGGGACATGTATGGACAAGCAATATCAGAGTGTGATCAAGTGGGCAAAAAAAAGGTGTTTGCTGGCCCTGATTGTTTCCTGACCAGAATTCTCCTGTTTTCTGAGTTTTGCTCTTTATTTAATATCCTGATTTTAGAGTTTTTAAATACCAGGAGCCAGATTTTGTTCATTTTCATGGTTTCTTTCTTTCTGCATGCTGGATGTAGCATTTGTTGGATTTTCTTAGTGGGTCTGTAGACAGTTTGGAGATTGTGTTTCTTCATCAGCTTCCCTATGCGGTCAGTGGTTCCCTTGATGTATGGTAAGAACACTTCTCCTCTGGCTGGATCTTTGTCTTTACTCTCGTGGCTTGTTCTTGGCCTTGCAGCTATTCTGATGTCTGTGGTGGAGTATCCATCGGTAGTTCAGTTCACCTTGGAGGGGTTCGCAGATCCTTTTTGCATGGTCTGCCAGGGCTTTAGTTGTGTTTCTTTTTTGACTTGGGTGATGGTTGGAGTTTTTATGTAGGTATCTATTTGTGTATGTAGGGTTTTTTTTAACTGTGTGGCCCAATTGTTGATTGGTTTTGCGGATGACTAGGACATCTAGAAATGGCAGTTGTCCTTCATTTTCTTTTTCCATGGTGAATTGAATGTTTGGGTGGATGCTGTTGAGGTGGTCCAGGAACTTGTTTAGTATGTACACATATTTTTGCACTTTAAATTCAGCTTGCAACGATGGAAGTAAGCTCAAAAAGACACTAGGACATTTTAAAGGCAGCTGAATCAGTGGATGACAGAGGATTAATTGGGGCACTTGACCAGTATATCATAGACTCACCATATGTAGGAAGTGACTTGAAGGCACATCACAAAAGCACCTTCAGACCAGTTACTAGGCAATGTGAATTGGAGAACAATTTGCCCACATGTCTTGTTTATTTATTTGCTTGTTTCCCAGGGACTTTGTGTTGGTCAGTGTGGGAGAAACTATGTTGACTTACTACAGAAAGCCTGTGTTGAATGAGATCGGCCTTTGGTCTGATCTGGCACAGCTCTTCTGTTCTTAACATGTAAATGCTGCTAGACAATTAAACTCATGATCACAGAGATCACATTACCATTAATGAAAACGTGCAAATTAAAATACTTGATTTTTTCCCAGAACTTCCTGAGATGCCTAGATGCTTATTTTGGGGTGGAGGGTACATGATGGAAGTGCAATGCGTTCAATGGCAAAGCTGCTTGTTGTATTCCGAATTCTGTAAATAAAATATATCAATCGCTTCCTGCCTCGTGAAATGTTTGCCTTTGCTTTCTCAAGCAATTAACAGCATGCTTTTGTATGCAGATTCAGTCACAAATTAAGATGAGTTAATTAAGACGAATTAAATTAAGGTGAGTTGAATTAATAAGGGCTTTTCACTGCCGCACACTAAGGACTCGCTGGCATCCCTCCAAACAAAGACATCTCTTTTACCACCTTAGAGTCATTTATTATCTGAAATTTGTCATTCACATTCAAATTTAAAGTGTTAATAATTTAAATATTTATATGCTGCTTTGTTTATAAAGCTCTCCAAAGCTGTTTGGCATTGGAATGAGTTGAACTGACTTCAAGTGAACTGAAGGGCATTGTGTGGTTTTGGGGCGTTTGTTGTTTTCCATTGTTAGCGGGTGGCATTACCACTGGACTTTCTTTTGTTGATATGGAGCCAGCAAAACTTTGCTGTGGGAGGTAAACATGGCTTATCATTTCACCATCATCTCCCAGCCTTTGAGGAAGGACCACAGTGTAGGTGCCTAGCATATGTTTTTGCTATTGTGATAATTACTGCTGTTTCTCTCTTGATATCACATCTTTTCTCCAATCTGGGACTCAGGGCAGTTTACAAAGGTTGAAACAAATGCAGCTTATTAATTCATATCATGCAAAAATTAAAAATTAACAATAGAATTACAAAGTATTTCAATAATATGTTGTCGAAGGTTTTCATGGTCGGAATCACTGGGTTGCTGTGGGTTTTCCATGCTGTATGGTCATATTCCAGAAGCATTCTCTCCTGACGTTTTGCCCACATCTATGTCAGGCATCCTCAGAGGTTGTGAGGTCCATTGGAAACTAGGCAAGTGAGGTTTATATACCTGTGGAATGTCCAGGGTGGGAGAAATAACTCCTGTCTGTTTGAGGCAAGTATGAATGTTGCAATTGGCCAACTTGATTTGCATTGAATGGCTTTGCAGCTTCAAAGCCAGGCTGCTTACTGCCTGGGGGGAATTCTTTGTTGGGAGGTATTAGCTGGCCCTGATTGTTTCATGTCTGGAATTCCTCTGTTTTTTTATTGTTGACCTTCATTTACTGTCCTGATTCTAGAGGTTTTTTTAAAAATACTGGTAGCCAGATTTTATTCATTTTCATGGTTTCCTCCTTTTTGTTGAAATTGTCCACATGCTTGTGGATTTCAATGGCTTATCTGTGTAGTCTGACATTGTGGTTGTTAGAGTGGTCCAGCATTTCTGTGTTCTCAAATAATATGCTGTGTCCAGGTTGGTTCATCGGGTGCTCTGTTATGGCTGATTTCTCAGGTTGAATTAGCCTGCAGTGCCTTTCATGTTCCTTGATTCGTGTTTGGGCAATGCTGCATTTGATGGTTCCTATGTAGACTTGTCTACAGCTGCATGGTGTATGGTAGACTCCTGCAGAGGTGAAAGGGTCCCTCTTGTGCTTTGCTGAACATAGTGATAATGACAACTGAAAACAAATAACAATAGATAATGCTGTACGTTATTAAAGATCTTTTCCTTCCCAAATAACCAGCCATCACCCAAAGAACCAACCAACCCAGGGAAGCAAATAGATTCCAGAGTCAGAGTCCACCGCTAAAAAGTCATTTTCCCATATTCCCATTAAATGTACCTGTGAAGGAAGTGGGAGATATAGAAGGGCCTCTGCAGAGGAATGAACAGGCCAATATGGAAAATATAGCCCTTGAATTAACATGGATCCAAGAAATATGGAATTTTCTAGGTCATCACCAGCACTTTGAGCTATGCTCAGGCCCCTTCCACACTACCCTATATCACAGGATCTGAGCCCAGATTATCTACTTTAAACTGGATTATTTGAATCTCCACTGCCAGATAATCTGGGATCAGATCCTGGAATATAGGGCAGTGTGGAAGGGGCCTTGGAAAGAGACTAGAAGATGGTTGCAACAAGGGAGTTGTGTGCTCCCAGTATTTCCTCCATTTGTCTTGATTTGGGAATAACAGTCCCAGGGCTCTTCCACACAGCCATATAACCCAGAATATCAAGGCAGAAAGATCCCACTGGGTTATCTGAGATCACACTGCCATATATTCCAGTTCAAAACAGATAAGTGGGATTTTAGTCAGCTATGTGGAAGGGGCTTGCCTATTGTGGAAGGCAAAGTAGAAAACCTAAGTTTTTTGGGAGGACTGAAAATCCTAGCAGTTTGTTTGTGGTGTTGGGGAAAATGTCTGTGTTTTTGCAACATGAGTGTTGTGGTGAGCCGTGTTTATGGAGCAAATTCTTCTAATTCCTGACAGAGCGGCCCAGACCCTGTTAAAGCGGGTCTCGGCCTGCTCCGTTGGGCGGTTCCCAAAGCGGGTTGAAGCTGCCAACTGGAACAGGACGGGCAGAGTGGGGAGAAATGTTGGATTCACTACTTTCAGGGACATGGGTACAACTCCTATAGTGGGACAGACACCAGGAGGTTGAGAGCATCGTGAAGTGACATGGGGAATTTAGAGGAGTGAGTTCTGGAAATGCCAAGCAAGTGTTGGATTGGCCAGTGGCCGTTGGGACGGAACTGGGAGTTACCAAGTGGCTGAAACAGTCTCCGAAGAAAAGTATCAGCCTTGTTGCCAAACTCTACAGTACACATTGCCACATCCCTACGGGGACCTACCCGTTGCTATGTATTGCACAACCACAAGCATTCCCCACTCAGCAAGCAACCACACAGGGTGCCAGGAATGGGGTAGGGCTGGGAAAGAAAAGAAAGCCAGCAACCTCATCATCATTCCAACCCCATTCCATCTTAAGGAGCCACGTGCCTCCCCATAGGCAGCTGCATCGCTAGCGTCGCTTCTTGCTACTTCCTCGGGTGGCAAACCAGTTTGCACCACTTGGACTGCAGACAGGTGGGGCTCTTAGGACGGCATTCCTCTTTACCTTGCCTTCCAAATTGGTGCACTCAAAATTAGGTCTTGTGTGGTCTTACCTTGTCTTATCTGTGCACAAAGGGAGGTTTTCTAAACAGAATAATATTTTGTTGTTGGTGTTGTGTACCTTCAAGATGTATCTGACTTAAGGAAAACTTGTCTCAGGGTTTTCTTCGCAAAGTTTTTTTCAGAAGAGGTCTGCCATTTCCTATCTTCTGCGGCTTGTTGAAGGACATGTTGGGCAAGTGGACTTATTAACAAAAGACCCTCCTAATAAACATATAGCAGAGTAACTTATTAGCAGCAGCATAACTCAGCACCAGTAGCTCAAAGTGATACATATAGAACAAAAACACAGACCAATGTTATCTCTTCCATTGGAGGCTTTTCTTTGTAGTAAAATAATATGGTTACACTATTTACAAGAACAAGGTTTCTATAACACAAAATTCTTTATACTTCCTTCTTTGCTTCCATGTTGGGCTTCTTTCTCACGCAGATAAACAGCTTTGCTCCCACAGAGCTTCCTCTCACAGCGAACTTACACAGGAGCTTCAACCAGTAGCTTTACACACAGCTTTACACACGAGGCCTTCAACCTGGGGCTTCTCTCACTGAAGCTTCTCACACCAGGCCTTCTCAAACCAGGTCTTCTCACAAACTAAGGCCTACCTCACACAGAGGCTTCTCTCGCAGACTAAGACCTATCTCACACAGAGGCTTCTCTCACAGACATAGGCCTACCTCACACAGTGAGGCCTTCTCTCACAGACTAAGGCCTACCTCACACAGTGAGGCCTTCTCTCACAGACGAAGGCCTACCTCACCCAGTGAGGCCTTCTCTCACATACTAAGACCTATCTCCCACAGAGGCTTTCCTCACAGACTAAGGCCACCTCACCCTGTGAGGCCTTCTCTCACAGACTAAGGCCTACCTCACCCAGTGAGGTCTTCTCTCAGACTAAGGCCTATCTCCCACAGAGGCTTTCCTCACAGACTAAGGTCACCTCACCCTGTGAGGCCTACTCTCACAGACTAAGGCCTACCTCACCCAGTGAGGCCTTCTCTCAGACTAAAGGTTACCTCACACAGAGGCAGAGGCTTCTCTCACAGACTAAGGCCTACCTCCCACAGAGGCTTTCCTCACAGACTAAGGCCTACCTCACACAGAGGCTTCTCTCACAGACTAAGGCCTACCTCATACAGTGAGGCCGTTTCTCACAGACTAAGGCCTACCTCACACTGTGAATCCTTCTCACAGACGGAAACCTTTCTCCCACTGAGATTTACCTCAGACTGACTGCTACAAGCACACCTGCTTATATAGAACTGCAGCTTTTCCAGAGTCGTTGCATCCATTTAACCCTTTTGGTGTTTGACTCACATTTTTGTAATTAAAAATACCTGGTTCATTTTTAATATTTCTGACAGGATACCCGGTGGTTATTCTGACCAAACAGGAATTCAGACCCTGGTTACCAGTCCAATGATAAAAACCCTCTATATTCCACCCCAATATCGCAATTTGGCAAGGACAGTCCCAGTTCATAAACTCCTGCCCCACATTTTCTGCTGGTTTTTTTTGAAACGTCCAAGTTTCTTCATCCTCTGCCTATTTTCCACTTTGTTCTTGGCTTACTTGAGTTTCAGTAAAGTGAGTTTAAAGTACAGAAGGCAGAATTTTATTCTTTCCATTTGGCTCAGGCAAAAGCAAACTACTAGAATTTACATGGGCAAACTTTGGCACTCCAGGTATTTTGGACTTCAACTCCCACAATTCCTAACAGTCCCAGGTCCTTTCCTTTTCCCCCTCAACCGCTTTCCTTGGAATGTCAAGCTTTCCTTGGAATGTAGCTGCATTGTGCGATCTTCCTTTGAGGGTGAGACTCTGGAAACCAGAGTTCAATTCCCTGCTTAGTCATGGAAATTCACCGAGGGCCCTTCCACACAGCCATATAACCAAAATTTCAAGGCAAAAATGCTACAGTACTTGCTTTGAACTGGGTTACCTGAGTCCACACTGCCATATATTCCAGTTCAAGGCAGATAATATGGGATTTGATTCACCTGTGTGGAAGGCGCCTGAGTGACATTGGGCACGTCACACACTCTCAGCCCCAGAAAGCCCCACAATAGGGTCACCTTAGGGCAGTGGTTCTCAACCTTTCTAATACCGCAACACCTTAATACAGTTCCTCATGTTGTGATGCACCACAACCATAAAATTATTTTTGTTGCTACTTCAAAACTGTAAATTTGCTACTGTTATGGATCATAATGTAAATATCTGATGTGCAGGATGTATTTTCACTCGCTGGACCAAATTTGGCACAAATACCCGATACACCCAAATTTGAATACTGGTGGGGTTGATATTGTCATTTGGGACTTTTAGTGGCTGGGATTTATAGTTAACCTACAATCTGAGAGCATTCTGAACTCCACCAATGATGGAAATTAACCAAACTTGGCACACAGAACTCCCATGACCAACAGAAAATACTGGAAGGGTTTGGTGGGCACTGACCTTGAGTTTTGGAGTTGTAGTTCACCTACATCCAGAGAGCACTGTGGATTAAACAGTGACGAATCTGGACCAAACTTGGCACGAAGACTCCATATGCCCAAATGTGAACACTGATGGAGTTTGGGGGAAATATACCTTGACATTTGGGAGTTGTAGTTGCTGAGATTTATAGTTCACCTACAATCAAAGAGCATTCCGAACCCCACCAATGAACGAATTGGGCGAAACTTCCCACACAGAACCCCCATTACCAACAGAAAATGCTATGTTTTCTGATGGTCTTTGGCGATTGCTCATGAACACCCCCCAACCCTCATGTTGCCAAAAAAACCAAAACAGAACAAACCCCGCTGTCTTAGGGTCACCATAAGCTGGAAACAACTTGAAGGCACACAACAACAAATGGATGGAACAACTGCTGGGAGACCATTTGTAAGATGCCATCAATGAAGAGATCCCTTCTGCAAGTAAGCCCATCTACTAGGGTTGCTTACGTAGAAGAGAGGATATAAGCAGGTGTTGCTTGTCCTTTCAGGACCGCCTGTTTAAATCCCCTCTTTTATATAATCTCCAAAGATCCAAAGGTCCTGTCCCTAACAGCGCAGCTTTGGTATCTGTCAGGGTCTGAATCAGAATCCTCAGAGATATCAACATCCATAGATGTTAAAGTCCCATTTTGGGGAATATCTCGGATATATCTTTTATATATATATATATATATATATATATATATATATATATATATATATATATATATATATAGAGAGAGAGAGAGAGAGAGAGAGAGAGAGAGAGAGATACCCGAGATATATATATCTCAGATATATATCAGATATAGATATAGATATATCTGATTGAATCCATGATTGTAGAATCTGTGGATATGAAGGACTGACAATATTGAATCTGGCAACCTGTTTCTTGCAATTACCATTCCTTCCCATTTCCTTCCCCTCTTGCTCTGAGCGCAATTCACTCATACATATCCTGAAGGAGATTCCAGGAGAAGGAAAGAAGGATGGTCTTCCTTCCTTCCTCCTTCCTCATTGTTATCATGTTTTAAGAAGGCAGGTAAACAGGAATCAGCAAGGAGGAATACATAAAGGTCTGAGTAATTGCCTTGTGATGCTAGCCCCTGACACCAGCCCTGGCTTCAGGTTGTGCGCATGGGGTGGAGTTGCTCCCACGCAGGTACAAGAATATTTGGTATTTATGCTAGCAGGGTAAAGCCCTGGAGAACCACGACTGTCCGTGTCGACAAAACTAAGCTAGATGGTGGAATTTCAGTGTCTCCTCCCAAGGCGATCTGGAACAACTTGGAATAAGATTGCTTCCTATGGGGTGGCCAGACACATCCTCTTTCTGCCCCAGTGGATAAATCCTGCTGGTATCACTCTTACTCCCTTCCCTGTTTTGACATTACTAAAAAGATAAGCTAATGCTATGGAGAGGAGCCAGTTCTATCTGATCGCTACTAATTTCGGAGCAGCATATCCTTTTGGTTCAGCAACCCAGGGGCAAATTAGATTCTAAGGTCCCGTGGCATAAAGCACAGCATTTTTGCAAATATGCATATACACAGGAGTAGTGATACTGGTGGGCACACACATGTGCGTGCACGCATGTGCGTGCACACACACATCCCTCTTTGAGTCTTTCCCCCATTCACACTCCTATTGCCGTCTGTATCCGTCCCAAACCCCATAGGGGAGCGCAGCTGTTATTCAGAACCTTTTGGCACCAACCAACGAGCCTGTGTTTAACCAAAAACATTTGCAGTGGCTCTGTTTTCATTCTGAAATAGGATCCTGTCAGTTTTGGCCTGACCCCAGAGTGCAGGCCAAAGAAACAGTGGGAGGCACATCATGGGGCCATGCGCTACCCTACGGCAGTCTGTGATGTCCATTCCTTCTTAGAGAAAACAGGAAGTGCTTCTGAACCTTTTCCTCCCCTCTGTCCACTTCTCGCTGCTATTATTTAATCCAGTTGAAGAACCCAGTCCCTATCTCTCACAATATGAGTCTATTTGTCTCTCACTTTCAATTGATCTTTCCCAAAGAACGAAAGCTGCACTCTGGCAGCACTTTAAAGACCAGCTACTTTATTGCGCAGGCACATTTGTGAAGTAGAGCCCATCCCGTCACAGGTCTCTGTGTCTTCAGCCTTAATGTGAAAAGGGGACATTGTGCAGATAGATGTACAGACATGGCTTCTCCGTAAATGAGTAAAGACGGCGCAATCAAACAAGCCATGTGACATTGGGGTTAAAAGGTAAAGGTTTCCCCCTTGACGTTTCATCTAGTTGAGTCCAACTCTAGGGGGTGGTGCTCATCTCCATTTCTAAGTCGAAGAGCTGCCATTGTCCATAGACGTCTTCTAGGTCATGTGGCCAGCATGACTGCATGGAGTGTCATTACCTTCCCAAGAAGCAGTACCTATTGATCTACTCTCATTTGCATGTTTTCAAACTGCTAGGTTGGCAGAAGCTAGGCCTAACAACAGGAGCTCACCCACTCCCCGGATTCGAACCGCCATCCTGTTGGTCAGCAAGTTCAGTGGCTCAGCAGTTTAACCCGCTGCGCCACCAAGGGGCCCTGACATTGCGGCACATGGCCATTAAATATTCTTTCTTTTCAGTTAACTAAACATGTGAGAACATTCATATACATCTTCTTACAATCCAAACCAATGCTTTATTGTTGTTACATGCCTTCAAGCTGACTCTGTCTTAATGGTGACTCCGTAATAAGGTTTTCTTGGCAACAGCTATTCAGATTAGGTTTGCCATTATATTAGCTGAGAAGGTGGGACTTCTCCAAGATCACTTTCCATACCTTTCAACATTACACATATGAAAACCTGGACAAATGTAACCAAGCAACATCAGAGTGCAGTCAAGAAAAAGCTATTAATGAGGAAGAATGCTCAAGTTAAGAGTGGCTGAAGACTTGGATGTGTAGACAAGCCTTTGAAAATGTCTAGCCCATAATGGTCCACAATTATGATACAGCACAGCACTTTCATCCCATGCCCTTGCTCCTTAGCTACAACTTGCACTATCCCTTTCCTCTCTTCTTGTTGACCATGTTTTTATGACAGTCGACACTATAAGTTATTGGGCGCAGTTTCGAGTTCAAATAGTTGTTTTATATTCTACTGGTTTATCTTTTATTGTATTGTATTGTGTGTCTATTTTATTTTATGTATTGTTTTAGGCACTTTGTGCCATATGTAAGCTGCCCCAAGTCCCGTCAGGGAGATGGAGGTGGGGTACAAAAATAATTTATTATTATCATCATCATTATTATTATTATTATTATTATTGAGTTTCCTAGAGAAGACAAGATTTCTTCCCTTCCTCTCCTTTCCCTCTTGCTGAGTTGTTGCAAAGTACTTCACTTTGAACTAATATTGCAACAAGTAACACAGTCTAAGGACAACCACGCTCTGGTTACATCCCGTATAGATTACTGCTGCGCGCTCTACGTGGGGCTGCCTTTGAAGACTGTTCGGAAGCTTCAATTGGTCCAATGGACAGCAGCCAGGTTGTTAATAGGAGCGGCACCCAGGGAGCACACAGCTCCTTTGTTGCGCCAGCTCCACTGGCTGCCAGTTTGTTACCGGGCACAATTCAAAGTTCTGGCTTTAGCCTTTAAAGCCCTAAACGGTTCTGGCCCAGCTTACATGTCTGAACACATCTCTTCCTATGAACCATCTAGGTGTTTCAGATCGTCTGGAGAGGCGCCGCTCTCGGTACCACCTTCTTCGCAGAGCCAATTGACAGGGATGAGAGACAGGGCCTTCTCAGTGGTGGTCCCTCGGCTATGGAACACCCTCCCTAGGGACATTAGATCGGCCTCCTCCCTCCTAACATTTTGAAAGAGAGTTAAGACCTGGCTATTCGAGCAAGCATTTGCAGACACAGTTTAACTGTTTAATTGAGACTTATGGAATGATAAGATGATGCGACGGAAAGATGAGACACTGAGAATTGTATTTTATGGTTTTAATTGCTAATTGTTTATGGTTTGATATGGTTATATTATTGTTTCGATTGTTTTTTATCTTGTGGGCATTGATTGCCATGTGTAAATTGCCTCGAGTCGCCTTCGGGCTGAGAGGGGCGGTATAGAAATATAGTAAATAATAATAAAATAATAATAAAAATAGTAAATAAATGGAAATAAGTGGGGGGGGGAGAGGGAAACTAGGACATTTTTAAAACTAGCTGAAGAAGTAGGAGGGCAGAAGATTAACTGGGACTATTTCTCACAAATTAGAGCAGGAGGATGTGAATTTGAACCCTGGTTTCTCCCAACATTCAAATCACTATATGATGCCACCTACACAGTTCTAAGTAATCTTCTATCTATCTATCTATCTATCTATCTATCTATCTATCTATCCACATGATAAAAATGAATACGTATGTATCTGTGTGGCTGTGATGCCCACTTTTGCAGACAGGCTCTACAGACAGCCTTAACCCACAGTGCTGCAGAACCACCAAAAGCATTCTTTCCAATGACATTTCAAGTTATAGTGAGTGCCATGAACATGTAGCCCAACCCCTGCAAATGTCCTCCCCAAACACCATATTGCCCACCACTCAAGGAATACTTTCATTCGGGGACAATTTCACCCTAGATTTTACATGTTTCCTCCACCACAGACATCTCAGTGTTTCTTACTCTCACCATTGGTGTGGAATTTGCATGATCCCGCCCACTTCCTCTCCTCAACCCTTCCTTACCCTTTTCAACTCTGTCTGCACTACAAACAGAGCAGAACTGATCAGCAACTAAACATACTGGAGGGGTTTGGGGGATTGACTCCACATGATGGAAGTTGTAGCTCACCCTGCATCAAGTCAGAGCATTGTGACCCCCACTGACAATGGACCTGCACACAGAACCCCCATAACCTTAGAAAAATACTGGAGAGGTTTGGGGGGAATTCACCTTGATTTACAGCCTTTGTAGGTATTGGGATTTATAGTTCACCTGCAATCAAAGAACATTCTGGACCCCACCAATGATGGTCCTGGACCTAACTTGGCACACAGAACCCCAGTGACCAACAAAAAATGTAGGAGGGCTTTGGGGGAAATTCACCTTGATTTATAGGAATTATAGCATTGTCAATGCAAACAACAATGGATCTGCATCAAATTTGACACGCATACTCAATGTACCAACATTTGAATATTGATGGATTTGGGGTGGAATTGGTCTTGACATTTGTTAGTTGTAGGTACTGGTATTTATAGTTCACCTGCAATCATAGAGCACTCTGCACCTCACCAAGGATGAACCTGGACCTAACTTGGCAGATAGAACCTCCATGGCCAACTGAACATACTGGAGGGATTTGACAGGACCGACCCGGTCACATGGTGAGAGTTGTAATTCATCCAGCAGCCAGAGAGCCCACTGAACCCCAACAATGATGCATCTAGTGCAAATTTGCCTAACATGACAAACTTTAAGTATTGATGGAGTTTCAGGGGGGTTCATCTGGCATGATGTGAGTTGTAGTTCACCCACAACCTTATGCATTTTGTCAAACAACCCAGGCAATGTCGGGTCCCCAAGCTGGTTTTATATAAGATAAACACAGTAGCCATTTCAACATCAAGAATAGCCAGACAATCCATTTACCTATTCATCTTCTGCTGAGATGTATAAATTTATTCTCATTTCACTAATTCCAGGAGCAGAAGAGTTTCAGATGTCATCGAGTCATCACGTGCTGCCCAAATGCAGCTAATCCACTAAACGAGCACCTCCCTTAGGGAATTAGAAAGAAAAAGTCTATGCTGCCTTTTGGGCACTAAGAGACTACTAGACTATAAGCATTAAAATGCAATAAAATTAATGAGATAAGGCTAATAAAATGAATCAGGGAAATCATTAAAACGTTAGTGTGAAAAGGGCAGGTTGAATGGATTAAAGCTACTGGAGGGTAGAAAAACCTTTATATACATATGCCAGTATCTTTTCTGTTGTTGTAGTTAACTGTTGTCAAGTCAACTTATAATGACTGTATGAATGAGAGACCTTAAAGTAGGCATGGGCAAACTTCAGCCCTCCCGGTGTTTTGGACTTCAACTCCCATAATCCCTGACAGCCATCAGACTGTCTGGAATTATGGGAGTTGAAGTCCAAAACACCTGGAGGGCCGAAGTTTGCCCAATTTTTGTCTTAAAGTCATTCTATCATCAACACATAGTCCTACTCAGGTCTTACAGATTCATAGCTGTAGTTTCCTTGAATCTATACATCTGGAATGTGACCTTCCTCTTTTCTTATTGCTTCCACCTTATCAAGCTCTACTGTCTGTTCTAGTGAGTGTATTTTTGTTGTCCTGCACCTTCAAGTCATTCTCGATTTATAATATTTGCTGACTGTTGTCCTTTTATCCTGTTCGGTACAATGGAAATGACTTAACAGTATTGTGGGGGGAAACATGGGGTAACAAAGTAGGAAGGACTATGGCATGCTTCTTTGAGAATAGTGTCATTAAAACAATAATTGCCTGCTCTGTTCAAAAGTGTAGTCTTAACCAATTCTGTTCATTTATATGGTGGTTGTATATACAGAAACTGGGCCGCTCCTAATAGAAATTTTCCAACTAGCTTAAAACTCCAGTAAATCTGCATTGCATTGAAATGAGCCAGTTCCATGCCAATTTATGTTACCTTCTGGTCCAGAGAAAGGCACTAACTAGTCAGAATCAATTAATCTGGAATTTTTTAATGAAAAGGACTGACTTAATGACATTTTTATAATTAAAGCAAATGATTAGTAATAAATAATAATAATAATAATAAAGTATGAATCGTCTATGTTGCAATCACAGGCAACAGCAGGACTGTAGAGAAACAACTGGAAAAGCTGGCACGATATGAGGATTTAAAGATCAAACTGCAAAGACTCTGGCACAAGCCAGTCAAGGTGGTCCCAGTGGTGAGCGGCACACTGGGTAGAACGACTCAAGATCTTGGCCTGCACTTAAAAACAATCAGCACTGACAAAATTACCATCTGTCAGCTGCAAAAGGCCACCCTACTCAGATCTGCATGCATTATAGCATTGAGCTATAGTAGTTAAAAGCTGTGTCAAACTGCATTAATTCTACAATGTAGATCAGGCATGGGCAAACTTGGGCCCTCCGGGTGTTTTGGACTTCAACTCCCACAATTAAGCAGCTAAGAGGGAAATTAAGCGGCTGAGAGGGGGAAAGGAAGGGACCTAAGGCTGTTAGGAATTCTGGGCCCATGTTTGCCCATGCCTGATGTGGATGTATGCACTGATGGATAACACATGGCTCATTTTTCATTCTGTTCTTGGGAAATTCTCTACAAATGCTTGCCAAATATTGGAAGTTAGCTTGTTCTCTCCAGGCCAATCTCTCCGCCCGACCTCCGCTGCACAATGTTCAGTCTGGCAGGGGTTAATTCCCCTTCTCTGCTTACAGATTTCCCCGCACGGCCCTTCTTCCACAGCCACAGCCCTGCGCAGGAAATCCTCACAGGCCTTGGGCCCAGGGGGGGATTAAGAGAAAGCCTGCAATGCATTTCCTGCTTTAGTTTGGCCTGGAAAGAAATGATTTACTGGGGGAAAGAATATTCCCTCCCCAGCTCTGGTTGACAGAAAAACTACCATTAAGCAAAACCCTGGGTTTCTTTGGGAGAGAAATGGGATTCCGTGGGAGGAAAACACTCAGAGCATGGGCTGCTGTGTACGCTTCAAAAAAGAGCATGAGATATAATGGACCTCCAGAAGAAATTGATCGATGATGGTTGTCTGACTTATACTATGTAACATGTTCCTGGGTTATAAATTTCATTTCCTAATTGCTTCAGTCCTAAAAACAAGGGAAAAGTTTATTAAACTGCAAAAACTTTGTTCTTGTGGGACATCTTGCAGCACATTTTGCTATAGATTTTCAATGAATATCTCATAGAGTCTCAACCAATTCAACGTAGTTTGTGGCGGTTACAAAAACAAAGTTTCAGGAGTAGGTATAACAACTTCTTTCAAAGTAACTACCACTCAATCAAACATGAAATAACACTTTCAAACCAGAAAATGTTTCAAATTTTGTTATATAGTTTAATTGCTATTCTTTGTTTATTAAAATCCCCTTTTATTCTCAGGATTGAAATTAAAGCTGCTCCTAGACTGAAGCTACTATAGCGGTCAGTAACATGGTCATTTGGGGCCAAATCTGGCTACTGAAAAGGGCATTGCCTAGCCCAGTGATTTTCAACCTTTTTTTAGCCGCGGCACATTTTTTACATTTACAAAATCCTGGGGCACACCACCTCCCAAAATGACACAAAATGACATTCTAACACAGTAATACATATAGTTAATATGTTTTTAAATGTATTTATACACTCACTTAGTGTGAAATCTGGGCCTGTTTCGGTGAACACAAAATAGATATCCTGGCAGGAATGGTAGAAACTGTAAACACGGAGTAAAAGATATACTTATACTATAATCAGTAACAGTTCACCATAGTGTATCAATCATTTGTTTATATATAAATAGCATAGTCCAAAGTGCAGGCAAATACATTTAAACATGCATAATTCACATTGACATATTAATCAAACGTTGCAAGGTACTTAGCGTTCATTTAGGGAGTCCATAAAAATCCTCTGTAGTCCCACCCTGAGGTGAAAATCAAACCAAGTTCGTAGTTTAGATTATAACTCGGATTATCCTGGGATTTTGATGAATCGTCGCTACTCCAGATTGGGGATATACAAACTCCATATCTTTTGAAGTCCCACTTTCTTGGTCTAATACCACGTTTGTAATCCACGAGGACAGTGGATAAGGGGTGGGTGAACAGACTATGGCTCCGTAGATCCAGTGGTTTTATGGGAATCTCCAAGCGGTAGTCTGATGGTACTCAGTGCAGAGCTCGGGACCATTTCGGGGGGACTCCTTGCTTTTAATGGTTTCCACAACTTCATCAGAGTGTCACGATCACGGACTTACTGGCCCCTTAATCACACACACACAGACGTACTGAAGGCTAACTACTTTATTGAATATAAAAACAGTTCCAAAGAATATAGTCCAATATGATATGATATAGTCCAATAGGCTTGAAGTACGAATGTCCAAGATAACGTAGCAAATAGGCAAAAAGCTTGGCAAGGCTCCGCAGCCAATGCAGATCAGGAAACAGGGCAAGGCTCCGCAAACCAATGCGGATCAGGAAACAAGGCAAGGCAAGGCTTGATGACCACGGCTTAGCTTGTGGTCCACTCCGCTTCACGCCTATTCAGGTAAGACGTGGCCGGAGAACTGAGGATTCGTTCCCACGGATCCTATACTTAATCCTTCGGCCGAGGTCCTCGACGCTCTAGGCTTCTTCGTCTCCAATCCCTGCTGACGGACCTCGGCCGGTCTAGGGTCCGGGACCAATCCCTCCTACTAGTCTCGATGTTCCGTCTCCTATCAAAGGTTCGACCTTGTCTCTCGGCAGCTGTGTTGCTATCTCCCTGAGAGCTTTCCTCCCTAGCCATTTCCCATGCGCCTTCTTCCATATCTTCCTCAGGGGGCTCCTGGGAAGATCTCCCTCCCGGGTGTTCATAACTCCCCGGATCGCTATCAGACTGCACCTGGTGATCTGAATCATCCCTTGGACCAAAACACATTTCTTCCCAGGCCAAGCTCTCTGTGGGCGAAAGAGGCCCTTGTGGGGAAAGCTGCCCTTCACCCCAGTCATCTAGCTCATCCTCAGAATCCTGTTCTAGCACGGCTGGTTCTAATGCTAACGGGACCCCAGGTCCTGTCCCCTGCCCTCCAGGCACAAACGAGAACTGCTGTGCTACACAGAGGCTTCCCGGCATTGGCACGGTAGGCACGGTAGGCTTGTACCTGCAATTGAAGTGAACATGCGTCTATACAAATATAACAGATAGCATATAGTGGACACATTATAACACATTATAATACATACCGATGCAGAGCTAACATATCTCACATATTGCATCGCGGGCTGGATTGACCCTAAGGTGAGAGCATGCGCGGGTGGCTCCGAGTTATAATCTAAACTACGAACTTGGTTTGATTTTCACCTCAGGGTGGGACTACAGAGGATTTCTATGGACTCCCTAAATGAATGCTAAGTACCTTGCAACGTTTGATTAATATGTCAATGTGAATTATGTATGTTTAAATGTATTTGCCTGCACTTTGCACTATGCTATTTATATATAAACAAATGATTGATACACTATGGTGAACTGTTACTGATTATAGTATAAGTATATCTTTTACTCCGTGTTTACAGATACTGCTAGTATTATAGCCTTACTCTGTGTTTATGAGGAATGGTAGAAAGACACACACGAAGCTCTTGCTCAACAGCTGTCAGTCTCTCTCTGCCACTGTCACTTGACATGCAGCTGCAGCACTAACTCTAACTTTGTTTACTTAGCTGCGTCTGAGCGAATCCAATATGGCACGACCATAGCACTCTCACGTCACTTCTTAGGTGACGCGAGAGTGCTATGGTTCTATTTCTTAAAGGGACAGATGAGCCTTATAGTTTATATATGAATGAAGTTTGAAAATAATTTCCCATGGCACACCTGATGATCTCTCAGGGCACACTAGTGTTCCACGGCACACTGGTTGAAAATCACTGGCTTAGCATTCCATTTGGCAACTCAGATTTTTTTTAAAAAATAGTATGAAGCTATTATGGTAACAAGAATTGTCTTCAGGCCAGTTCTTGGATTGGATCCCCCTCTTTTCTGTGCACATATCCTCCATTGTGTCACAGATGAAAAATGAGACATGTATAGCCAATAGAGTTGTGCATGGTACCTGTTTCTCCCATTTCATTCGTTCTTTTGTTCCTTTCATTTTTTTTCAGAGCACAAAACAGGACACCCTCCCAGTGTGGAAATAAGCTCAACACGAAAGCAAGTGGGAGCGGGTACTGTTTCTTTGCCTGCTTTTTGGGCCACATGGCGCTCCACCTATTTCCCTCAGAGCCCTGCCTGAAAAAAAAATGTTTTTTTGGACATGGAACAAAAACACCCATTCAAAAAAGCACCCTTTTTTGGAAATGGGGGGGATTATGAATGAAACAAACAGAAACTGATACCGATTCTATACAAATGCAGAAGCTTAATAACCAAGCAACATCACAGTGTGATCAAAACAGCAAAAAGGTATTAATGAAGAAGAGCACGCCAGTTTGCTTTTGCCTGAGCTTACTGGGAAAGGCAAAACTTCACCAGTTTTCTAGGAACCCTTCTTAATCAGACCAAATATCTCTCTTGGCGAGCATCTCTTTCTCAAAGTAGTCATAAAGAAGTAGGAGGAATGTGTCAAGATGCTCCAAAAATTGTGTGTTTCATTTAGAATGGGGGGGGGGGGATACAAAGTATTTTGCAGTTTGGCGAAGGTATACTTAGACTGCAAGCCTGAGGGCAGGAAACTGTTTAGTTGTTCTTTTTCTTGCAAAGCACATGTACAGTGATATGACTAAACAATGATGATATACACTTTAGAGAACATACAAAACCATAAAAGGGTATAAATACATAGAACCACATAACATGCCATCACAGTTATGTTGGTAAATTGTCTATGGCCTTATTTAGAATCACAGTTCAAAAATTTCTGGGCCAGAAACTTTGGGCAAGTGAAAACACGTGAGCAAAAGCTGAAGGGTTTTTTTTAACCCATATTGAAGGCAGATGGTGGAAAAAACAAAATAATACTATGATGAATATATAGAAAACATAGAAAAAGACTGTGAGAAAACTATCAGTGCCTATGGGAAACTGACAAGGAGGACATACTGTATATGCTGCGTGCTTTTTGTTTTTGAGCATTTTGTTTTTTGTAGTATGTGGTTTCCAATCCTGGAGGTAGTTTAGAGCCATTATGAACTGTATACTCTTATCTTCTATGAACTTGTGCAATCTCTGGGTTGCTGTGAATTTTCCGAGCTGTATGGCCACGTTCCAGAAGCATTCTCTCCTGATGTTTTGCCCACATATATGGCAGGCATTCTCAGAGGTTGTGAGGCCTGTTGGAAACTAGACAAGTGAGGTTTATGTATCTGTGGAATGTCCAGAGTGGAAGACCTCTTGTCTGTTTGAGGCATATGTGAATGTTGCAATTGGCCACCTGATTAACATAGAATGGTCTTGCAGCTTCAAAATCTGGCTGCTTCCTGCCTGGGGGTATCCTTTGTTGGGAGGTTTTAGCTGGGCTTGATTGTTTCCTGTCTGGAATTCCCTTTTTCAGAGTGTTGTCCTGATTTTAGGTTTTTTAAACATATTGGTAGCCAGAGTTTGATCATGTTCATAGTTTCCTCCTTTCTGTGGAAGCTGTCCAGGTGCTTGTGGATTTCAATGGCTTCTCTGTGTGATCTGATATGGTGGTTGTGAGAGTGGTCCAGCATTTCTGTGTTCTCAAATAATATGCTTTGTCCAGGTTGTTCATCAGGTGCTCTGCTATGGCTGACTTCTCTAGTTGAATTAGTCTGCAGTGCCTTTCATGTTCCTCGGTTCGTGTCTGGGCAATGCTGCGCTTGGTGGTCCCTATGTAGACTTGTCCACAGTTGCATGGTACACGGTAGACTCCTGCAGAGTTGAGAGGATCCCTCTTGTCCTTTGCTGAATGTAACATTTGTTGGATTTTCTAAGTGGGTCTGTATATAGTTGTTACATTGTGTTTCTCATTTTAAATCTTTTTGTATCTCTTTGTGTATCTCTTTGAGGACCAAATATACATATAAATAAACATACATCCATTCTTTTACATATTTAGATCTGAACAAATCCAGAAGCCTCCTTGGCATTCAATTTTGTGAAGGAAGTTCTGGGAAAGTATTTTCTTTTGAATTATCAAAGCAAAGGAAATCTCATTCTCCTCGGCTGCAGACAATGCGAACAGGGCTTAACTCTGGCTAACCCATATTTGTTCACCCGGTGATCATATTTCTTTGACAATCTGCCTTGGTGTGGCTGTTGACTCTTTAATAAAATGTCACCCTTGCGGGACTCAATTTTGACATCTCTCCATTGTGGAGAATGTCGGCTTATTCCTTCTTCCTGCTTCTGTCTTAGTAAAAGGACCTCTGTTCTGATCCCATGACTGCTAGGCTGAATGGAGTCATTGCTGAGGGATTTCGTCAAAGATTTTTGAATCTACGTAGACCGTATCTTCTAAATCACCTCCAGCGACGCACTTGTTGACGCTCTCAAAGGATCCCAAAGTGGTTAGCGAAACATGACTTATCTTAGTAGAAACCATGTCGGTTCTTCTTCCGCAGGAATTGTTTTTCTATGTGCTCAATAATAATACACTTCATAATGATTTCCTGCAGTTTTCCGAGGGCAGGCTTGAAGCTAACTGGCTAGGATTTCCTGATTCTCTTCCTCCTTCGTTTCATATAGTGACAGCAATTTGGATAGAAATTTAAGATCATAGTCATGAAAAAAAAAACTACTTATTGCTTTAAAATGATTTTTTAATATAAAAAAACCCCACACATCTAGAGTGCATCTGCAATGTAGAATTAATGCAGTTTGACTCTACTTTAACTGCTATGGCTCAATGCTATAGAATCGTGGGACTTGTAGTTTAGTGAGACACCAGAATCCTTTGGCAGAGGAGGCTAAAGACCTTGTAGAATGACAGCTCTCATGATTCCATAGCATTGAGCAGGGACAACTAAAGTGGTGTCAAACTGCATTACTTCTACAGCGTAGATGACCCCTAACTCCATCTATCTGTCTGTCTGCCTATCTGTCTTATCTCAGTGGTTTTCAACTCTTTTTGGACCAGGGACCACTTTGACCAGGGACCATTGCATTGGATAGACCACATCAGCTCTAGTTTTTGATACAGAACTTATGCCATCCAGTAGTTACCATCTGCTCACTCACAGAAAACCACTTAGAGCTGATGGGGTAGTAATAGTCTTTCGTGGGTAGTCAGCCTCTCCCCTCCCGACATCCCTGTTGTCTTGGTACTATAAGAGGGTTTTGTCTCTCCATTGGCGCCCCCATTGTCATGGGGGAGAGGCTTGCGTACCCTAATGAAGTAGTGAGCTATGCTGGCGGTGGCATAATAGCCACCGGTAGGGCCTCCCATGCCAGATAGGTCACAACTGAAGAGTCTGACAAAGAGTGTCAGGATGGGCTCTCTAGTCTTTTGGCAACCATCCTAAGAGAAGAAAAACTCTAATTTCAAACCCGGGCAGATGGTGCTTGTCTAACCCTATAAGGTCAACCATCTAGAGAAGGAAACTCAAATCAAACCTATGACCTGAGGACCTCTCTGCCACCGTCCAAGCTTGCTAGGCCCGGGCAGACGAACCTTTGGTTTAAAGGGTGAGGCCAGTTCTGTGCACACTGCGCTCCACCAGAAAAATCCATTGCACAGACTCGAAGGACACATCCAACCTCCGAAAAAGCATCAACGCGCTTGTAGAAAGCGTGGGATGAGTCCTTCCTAAGTATCTTTGTGCACGAAGTAATGCCAGAGAGAGATAAGAGGGTTTCACGAGACCAGTCGTTCTCATTATCGTGTGGGTTCGAGGCAACTGTATAGTAATGGTGATGCCACAGACCATATTTTCATTCTTGGGACCAGTGGCGGTCCATGGACCACAGGTTGGGAACCACTGATCTATCTATACACATAATAAAAGTGAAAATGTGTGTGTGTGTGTGTGTGTGTGGCTGTGGTGTCTGCGACACAGACAAGCTCCTGCCTCCACAAACAGCTATTACTCCTACTACTCAGGAGACATCAATGGCCTTCCTTCCAATGACATTACAAGTTATAGTGAGAACCATGAACATGTCCAAGAGCCCTGCCAATGTCCTTCACAAGCACCATACTGCCCAACACCCAAGTGAAGACTTTCATACTGGGACAATTTCATCCTAGATTTTATGTGATTCCTCCACCACAGACATCCTGTAATTCCATTCCAATCCCATTGTTTCTTATTCTCTCCATTGGTGTGGAATTTGCATGACCCTGCTCACTGCCTCTCACTCAATCCTTTTCTTTTCTATGGCACACAGCAAACAGAGGAACTTATCAGCAACTGAATTTATTTGAGATGTTTGGGGAAAATTCACCATGATTTGTAAGAGTTGTAGGTACTGGGATGTATTGTTTACCTGCAATCTTAGAGCAATATGAACTCCACCAATGATAGACCTGGAATTAACTTGGCACACAGAACCCCCATGACCAACAAAAATTATTGGAGGTTTTTGGAGGGATTTATAGGAGTTGTAGTTCACCTACATCCAGAGTGCACTATGAACCCAAACAATTATGGATCTGGACCCAACTTGGTATATATACCCAGTATGCCCCAATTTGAATACTAGTGGGTTTTGGGGCTGGGGGGGGGGGGGATTGATTGGCCTGGACATTTTGGAGTTGTAAGTCCTGTGATTTATAGTTCACTTGCAATCAAGGAGCACTCTGAACTCCACCAAAGATGGAATTGGACCAAACATGGCACACAGAGCCTCCACAACCGGCAAAAAAAAAAACCCCTGGAGATCTTTCGGGGGAAATCACTTTGCTTTGGGGAAGGTGTAGTTCACCTACATCCAGAGAGCACTGTAAACCCAAACACCAATGGATCTGGGCCAAACTTGGTACACATACCTGATACGCCAAAATTTGTTTACTGGAGGGGCTGAGGGTGACATTCTTTTCTGGGAGTTGTAGTTTACCCACAACCAGGGAAACTGTGACTTCCACCAATGATAGACCTGGACCAAACTTTGCACACAGAACCCCCATAAATAACTCAACCTACTGGAGCAGTTTGGGGAACTGACTCACCATAGTGGGAGTTGTAGTTTAACCCACTGAACTCCACCAACGATGCACACTGACCTCTACCAACGATGCATCTAGAGCAAACTTGCCCAACATAACAAAATTTAAGTACTGATTGAGTTTTTCGGGGTTAACCTGGCACGATGGGACTTGTAGTTCACGTTATACTAAAATGTACAACGGGAAGGGTTACTTGTAGTTCACGCACAACCTTATGAAGTCTGTACAATTTAAAAAACTGACTTTTTTAAATAGCCCGTACAATGCCAGGTACCCAAGCTAATAAATAAAGTATCAATTGAATCCTAAATGTAAGAAATAATGTCCATAACATTAAAAAAAAATATACATTCTGAGATTTAGAAATCTCACTTTGCCCTTTCTCTCTTACTGCTCCTCTCCCAATTGATTTCCCCCCTAATTGCCATTAATTGATTCCAACTGCTCTGACATGTTTTCCATCAGTGCTCTTAAATGGTAAGGGCATTAAACAGGGCTTGGAAAAATTGCATATTTGGGCTGCACCTTCCAGAATGTCCCACCTAGTGGAGAACTGGGCGCTGTAGTCCAAAAAAGGCAAGTTGTTCCAGGCCCTGCATTTGTTTTCTATTATTGCACATGTGTTCATAAGCCGTGTGGCACCCATCACAACCACAGACCTCTGGCAGGCCAACACCACAGGCAAGGTGACCCAGTTTAAATAAGTCACTGAATATTTGGAACAGTACCATGGTAAGTTTCTCTCATGTATGTAACGTATAGCAAGCTTGGTGGGACTATATAATTGGTACATCTGAAACTTGCCATTCAGGTTCTTTCATTTTCTTACCTCCTCGCTTAAGAGAGTTTGGAAAAATTACATTTTTTGGGTAACTGGAATCTCAGATAGCATGGCCTCTGGAACTGCCATCTTCCCTAAGGAGAAGCCTATTCTTTCAATTTGCATTGATGGCGAGGACGATAATGCTGGTTTGGGGGGAAATTAAATTACTTTGTAAACCAGATTGGGCATGTACCAAATTGCTTTTTAAAAATTAATAAAGAAATCTATTTTCAATTTACCATCCTATATGTATAATCTGTCCATGGGGAAGATAGGTGAAGTGAATGAGAGATACTGGTATGGAGACAGGGTCGGTGGAAGCGTTACGCCAACTACGCAGCCACGTAGGGCGTTGCCACCTGGGAGGAGTGTCATCACCTAGGAGGGCCACCGCCCCCGCAGCCGCCCCGCTGCCCATGCTGCGCCCTGCCACCGCGCCTCTCTGCAGCCGGCCCCGTCGCCTGCGCAATGGCTCCAAAGTGAGAAGCGTGCTTTGGAGCCAGTACGCATGCATGAAGCTTTTTCTCGCATGTGCAGAAGCGCCTTTTCTGCGCATGCGCAAAAAAATCTTCGCGCGCGTACTGGCTGGGAGCGCAGCCAATATGCATGCGTGAGATTTGCGCATGCGCACTGGGCTCCAGAGCGTGACTCGCGCTCGGAGCCACTTGGGGCAAAAACTGTATTTTTGTCGCTTACCCCCCCCCCCGGAATAGGTAGGTCCGCCCCTGTATGGAGAAGGGAAGATTCAGGGCTTGAGTTCTCCAGATGTTGAGCATCTGGAATTGTAGTCCAGGAACATCTTGGAGGTACACGTACCATTGCCCTGAACTATTTTTTAAATTGTATTTATTTTGATCCCACTTTTCTTACTGTTAAAATAGGCCTTGGTTTGAAAAGGCATAAAGGCTTCAAGTATTTCTAACCTAAAGCAAATCCATCAAAAGAGTTTTCTTGATGAGACTTCTCGGCCTTCCTCAAAGGTTATTTATTTATCGTGTCAAAAGCAAATTGAGGGTATAGTTGCAATGTATTTAAAAACACAAAGTTTAAAACTTTGCATTGTTCTAAGTGCCCTTTGACCAGAAGCTGGCCACTTGGAGTGCCTCTGGTGTCGCTGTAAGAAGGTCCTCCATTGTGCATGTGGCAGGGCTCAGGTTGTATTGTAATAGGTGGTCTGTGGTTTGCTCTTCTCTGAACTTGCATGTCAGGAACTCCGCTTTGTAGCCCTATATCGTAAGGTTGGCTCTGTATCTCGTGGTGCCAGAGCGCAGCCTGTTCAGCACCTTCCAGGTTGCCCAGTCTTCTGTGTGCCCAGGAGGGAGTCTCTCATCTGGTATCAGCCACAGATTGAGGTTCCAGGTTTTTAGCTTGCCATTTTTGGACTCTTGTTTGCCAAGGAGTATCTCTGTAGATCTTAGAAAGCTATTCCTTGATTTAACCCCCATGACAACAGAAAATAGTGTTTTCCGATGGTCTTTGGCAACCCCTCTAACACCCCCTTGTAATCCCTCCAGAGGTCCTGAACCTCAGGTTGAGAAACACTGCAATAGCAAGATTCTTCTGGACAAATTTTGCAAGAAACCCCCATTGTGCTGTTGCCCCCGGGCTGTAGATGTCTAGTAAAGGGCAAGGACGTGGTCTCTCTATACCGGGGGATTGCTTCTTGCCTTCCTTTAAAGCAGGGGTCGGGAACCTTTTTGACTGAGAGAGCCATAAAAGCAAAATATTTGGAAGTTTATTTCAGTGAGAGCCATATAATATATATAATATATTTTAAGACTGAATTCTACTAAATGTGAGTATATACACACATACTATGAGAAAAGGATTCTCCCGGCAGAATGATGGGACACTCTGCAAAAGGCATGCTCAGGACTCTGGGAAGGGAGAGAAGACGGAAGGGAGGAGGAAAGAAAGAAAGAAAGAAAGAAAGAAAGAAAGAAAGAGGAAATAAAGGAAGGAGGGGGAGAGGAAGGAAGAAAAGCAGGAGAGAGACAAGGAGGGGAAAAGAAAAAAGGAAATGGGAAGGGAAGAAAGGAAAGGGTGGGGAAAAGAAAGGAAAGGGAGTGAGGAAAAAGTAAAATGATGAAGGGAAAAGAAGAAAAGAAAGAAGGGGAGAGAGTGAAAAGAAAGGAAGGAGAAGGAAAGGAAGACTTGGGGGAAAAGAATAGAAGAGGAAGGAAGGAAGGAAGGAAGGAAGGGAGGGAGAATGGAGGAAAGAAGGAAGGGGAGAGAGGGAGGGAAAAGGAAGGAGAGAAGAAGGAAATGGTGAAGGGGAGAAAGGAAGGAGGGAAGAGGGAGTAAGGAAGAGGGAGAATGGAGGAAAGAAGGAAGGAGAGAGAGGGGGTAAAGGAAGGAGAGAAGGAGAAGGAAAGGATGAAGGGGGAGAAAGAAAGGAAGGAAGAGGAAGGAACAAAGAGGGAGAATGGAGGAAAGAAGGAAGGGGAGAGAGGGAGCTGCATGCTGGGAAACCGAGGCCCGGGCTGCTCTGCAGAGCCAGATGCAAGCATGAAAAGAACCACATCTGGCTCCCGAGCCATAGGTTTCCTACCCCTGCTTTAAAGGCTAGGGGCTCCCAAGGACCAAACTGAACACTCTTTTTAACTCAAAGGTTTTATTGTTCATTACATGAGTTAACTTCACTCAGGTTATCGCTTAATTCCCCAAACAACATAGGAAAGTTCTTTCTATACAGTTTCTCTGCAGCTTTGGTCCAGAAGCTTTAGCCGGATGGCTCTCCAAGTCCTTTCTTTCTCTATGGCCTCGAGGTAGGGACACTCAAAGCCCCAGTCAGATGGCCTAAATTGAAGGCATGAAACCTTCCTCTGGATGCCAAATGACTGGATTGAAGGCACTTGGGACTCCTCAGGGTTGCTCAGCCTTCCGATATGCTGAGCATTCTGTGTGAGTTTCAAGGATAATCAGATAGCTGCATTGGAAGATTGCCTGACCAAGGGTCTGGTCTGGCAAACCTTCAGTCACGTCCTTTCAGCAGGAGTGCTGGTGGTTTAATGCAGTGTTTCCCAACCTTTTTTGAGCCAAGGCACACTTTTAACATTAAAAAAATCCGGGGGCACACCACCAACCAAAATGACACAAAATGACACTCTAACACAGTAAAGAACGGCTGGGGGATGGTGGCCTGCTGGGAGCAGCTGCTGGGAGTGCCGAAGCCGGGGGAGGGGGCGGAGCCAGGCCGTGCCATGCCCCTCCCCTGGCTTCAGCTCTCCCATCAGCTGCTCCAGCCTTGAGGGGGCAATGCCAAGCCAGCGGTGGCAGAGCCAGCACAATGCTGGCTTGGCACTGCCCCCTCAAGGCTGGAACAGCTGCTGGGAGTGCCAAAGCCGGGGGAGGGGGTGAAGCCAGACCTCGCCATGCCCCTCCCCCTCTCCCCGGCTTCAGCTCTCCCAGCAGCTGCTCCAGCCTTGAGGGGGCAATGCCAAGCCAGAGGTGGCAGAGCCAGTATAATGCTGGCTTGGCATTGCCCCTCAAGGCTGGAGCAGCTGCTGGGAGTGCTGAAGCTGGGGAGGGGGGTGAAGCCAGACCTCGCCATGCCCCTCCCCCCTCCCCGGCTTCAGCTCTCCAGCAGCTCTCCAGCCTTGAGGGGGCAATGCCAAGCCAGAGGTGGCAGAGCCAGTATAATGCTGGCTTGGCATTGCCCCCTCAAGGCTGGAGCAGCTGCTGGGAGTGCCGAAGCCGGGGGAGGGGGCGGAGCCAGGGCATGCCATGCCCCTCCCCTCCCCCAGCTTCAGCTATCCCACAGAGGAGGAGCATGAGCAGTGGACGGGATTCAGTGGGCGGGGCTCCTCTTCCACGCAGCTTCAGCGAGTGAGGGGCGGGAGTCATGGCGAATTGGAGGCTGGCTGGGGAAACGGCCGAAGGAGGCGGCGCCCTGGCCCCTTCTTCTTTTTCTTTGCCGCCGCCCGGCCCTTCCTCCTCCTCCCCCAAGCAGCAGGAGTTCGGCAGGAGGAGGGGGGAAGGAAGGGGGGTAGATAACCTTTCTCACAGCACAGCAGGTGGTCCGTCACGGCACACTAGTGTGCCACGTCACAGCGGTTGAGAAACACTGGTCTAATGAATGTAAAATGCCATACTCCACAGATCCCTGGAAAAAGGGGTGGAACAAACTCAACTGGACTCTGCAAACGATGATTGGCAGGTGCTAGGAACCAATCAATTCAACTAAACCTTTAGCAAACTGTGCAAGCTGCAAAAAAAACCACCACATTTTAACAGAGCAGGCATTTGTAAACTCAAGATATTCTATGTAAGTGGTGCTCACCGCGTCGTCACACCCGTGATAGGGTCACCTTAGGTTGGAAATGATTTGAAAGCACACAATAACAGCAATTTAGCTAGTTCTCAAACTTGTTAATAGCTACTTTCGGAGTATCACCTCTGGACCTCATAAATTTTTCCTTATTGCTTTTTCCAAAACTGGCCACACTAGTTTTTTAAAATTCTATTCCTCGTGAAAACTGGGAGGTTTTTCTCCCTAGACCCATGGGTCTGTCTAATTAGTTGACATATTACATTGCATTCTCCCCTCCCAATTCTTTATTGTTTTCCTATGTGATATAAATCAGGGAAAAGGTCTCTGTTGTGAGGAGAATGCAGTGTAATATTTAGGCAGCAAAGAGGCCTGAAATCCAGCCATGAGACACCCACAGGGGCTTGCACAACCATCGACTTAATTGAGACGGATTGCTTTAACAAAGGTGAACTGTTTGACTTTGTTGAACAATCAGATTCATCCAACCCTGAATCTCAAGTTAATTAAATAATGAGTGGTGTGCTCTCTAATCAGATCTTCTGAAACGCAACACGTAGAATAATTGATTCAGAGCATATTAACCAGTTTCACCCAGCTATCGGCTACTGGGAGAATTTGATGACTTTGTTTAGCAGCCTGGCAATCAAATGCCAACATTGCAATCCAATACATAAAATTGAATTTTTCCAAGCTGTTCACTAAATGTACGAATTAACCTAAGATCTTACAGGGAGTGCTAGCATCGCAATCCTCAAGTTAGACAGCCCACGCCTGCTGTATAACATGAGTTTGCACTCCGTTAACTGAGGATGGAGGAGAGGTGAGAAGAGGAAGAAGTGAAATCTTCTCCTTCCCAGAAAATCCAAGCAAAAGCAAACTGCGGTAGCATCTCAAAATTACTGTGCTCTCAATAATACCTTTTTCCCTCTTGGTCATCCTCTAACTCACTGGTTCTCAATTTTCCTAATGCCACAACGCTTTAATAGAGTTCCTCATATTGTGGTGACCCCCCCCCCCAACCATAAAAGTATTTTTTGTTGCTACTTCCAAATGTAATTTTGCTACTGTTATGAATCGTAATGTCAATATCTGATATGCAGGATGTATTTTCATTCACTGGACCAAATTTGGCACAAATACCCGATACACCCAAAGTTGAATATTGGTGGAGGTTGGAGGGGATTGATTTTGTCATTTGGGAGTTGTAGTTGCTGGGATTTATAGTTCACCTCCAATCAAAGCGCATTCTGAACTCCACCAATGATGGAATTGAACCAGACTTGGCACCCAGAACACCCATGACCAACAGAAAATACTGGAAGGGTTTGGTGGGCATTGACCTTGAGTTTTGGAGTTGTAGTTCACCTACCTCCAGAGAGCACTGTGGACTCAAACAGTGATGGATCTGGCCGAAACTTGGCACAAATACTCAATATGTCCAAACATGAACATTGGTTGAGTTTGGGGAAAATAGGCCTTGACATTTGGGAGTTGTAGTGTTGGGATTTATAGTTTGCTTACAATCAAAGAGCATTCTGAACCCCACCAACGATAGAATTGGGCCAAACTTCCCACACAGAACCCCATGACCAACAGAAAATATTTTCTGATGGTCTTTGGCAACAACACCTCTGACACCTCCCTCATGTCCCTGTTGACATGTTGCAACATGCCTGTGATCCGCCCCGAGCCTGCTGGGAGGAGCGGAATACAAAAGTGAACAATAAATAAATAAATACATAAATGTCCCTGTCCCCCCGGTTGAGAAACGCTGCTCTAATGCTACTTGGCCCCGGTTCTAATTTGCGAAATGTTGGAGGGTAGGTAATATTGCAAGTATTCTAGAGGAAGTGCCTTCAAGTTGCCTGTTGACTTAAAGTGACCCCATGAATTTCAGTGGCTTTTCTCAATCAAGGAATTCTCAGAAGTGGTTTTGCCAGTTCCTTCCTCTGTGGAGAGATATAAATATTTATGTCTTGTTATGATAGACCTCTTGTTATGGGAGGTCTAAGGGTCACCCAATTAAACTGACTTGGCAGTTGAAAAAGGCAGCCCAAAGAAAACACTTCTTTTACTTGAACACTGTATTCAGTTTATGTTACGGAATTTACTACCACAATATGTGGTTGTGGCCACTAAGTTTAGTGCAAACCAGAGAAGAGAAAGCTTATATTTGCTCACGAAAGGAATCTACTGTTTTCATTCATGTATTTTTCTTCTTTGATGGAATACGACAAAGACAGAAATATAGACATTCATTTTTAGTGACCATAGTACAAATGCACAAATATTAGCTCTGTCATGAATCAGCAGATATCTGAACACTGGCTCTGGAAATGTGTGTGATACGGGAATAAATAATTATTATTTTCATGTTCTGCTTATGGATTTGCTTATCATGGATTTCCCAGGTGTGTTGGACAATTACTACTATCATCCTGTTAGGTGATCCCTCGTAGCCTGAGGATTATGGTCCTTCAAGTGTAGTGTCCTGTTAGTGGGTCTGTAGGTGGCTGTGTAGCCCTACTCTTGATCCTTATGTTCTCCCACAGTGAGGGCATCGGTTTCCAGGTGGAAGGCAGTCCCGGTCAGGGTTGGCTTGATGCGCCTTCAATCATGCCTCTTTGGTCACAGCTGACCTCCAGTTAGAGCGCTCAAGGGCCAGGGCTTTCCGGTTCTTGGTGTGTATGCCACCGTTTTTAAGGTTGGCTTTAAGCCCATCTTTCAATCTCTTTTCCTGTCCAGCAACATTACATTTCCCATTCTTGAGTTGGGAGTATAGTAACTGCTTTGGGAGACAGTGATCGGGCATTCGGACAACATGGCCAGTCCAGCGGAGTCAATGGCATAAGAACATCACTTCAGTGCTGGTGGTCTTTGCTTCTTCCAGCATGCTGACATTTGTCCGCCTGCCTTCCCAAGAGATTTGTGGGATTTCTCGGAGGCGATGCTGGTGGAATCCTGCCAAGATAATCTGGAAGCATTATCATCCACTACCAGCAATACTATCCATGATGAGAATTGTAATCTGCCATGTAGCTCTAGTTTGGAAGAAGTTATCCCAAAATCTCTTGTCAGTCACTTACAAGTGACTTACTGTGTTGGATCACTTCAAAGCAATTGGGAGATTGCTTTGAAGTGATCCAACACAGATTTTATGTTCTAGAGTCAGCATTGTATGAACTTTGGACTAAGACTCTGGAGACCAGGGTTCACTTCTTTACTTGGCCATGGGAACCCATTAGGTGACCTTGGTGAGTCACACACTGGCCCCTTCTGCACTGCCATATAATCCAGATTATCAAATCATATAATCCATGTTTTGTGCTTTGAACAGTATTATATTAGTCTACACTGTCATAAAATTTTAACTGTGGTGTTGGAGGAAAGTTCTGAGAGTGCCTTGGACTCCAAGAAGATCCAACCAGTCCATACTTCAGGAAATAAAGCCCGACTGCACATTGGAGGAAAGGATAGTAGAGGCAAAGATGAAGTACTTTGGACACATAATGAGAAGACAGGAAAGCTTGGAGAAGACAATGAAAACAGAAGGAAAAACAAAGAGGGGCCGACTAAGATGGATGGGTGGCATCCTCAAAGTGACTGGCTTAACTCTTAAGGAGCTGGGGTGGTGACAGCTGACAGGGAGCTCTGGCGTGGGCTGGTCCATAAGGTCACAAAGAGTTGGAAGTGACTGAATGAATAAACAACAAAGCCATAAAATCCAGTTCAAAGCAGATATTCCGGATTTTATATGGCAGTGTAGAAGGAGCCACTCTCAGCCCCACAAAACCCTACAATAGGGTCGTCATAAGTCACAAGGCCAACAACAATACCAACACAGTTTGCAGTTTGGAAATGGAAGGAGTACCACCCTAAACCCTAAAAGCAGGGCAGCGTTAGAGTGTATTCACTTTGGGGGGGGGGGGTAATAAATGGTTATGCTATTTGTTCCTGGGTGATAAGGGAGTAACTTTGCTCTGAGGTTGTTATGTCTTCCACCCAGCATGGGAAGCATAGAATTAAGATAATGAACCAGAAAGTCCCAAAAAAATTCACCTCGGAGATCAGTTCACAGGGAAGTCCTGAGGCATGTCTCTGCTTCTCAGGTTTCACCTCTTTTCCATCTGTAATGCAGACATAATAACACTATCCCATCATATAGGTTTGTTATAAATCAGCCTCAGGTCTCATACTTCCTTACCGATGGACAATGCAAGGGGAAAGCAGTTTGAGTTCATGCTAAAGGTTTACTATGGGCAACCTACTAAATGATCAGATATCATGGTTCAGACCCACTGAGGCCCCTTCTACACTGCCAGATCATCCAGGTTATAGCTTATAGTTTGACCCAACGTGATCTAGTGCTTTGAGCACTGAACTACGGCTCTGGACACCAGTCTCCGATTCCTCACTTAGCCATGAAAACAATGGATAACCTTGGGTAAGTCACACATTTTCAAGTCCAGAACACCCCATGACAGGGGCGCCGTAAGTCAGAAACTACTCAAAAACATCAAACAACAAACCCGGTTTTCTTAATTCTTATATTTTCACGTTTCCTTGACATTATGAATTTGTTTAAACTGTAACAGCGTTATGTGATACTTATTATCTTGTCACTGTCTTCAAGATATTCCTAATATTAACTGCTCAAATTGGTAATAGTTGTTATATTATAAAATCATAGAGTTCGAAGAGACCTTGAGGACCACCCACTCCAACCCCCTGCCAAGAAGCAGGAAAATTGTATTCAAAGCACCCCTGATGGATGGCCATCCAGTCTCTATTTGAAAGTATTATTATTTAAGAGAGTCAGCATACTGTATTAGTTTGAGCATTGGGTTATGACTTTGGAGATAAAGCACCAGGAATGTGGCGCAGCTGGCTAAGTGTCAGCTGCATAAGATCTCTCTGACCAGTAGGTCATGAGTTTGACGCCTGCTCGGGTTGAGGTGGGTGCTCGACCTTTAAGTGTAGCCTGCTGTCGACCTTTGCAGCCCGAAAGACAGTTGCATCTGTCAAGTAGGAGATAAAGGTACCACATTAAGTGGGGAGGCAAATTTTGACTGAATTATGAGGCCATTAAAGAACTCCAGGAACACTGAGGACTGCGGAAGGAACAACAAGGGATGCTGGAACGCTGAGAGATGAGGAGTGCATCAGCTCCCCCTGGTTGCCAGAGTTTGCCTCTGTTCGTCTATATGTGTATATGTGGAAACGGCAGGGATTGTCTGCTAAGTATGTGTTCCTGTAATCCGCTCTGAATCCCCTTGGGAGTGAGATGAGCGGAATATAAATAAAGTGTTTTATTATTATTTATTATTCAGGTATCACTTGGCCATGGAAATCCGCTGGGTCACCGTGGGCAGATGACACTCGCTCAACTCGGAAGAAAGCAAAGGCAAACCTTATCTGGACAAATCTTATCAAGGACATCCTGTGATAGATTCCCCTTG